>JAHREE010000490.1:1145258-1190689 GCA_033628505.1 Tringa tobata
AGTTCCAACCCCCTGCCCTGGGCAGGGACACCTCCCACCAGACCAGGTTGCTCCAAGCCCCATCCAGCCTGGCCTTGAACCCCTCCAGGGATGGGGCAGCCACAGCTTCTCTGGGCAACCTCTTCCAGTGCCTTACCACCCTCACAGCAAAGAATTTCTTCCTGATATCTCATCTTTCAGTTTAAGATCTCTTCTATATCTCTTGAAGAAGAGCTGTCCCTACCTTTACAAATTTTATTTATTGACTTTTTAATGCAAAATACACAAACACATTCCAAAAGGGCTTTAAATATCAGACAGATGCAAAGATGCTCGCTTTATTCACAACGTCTCAATCTCTTCCTGGATTTGGATTTAGCCAGCTATTAGTTTCAGATCCTACCTTGAATGCAAAACGTGAGATACCTCCTTTCATGCTTAGATACGTTTATCTCTGAGCTCTGCCACAACCCTGAACTACTCTCAGTTTTCCCTTCTTTTGGATGTTGCTGATACCGGTGTGGTGATCTCAGATATTCTTCCAGTAATACCCTACCATAATTAACACCATAATTAATAAACAAAAATTAAACATCATAATTAATAGTACCTCCATGGCAAAAATCTGAGGATAAATACTAAGGAGGAGGGTAAGATACTCCTTTCGGCTGAATCAGGACACCACCTGATTGTTAGACCCAACCATAGCTTTGGGACAGAAGACAGAAAAGTGTCTTTTGTCAGAAAGGTGCTGCTGCAAAAATATATTAAATTCCACTGCATTTAAAAAGTCAGATTTAAATATGCTGTATCTATTTTCCCAATTATGTTTGATATTTCGAATTCCTGATTTGGATATATTTTCATTTTCCCTTATGAAGTCCATGTATCTAAATGAATCACTGAATTGAATTTAACATTAATATTGCATAAATTTTATCCAGCATTATACTGCAATATTTCAGCATTACGGAAGGTAAATACTGTTATCTTAGCAAATGCTGCAGCAATATAGAGAAAAAATAAAATCCCTTGGTGTAACATTAAGAATTTCAGTGACATGGAAAGTTTGAGTATGTTGAATTTTTCAGTCCAACTCACAATGAAAACTAATTTCCTATCCCTGGAGGTGTTCAAGGGATGGGGCTCTGAGCAACCTGGTCTGGTGGGAGGTGTCCCTGCCCAGGCCAGGGGGATTGGAACTGGATGATCTTTAAGGTCCCTTCCAACCCAAACCACTCTATGATTCCATGAAATGTCAAATCACTGCGAATTCTTATGGAATCGAAATGCTGTCCCTGACTGACTCTTCTAGCCTGTAATCAGAGAAGGCCCTTAAGCTGAGAATATTTTGAAGGTCAGTACAAGTGGATCTGTGGCAGAGCATAACATCTAGTGAAGCGGTTTCAAAAGCAGCCAAGGCAACCAGCGAGCCAGCCAAAAGAGCAGCGAACAGCTGCTTCCTGAAAGGAGAGAGAGAGGATTAGAGAAAAGGGACATGAGATCACCGTCTCGAAGCATCCTGAGTCAGCAACTGAAGTGAGAAAGTTTGCCCTGGCCCCAAGAGCTACATCTGCCTCCAGAAATGCTGACCGGGCTCCTGCTGGTGCTTGCTCACTGGACACCCACGCAGCCGATGGACCGCGGGGTGGCCCCACCACCCGGCAGCCTATGCATTTTGTGGGCACACGGTACCTATGGTGTCCTTGCAGACACAGAGAGCTGTGCCTACAGCTCTTGGATAGGAGTTATAAGAAGCTGGCAGCTGGAAAGCAGTGGGTATGGCTTCCAACAGCATCTCCCCAACCAAACTGCTCCTTAGTCACCTGCCTGCTGGCACAGGTGACTACCTGCTGGCACTGGGATGGCCAGCGATGATGTCCCTGTTAGCCCATCCTTGCACTCGTGGGTACCGGGAGACCTTATAGCCCCTTTGAGCACCTAAAGGGGGCTACAGGAGAGATGGGGAGGGACTCTGCCAGGGAATGGAGTGATAGGGTGAGGGGGAATGGCTTTAAACTGAAAGAGGAGAAATTTGGATTAGACACTAGGAAGAAATTCTTTCCTGTGGGGGTGGTGAGACACTGGAACATGTTGCCCAGAGAAGCTGTGGCTGCTCCATCCCTGGAGGGGTTCAAGGCCAGGCTGGATGGGGCTTGGAGCAACCTGGTCTGGTGGGAGGTGTCCCTGCCCAGGGCAGGAGGGTTGGAACTGGATGATCTTAAAAGTCTCTTCCAACCCAAACCATTCTACAATTCTATGATTCTATGACCTGCAAAAAAGAGTTTGGAAGTTGAGCCTTGGTATAACTGCTAGCGTAAAAAGAAGTGGGTGATTAAAATAGCAAGGTAATGTCTTCCTAGGATCTAAATCAGAGTTTTTAATTGCGACGGGAGTTACAGCTGGATGAACTGTGTGCAATGTGGCCAGAGCAAATCAAGATATATTTCCTGCTGAACTGCCTGGTAGAAGAATTGTCCTGGGCTGTTGTTGCCGCTAGTGGAAAGTAAAACACCGCACTGTCACCAGGCAGTGCCTGCCAGCCAGGGTGAGAACTGGGTGCTTTCTGCTCCCCTGTGAAAGCTCACAGGTGTGAGCAAAAGCTCCTTTCCAGCTCAGGCATTCTCAGAAATTATTTGTATGCCAGCACATGAATACTTTGACTCCTTAATCCTAAATCAAACATTGCTTTGCTTATTATTTCCTAACAAAAGGGGTGGCTCATCTATGTACACATTAATTTTTGTTTCCTCTCTCTTTTCCTAGTCATGTAAAACTTCTAATTTTGAAGGAACAAGAAAAGAGTTCTTTATCTCAGAGGTACTGCTGTGTTTGCTCCACAGACAAACTAAAATAGCTCCTGAGCAGAAGCACAGGACACAGTTGCCCCACGTCTATCAAAATATGCTATCTATTTCTCCTTCCCCTCCAGCCTGTCTCTGCTGTGCAGGTTTAATCAAGTCATCTTAATTCTTCCCCTCACCAGCTGCAGTTACACAGTGTCTCACAGAGCCGCCTGTCTAGAGTGCAAGGAAAAGTTTTTATTAGTGTTGTGGTTGTTTACTTTTTTTTCCCCCTCTTTTCTTAGATTTTGGGCTACAAGTGACTGATTTCTCCTTGTTTTCTTAGTGATGAGCCACAAGATGTTAAGAACTTCTGGGCCTGGATGCTTATCCTGACCTTAATGACAAATTGTAGGACCTTTTCTTCCTGTGACACAGAAAAAACCTCTTTCTTAAGATGTCCTGGCTGCTGTGGTAGCAGGAGTTTCTTAGGAAAGCCCTAAGAAACTCACCCCTCTGGTCAATAAAGTTGCTCTTGAGTCACTGAGGAGGCTTTTTCCTTTCCATAGTATATATTCAGGGGAAGGCTCCTTTCCAACGCCACACACACAGCATTTCTCATCTTCTGGGACTGGTGTGGAGTGGGGATCTTACATTCAGTAAATAAAAGCATTAAAAAAAAATCCAGCCTGCTTTGAGACCAGGAGACTGGAGTTACAGAAAAGACCACACTGTCTCCCTGAGGCTCAGGGGGTAAAGCTGCAGCCACCTGGGATTCTCACTACATCTTGAAATTAATAGAAAGCTGCAGTGTTTGTCTGGGTTAGAAGGGATGTGAAGGAAACCAGTAACTGTGGTGCGAGGAGGGAGGATAAGAGACCACTGAAGAAGTGCTTCAGATGATGGTCTGTGGCCCTGTTTTCTTCTCCGAGTTGCAGTAGTGGCCCATGTGGACACCTTACTGCTGGCCTGTGCTGCTCTGGGGGTTGCCATGTAGGGTGATATTCAACATCTCAAGGTCCACCTTGCTCAGTGGGTTCCCAAAGGAGTTTGCAAAAAAGCCACGGGATGAATATGTCCCTCAAGGTTTATGGCAACCCTACTAGGGAGGAACTGAGAGTTGCAGAGGTGTCAGTAACAGCAGGTACATTCAACAGGGACCTTCTGGAGTGCCTGCCCTATCCTTTTACCATTGTGTAAGGAACCATTGGAACCATCTGTTCCTCTCAGTCCTGTAGTCCTAACTCATTTCTCTCTATGATACTTATATTCTGGTTTTCAGCTGCAAAGACACCTGATGCTGTGCCCCAGACAACTCCGAAGCCGGCCCAGAAGTCACATTGAAAGAAGCAGCAGACCTCTCCCAGAAGAGGTAAAGCATGCCCTGGCATGCCCTTATCCCTAACCCCATGACTTTTTTTTGTCACCCAGATGAGACGACACCAGCTTGGGTGACACTTATTTCCTCAACATTCAGTTTGCCCGGTGTCTGGCTGGCTTTGATGCCTGCGTAAGGTGGTGGGGGCACGTGTATCCTGGGCTGCCAACGGCCTGGGAGCAAGGCTCGAAGTGGCTGCCAACCCCGGTGACGTCCCCTGGCTACACACGCCGGCTGGACGGGCTCAGAAAAGCCACCAATTGCACCGTCGCTCTTCAAACCCTACTGAGGAGGCCAGCCAGGGCACGGGGAAATATCACTGGACCCCAGCCAGCCTTTGGGGATTTTCACTCCACTCGTAGGAATGCGAACTAACACTTACAAAACCCAGCCGGGGTGCCAGGTCAGGCCTTTTCTATCCCTTTTATATTTATAAGTGTAAGGCGAACTGTCATGGGGTCCATTTATATACGACTTTTAGCCAGGCAGTTTGCAGTTTAGCTCTGCCATAGAAGTCCATGTTTTTGTAAGACCTTGCTCTGAAGATCTATCTCCTCTCCCTCAACGTTAAGGCAAACAGCGCTTTAAACCAGGCAATTTCTGTGCAGGGCAGCGTTCTTCCAGCCACTACAGTAAAGCAATTGGGTCCGTTTTATCTGTCGTTACCTTAATAGGAATCATTTTGTTCCTTATTTTTGAGGGCAGGAAGGGAGAGGAAAGAAGGGAGAAAAGGAATTGCCTCTGTGATTCACCTTCCCCAGCTAGAAGTGCCTGGTTGTTCTTTACAAAATGAATAAAAACAATAATAATCTACAGGAATGAGGTAAAGCCTTTATCATTTTGGCTGGTTAATGTGTCCAATTGCAGCTTTCAGTAAACACAAATGGAAAAATAAGCTCAGCTGCAGGCTGGGCAGCAAAGCCTGATTAACACAGGCTGTTTGAAGTACATATTTGAAGAAGACCTGGGAAAGAGGTTGGAGCTGGCAGCCCCTCTGAGAGAGATTAGTACCCAACCCTGCCCTCACCGTAGAGCTGCAACACAGCAGGAAGAGACCAAGGGCCAGATATTCCACTTAGGATGCTATAATCATCCCGGTTACAGAGGTATATAAATACAGGATAGCGTGCAAAAGAAGCAAGTCTGCAGACGGAGATAAAGTTATAAGTAGAAGGAGGGGAAAATATCAGCGACCCAGTGGAAGCCAGAAAGACTTCATCTGTCCTCCAGCCACATACCTCCCAGTGCTCGAGTTCCTTCTTTGTGGAGCACTGGCCCGGGCATTAGCTGACTCCGCATGTCTCATCCAACACATGTTTTTAGCACTGACAACCAGCAGCCAGAAATCCCTGGGGCTCCTAAATAACCACTTACAGCTCCACTTATGCTCTAGTGACCATTCATCTCCCATGCATCTCTTTTCTTACTCACGCACAGCCTCAATTCAGTGCTTTTTTCCTTGCTCTATCTGATTTGTTCTGGAAAAGTTTCTTAGATAACAAGCAACAGTGTGTCAGCAGTGAGTATGTATTGTATTGTATTGTACTTGAACATAAAGAGTTCCACCTAAACATGAGGAGGAACTTCTTCCCTTTGAGGGTGGCAGAGCCCTGGAAGAGGCTGCCCAGAGAGGTGGTGGAGTCTCCTTCTCTGGAGACATTCAAAACCCTCCTGGACACATTCCTGTGCAACCTGCTCTGGGTGGACCTGCTCTGGCAGGGGTGGTTGGACTAGATGATCTCCAGAGGTCCCTTCCAACCCCATATCATTCTGTGATTCTGTGATTCTGTGTTTCTGTATTGTATATTAAGTTACATTACATTAAATTACATTACAATACATAATATTATATGTATTATATTATAGTGGGAAGTGACGATTTTCAGTTAGAAAGAGATAGCATATACCTCCTGTTACATAAATATATCAATTCTAACGCCATTGGCAGTGATAAAATGAAAAGTCAACCTCTATATTGAGCACATTTTGGGTTAAACATACAGCCATCATTAAATGAGTAAGAATAAAAAGGTAGCAGAGGTTATCTTTGCTTACTGCATCCTTTGCAAAGGAGGTAGCCACTGCATCTACTCATAAATACTGGAAAGGTTGTTTCCCACCAGGTCAGGTCTTTCCAAGGGGTGTAAAGAGGAATATGGATCCATGGCCTACAGCTACTGCTGATCCAGTCACCAGAGGTGAAGGAGAGCAAGGAGAGACTGTAAGTTGAATTTGGTTTAGGAGCCCAAGTTGTAAGCCAGACTCTTAAGATGTGGGAGATGCAGAAACTTCCAAGTTCATACCCCTTGTGACAGGCCCAGAACCAGCAGTGCCAGGTCATTTACTACAGGGAAAACAAGCTGAAAAGCCATGTCAGTCAAGTGCTGGCACAGAGGATCCTCCGGCAAATGAATCCTGTTTGACTGGACGGTACAATGTGTGGAACTTACTGGCTTGGGCCTCTTCAGTACACTAAATTTCATCCTGGGATGAACATGCCCCGAGTAGACTGATGTAACAACAACTGTTGGCTCAAGGCTACATTCAAGCTTATGTTTGTCTAGACAACACCATTGGTTAATATCTCAAGCCGTTTTAATTGGAAAATAGTCTGTGCTTTTGCAAAATAGCATTGTTTATTCCAGTTTACCTAGGGTTTTTTTTTTTTTTAATTAACAATAAAGAAAAAAAAAACCATACAAATACATCTGGATCTTGTAATTTCACTATATATATGTTTTCAGTTTTTGTGGAGTAAATCTGTATCTCTGCTGCTCCATGTTCATACCACTATGGCTTGTAGAAGAACTTGGCTCCAATTTAGACTGGATCTCTAGGGTATGGATGTGTTGTAACTAGTTCTGCTGAGTTAGAGGAGTGAGCCTTATAATTAATTATTCCTAAAGGCTTCCTCAGAAGCACCAATGCATGTTGAGAAAAGTCAACTTCCACATAAGAGAAAGCCAAGAAGTTTTAGACACAGCACTGAAAAGTCAAAAATATGTAAGTCCAAAGTTAATTAAGAAAAAAAAAAACAAGAAAGAAAATCTCAGCATGACTTTTCTTTAAAAATCACGTGTTTTTAAACTTGGTGGGTGTTGGGGGTGTGTTTTCAGTGCTTGGTTTGGCACCTATGCGTTCTTTATTCATCCTGGCTCAGCGTTAAGCATGTATTCAGACATGGTAATAAGCCACAAAAAGAATCAGGGCAGAATTTACAAACACAGCACGGCGACCCCTCTTCTCAATGGTGCTCTCCTACCCCAGCACACCTGAACAGCAGAAGGTATTAATAGGAAGCTTCTATAATGATCTATAACGGACCGAGAAGGTGAAAGGCCAGCCCCATGATGTACGTAGAGGGTAGGCTTGTAACTAGTAGCTTCCTAAAACAGATGAATGAACGGGTGCTTCCAGGTCGGGTTTTATTTCAGAATAACCATCATCTCCCTTCTCAGCCTTAGACAAGACACACCAGAATAAATGACAACAGCAAAAGACTCAGTTGGCTGCTGCTCTTCAAAGAGGTCCTCAAAGTGGTGATATATTGATTCACAGGTGTAGGGAGACCTTGCCATGCTTTCATGGGCAGGTTAATGGAAAACAGCAGTTTTGAGCATCCTCAAGCCAACAGTGCCCTTGCTTACTAAATTCTCTTTTTGAAAGACAAGAGTGCACAGTGGCTTAAGAGGTCTCCCTGGGATTTTGGTTTTCTTCTTTACAGTGTCATTTTTGGCCAAGGGCTGATCCACGTATTAATGGCGTTGATTTGCATTTGGTTTTTGTGGCCATGCTTCTGCCTATAATAGGCCAAAACCAAACACTTTGGGAAAAATGTGGATCTAAATTTGCACATTTGTGCTCCTCTCTAGCTTGATTCTTCTAACCCCTGGAGGATTTTTTTGTTTGTTTCGTTGGTTTTTTGTTCGTTTTAAGAAGCAAAAGCCGTATATAAATTTACTGTTCCCAGAAACCTCTTAAAAAACTCCAAATGGCATGAGTTTGTACAATAGCAAATGCCCCACTAATGCAATTAGGAGGTGGGAATCTCTCCTGTGTTACTCCAGCGTTATGTGAGTGTAAGGCTGCTTGTGTCAGTAGATTTCATGCAGTGAAAAACCGAAGCAGAAGAGCGGTGGATCAGGCCCAGTGGTTTGGTTCATATGCAAGTATGAAATTCTTGGGAATTATTGTGCATATTTTCCATTGCTGTATTGAAGCAAATCAGCCGTACTTATCAGAAGATTGACCTGGCAACCTCTCTTCTTGGCAGATTATAGTTTGAGTTTCATCATGAGGGTAATGTATTAGCAAATGTTCCACTGCAGCAAGCAAACTTGGGGGGAGATCACAGGGCTCCTCACTTCCAACGTAATAAATTTCAAGCACAGACAGAAGAAAGAGGTCATTTTTTACAGCCACTGCTAATGACAGCTGTAGTGAATTTCAACATCTCATAAACATATTAATATTCTAGCCTCCATCAGCGCGGAGAAAGGTCTTGTTCACCTTATTCATAGCAGTAAGTATAATAATCACATGAACTTCATACGTCCACATGATATACAGACTGCAACGTCATACAGGCTCTGCTTCCAGTTATGCTTGGATTTACTAAACTGGATGGAAGTAGCTTCATTCCCACCACAATTCCTCGGAAGTAAAGGGGTTTCACAAAGAAATACGTCATGGTCCCTTTCAACTAGCTCATTTTGTGGCCTTTTATCAGCTGTCCTCTTTTGCTTGGTCTTAGGAGGCAGGGAGAAATCCACAGCTGAGATTATCACCCATTTTTATTTATCAAAACCATCACATAAATAGAAGAATACCAAATACTGTCTATATATAAGAAAGGATGTATGACCTATTCTTACAGACTTCACATTAGAAAAGAAACTATTGTTTTTCAAATGAGTTTGCAAATGGCAGCATCTTTTAAGATTCTCATGTTGCTTCACTTTACTCACATTTTCCGCTGCTGTTAATTCTGATTTCTATTACCAGAGAAATGATTGCTTCCACTGAAAAAAGATGATAATGGGCACAAATCACAGTAAATTTAAATTGTGAAAGATATTTAAATAAGTAAATTGCATTTTTTTTTTCAAAAGGACCTAAAATTGGTACTTTTCAAAGTAGAAAATTGTAAAATGACAACTGGTATTATTCAAGTGCTCTCTAGCCAGGTTACATGAGTTATCCCTCAGCCTATGTGTACTTATATTATGCAGTGAAATGCAAACTGGACGAAGTAGAGCATTTTGGATCTTTTATGTTACTTCTGTTAATATTGAAGTTGAAACCTCTGAATGCTCAGAACAAGCAAGCCTTAAGTTTTTATATATAAGAAAAAGGACAGTTAAGGAGTGACAGTCATATTTTCAGATATACTTGTCTTATGAAGAGGGTCAGAATCTGATAGTATATAACAGCTCATACATGTATATATGTATAGACACACATATATAAACATAAAATATCTTTAATGAAAATTGCAAGGCAACTTTAGGCAGACAAATATCCATTGCTTTATATGTGAAAACCAAGTAGTAAGTCCTCCTTTTCTTGACACCTATGCCTTTACCACGTAATGAAGCTAATCACTTGGGTCAGTTAGTTTTTCCCCTAGTCATTTTTTAAGCCCCTGTTATCCTTGTTAAGCCCCTCCAGGAGGTCAAATGCCATGATGGGAATGGTCTCTTTGGTCTGAAAAATAGGGAAAAGTGTTGTTAGACAGAGAAAGAACCACGCGACCAGATTCTCTTCTACGGACAGCCACCACCAGGCAGAGGGGGATCTTTGGGGAGCTGAAGGCTGTTGACACCTTGGAGCATTCACCAGCAGTCCATTTGTCACATGCAAAGGACAGAGCTGAGGAGGGGCTCATATTGCACACACCACGTCTGTGATAAAGATATCCTTTCCACAGAGGACAGTAGTAGTGAACCTCTGCCCTGCAAATGCTTCACGTGCTCACTCTCCCTCCTAATGTACAGTTTGCACCAGGGAACGGGACAGAGAGCTGGACTGGAGCAAGAGCCGCTTCTCTGTACCAGTTCTGCAGGATCCAGTTGATCCTACAGGAATTTCTTCCCCGAGCCAGGTTTTGGCTCCTTCAGACCATCTGACCACGGTCAAGACCCTGGCTCTTTGCCTGCCTGCCCCATTGCCTCCCAGAGTACTTATGAAGCACGCAGCAGATTGTCTCACTCGTCTTTTGACGTGCCACCGATTTAACAGTTCTTCTAAAACTGGGTGAAGAACAGCAAGAAAGCCTGGGTAGTCTCACCTAGTTTTCTCACTTGGGATAGATGCACCTGGATACTCACAGCCTGCTGGAAAACCAAGGGCAATGAGCTAAGTTCAGTAAGTTGTCAATAAGCACACATGCATTTATTTATACAATTTATATGTTCAGTTATTCCTTGCTTTCTGAAATGCTATCCGTACCTAATTTAGATCCAAGTAATAATACACCACAAAAAGAAAGAGCTTGCAGATTTTCTGGGGTTAATATTGAAATTACTGATCTTGAAAGGGTGTTTTCTGGAGGGAGGAAAGGAGGAGGCAATTGAGTAGTAGAACTTCATCTGAATCACATTAATGTAATGCTATAGAGGAAGAACTTTCATTGTAACACCAGCCTGGCACCAATGGCTAGATATTTAAATCAACAGTCTAATTGTTAAACTCCATTTCTTTCAATTTTTTATTATTTATAAAGTTTCCTAAAGGAGAACAATTGTTTACTGTAGGTGTCCTTTTATGAATCATAGAGTCAGTGAAAATGTACTCACGTCGAAATCCTTAAAATAATAAATTAGTAATAGGGACCTACACACAAAAGTGCTTTGCATGTCGTACCTTTTGTTCTTGTTATTTAACAGAGACATTTCACAGCTTGTGGCAAAAAATAATTTCTCCTCTTTAAAATAAAGCGAGTCAATGCCTGCTTTATTTGAACGCGCCTGGCGAAATACGAGCTTTAACTGAAGGTGCCAAGAATCACCCAGAGCGCTTCGGAGTTTCGGTCTTCTGCTATGGGCAGCAAAGTGACCACGATGATTTTATGGCCTACTTTGCCTTTGCCAGAGAGCCAGACTGGCTTCTGCTACAGCTCATGAAGACATCTCATGTCATCATTGAGCTGGGTAGTAGCTACCTAGAGGGGTAACTACCCTAGAATGGTACCCTACTCTAGAGACAACAAGGTCATCCTGGCCCAGTAGCTGCCATCCCTCATCTCAGGTCAGTCACTGGTGGTAGCACGGTCAGCAAGCTCAAGTCACCAAGCTACTTCTCCTCTACCTTCCTTTGCACATGGGTTGTAAGTTCATTGTCTTTTTATTCTACGTGTGCAGCAGCAAACATAGTGGACGCCCAGGTTTGTAAATGAGCAGTAGGTACAATAACAGCCACTTAAATAGTGGTCATTGCATCCCAATAAAAGTTCAGATGTGCTGCATATTATATTAATGGAAGAGAAAAAATAGTAAGGGATGGCTCAAATGAAGCTGAGAAGTGATATAATTTTCATAAGAAATGTTTTGAATCCCAGAATCCCAGAATCATAGGGGTTGGAAGGGACCTTTGCAGATCATCTAGTCCAACCCCTTGCCAAAGCAGGTTCACCTAGAGTGACAGGAACACATCCAGTTGCATTTTGAATATTGCCAGAGACTCCACAACCTCTCTGGGCAGCCTGTTCCAGTGCTCTGTTACCCTCAAAGAATACTTTTTCCACAAGTCATCCAGCTCTACTAATGAATAAAATTGGTTCTAGGGGCAGTCAAACTGCACATGGATGCAGCTCACTGTTCTCTGGTGAATGAATGTGATGGGGACAGGAGGCAGAAGTCTAGAAGTCTACTAGCATTTAACTCTAGTCTTCCACAGAGTGCTCAATACTGGTTAGGAATATGGACATAAGAATCACGTTTAACAAACACAGGTGAGCTGAAAGCTTTAGCAAAGATTCCTTCATATTGACAAAGTTAAATCTACCTACCACTAGGGCAGGGAAGGGCTTACGCACGTAGTTCTGTTGGTTAATCCATGCCGGCAAACAATTTGACAGTCAAAGCCCAAAGCTAAAGGGCACAGTATATTTGTGAACACATTTCCACTGAACATGATGTAAAGAATCGTTCTTCCTGTCTAACAGAATTAAAGGCGGGATATTTTGTCTCTTTATTTAAACCATGAATAATAACAAAGCTGTGCATAACCCAAGAGCTGCAAAAGGCATGTTCAGTAAAAATTCTAGTGGCTCCTCCTCATCCCCCATCTTGATACCCTCTCACCTGCTCCAGAGCTACATCTGGACAAAGAAAAGAAGTGCAGGCTCCTGAAAAAGCTTGTTTTGCTGAAGCTGGCATGGGAGCAGTAGGCAAGACTTCAAACCCAGGCATCAGCTGAGGATTACGTAAAGTCGGTTCTCTTCATTGTTTCTGTCGATCTTTAAGATCTGTTAGTATAGAGTCAGCGTGACTTGATTCCTTTGAATGGAAAACATCACAATGGTCCGGTGATGAAAATGGTTGTGCTGATTAGGGAAATGGTTTTCCGTCACGAAAGCAAAGAGGTGGCCACACTTCCATGCAGGTACGGGATGCCACGTGCTTACTTTTCCTTTTTCTTCTTATGCAGGCAAACCAATACCCTCAGCTCCCACTTGCTATGGAGGGTTTTTTTTGTGTACGATGTGGACTCAAGAGCTGCTTGAAGACTGGGGATTTAGGAGAGTCATCAAAAGCTGTCTCTTTTCCTCTGGATTTTGCCTCGCAGGTGACTAACCTTTTAACAGAATTCTATTCATCACTGTCTTCTCACCAACCTACACAAGCAAATCATCCTTTCTTCCTAATAGCTGAACCAGATTGTCTTGAATTAAGCAAAAATTTGCACGGCTCCCCTAGGTTGGGTTTGAGATCAGTTGAGATCATCATGGTGCTTCTTTCAATTTTTTAGCCTGTCTTCTGCTGCGATGAGCCTAACTCTCCTTCTTATCTCTTGCTATTTACAAAATATACAGAAAGTGAAATATCTTTGCAGCCTCTCTGCAGCTCAGCCAAGACAAGTCCAAACCAGACAGTGGTCACAAAAATTGTCATGGGGATTAGGCAAGGTGCACACAGTCATATGGAGCACTCACATAACCTGGTATTTCTCTGGGAAGCCAGGCTAAGACTGAAAAATCCCAAGTGGTCCAGGCTGCTCACAACAGATATTTTTCTCATGTTTTGCTTTTTTGTTGTTGTTGTTTTTCCCTTTTTAAATGAAATATCTGACTAACCTCATTTTCTGCTAAGCTGAAATGCTGTGATCAATTGAAAATATTTAATTTTTTCTTTTGGGAGACACTTTACCCGGTAAAATCAGATCTGTTTCCAAACCAGAAGCTGAAATTCTTGAATAATATAACCATGAACATGTTTTGATTTTTTTTTTTTTTTTCGGTAACACTACCCTTCAACTCCAGCTGATTGATTCAAATGCAGGCTGCTTGTTTGCTTGAAACCATTTACTGATTTAGATCCAACTTTGCAAATAGTTTCCATTCTCCCTGAGTGCACTTTCTGGCAAAGCAATTCCTCGCAGCTCTGTTGGCTGCACTCTTTTCAGTGTCTTCACTCTCAAAAAGCAGAGTATATGAGGTTATAACATAAATCATAGCTACACAGAAAGAAGGAACAAAGGTGCGTGAAGTTGTGGAAAAGGTAGGGGGATCTTCAACTGGTTTTATTTTAAATTCATTCAGACTGTAAAACTTAAGAAGGGCAATTCTTACGTGCCTTCATGAGTGGGGCCATGAATGTTTTATGCGAGAACTGAGACAGGCCTTTCCTCCCTGCTTTTGCCACAGTGGTATTATGGACAAAAGTGTCTGGCTTTGAGAAGTTCCCACACGCTTCGTTTCTGACAGCAACTGTAGAAACTTTGCTTCTCTCTCTCAGTCTCCTGCTGCAGCTGAGGAAGCTCAGCATCTCCAGCAGAGCACCGTCAGCTTCTCTCTTCATCACGCTCACACGGATGTTTCAACAACATCTCTCAGAACCTCAACAGCCCAAAGGCCAGCTGAAGCATTCAGATCTTCTCCGTGTGACCACTGTTTGGCAAACCTTCCTTCGATTCCATTATAAGTTACAGTGCAGGACCAGGAAACGAAAAAAACAAACCCCATCCTATTTAGCAAGGAGCCAAATCTGGTCTTTACATAACAACCATGACTTGCTTTTGGAAAATACTTGAAAGCAATGATTGGACAAATCAAAGACCACAGAACAGCAGGAGTATGTATTCTTTTGTCCTGTTCACTGTACTACATAACTTTCTGACAAAATATTGCTAGAACTGGCTCTTGCTGGCATCAACAGGTAATTAACTGACAGCGAGCATAAGCACTTATGAGATTAATTTCTAATCCTTCAAAAAAAAGTAGCGCTATTGCCTTGCTTCCAAACAAAGGGTGAGAGAGGTTTAGAAAAAGAAAGTGCAGTGCACTCATTAACTAACAGGATTAGAAATCCAAAGGCACAGACTAGTTTGAACAACATATTTTTCACAATGTTTGAGTTGATAAGCTGTGTCAACTACAAAAACATCTTAAATCATAACCAAGAGCTAGAATAAGAATTTCCGAAGGAATATAAGAGAAAAATGTTCAATAATAATTAATAAAGAGTGTTTGAGAACCAAAAGTAAAACTCGTTGCAAATTTTCTGGTAGAAAACTATTCTGGTAGAAAGTGGTGATTCAGTAAAATCAAAATATTTCACAGGAATGTAAATAACTGTTGGACTCTTTCTCTAAAACTTCACAAGCTTCCATGCGAAATATCTGATGGACTTGTGTAGAAACAAGGAGTCAAAATGAAACATTCTGACATAGCAATTTTATAAGGGCCTTTGGTATTTTGTGGGTCATTCTGAAATGTCATTTTGCCCAACTGGAGCTAAAAATAACATTTGAAATGTTTACATTTTTTCACAGAATGGATGTAATCCTTTGCAAACCCCTCTAATCAAAAGATAGATGAGTATCCTTCTCAGCAGTCACTTCCACTCCAAGTACTCATTAGAGACTCAAGAAAAAATGTTCCCAGAGATAGAGTGGCACCGAAGAGAAGTTCAGATTCTCAGAATTAACCAGGGGCAATTGTGGAGATGTATCTTCTAGACAATTGTAAAAAGAATATCAGGGATTATATGGTCAAGCAAACAACTACAAGCAGTATGAAACTGAAAAATTTAACATACCACCACCACAACAGGTCACCAGGTTGTGCAGGCACACTGTAAGGTAAGCTATAGAATCTTGTCAGTGTTGTTCCAGAATAATTAAGTAGAGCTATTGAAACTAGCCTATGCTTAGATGATGATGTGTCTACCACTGATTCTATGTGTCTTCCTTTGTTTGTACTGTTGCAGGTCACAAGAATGGCTGGATCAAACGACGAGACAGTTGTGTCCAAATTTCTATGTAGTATATACAGATGAGAAGTCTGACCTTGAAGGCAAAGAGAGCTGTGCATCACTGATGCATGAGAGCTTCTTGAGAAATCGCGTGCAGAATTCAGATGTCTACAACTGGATATGAACCTATGTAAAATGTCTAACTTCCATTTTTTTTGTCTGCAGCAAGTATTATAGAATTTAATTGCACACATGTAATTACTTCTTCAGATACTACTGCAACATCATGTCTGCTTTCATTTCTTAGCCGTTCCTGCAGAGGATCAGTTCTGCTCCACTTAGGACCAAAACCTGAGAGCGTTCCCTGAATCCTACACAGGGTTGTGCCGACGGTGGCGCAGTCACCAGACTTTGGAATGAGTTTTGAAGTTCTTTAACCTCCTACAAAACAACTGAAAAGCAGTCATGGTAGCACAGAGTTGAGTCAGACTGGTTTTCCAGGCTCCTGAGAAGACCAGCCATGCATCTGTAGCCTGTCATAGCTCACTATGTCACAGGGAACTCAGAAGTAAAAGGGCAGCAAGATAGCATGAAAAAATATAAGCATAAGGTCATGCTTGACAGGTCGCAGTTGTGTTCAAACAGTACTTATCTCAGTGACCCACACCCTTTGCAAATAATCTGGGGTTTTTTTTAAGCAATGCTTAATCCATTTCCAGCATATCTGGGGTGGGCACTTGCTTTCACAGGTAAATGTAACACCCGTGTGTGCAGGAGAGCAGTTCCAGGGCATCACAGATGGTGTCTGCACCAGCCTGTAATTCCGTGCAGCAGGAGGTGATCAGTCAATCAAACCTTCCTCTTCCGTTCCTCCTCCACCGCGATGTGAACCTCACCAAAGCGCAATCAGGGAACAACCAGGACATTTCTGTAGAAACACGCTCTTCCTCCAAGCCAAAATACCAAGCACGGCCACACTTGCCTTTCCAGAGGACCTCAGAAACTCAGCTCTTCAGGGTTTTGCTGTGAAGGAAATGACATAGAAAAGTCAAGTCTTGCCACTGACAAACCTTAAATGGAGACACCACCTCCTGCTTTTCTGCACACCTCTCCCTTGCACGAAGCTTCAGTTAGTGCTACAAAGATGAGAAGGGGCCTAGAAAAATCTCTCTTATGAGGAAAGGCTGAGGGACTTGGGTCTTTTTAGTCTGGAGAAGAGAAGACTGAGGGGGGAACTGATCAATGCCTATAAATACTTAAATGGTGAGTATCAGGAGGATGGGGCTAATCTTTTTTCAGAGGTGCCCAGTGACAGGACAAGAGGTAACAGGCATAAATTTGAAAACAGGAAGTTCCATCTAAAGATGAGGAGGGTGGCAGAGCCCTGGAAGAGGCTGCCCAGAGAGGTGGTGGAGTCTCTGTCTCTGGAGACATTCCAAACCCACCTGGACATGTTCCTGTGCAACCTGCTCTGGGGTTACATGCTTTGGCAGGGGGGTTGGACTGGATGATCTCCAGAGGTCCCTTCCAACTCCATGTCATTCTGTGATTCTGTGATTCTGTGATTCTCTAGCAAGCAAATCCAGCCTGTTAGACTTGGACCTACTTCTTTGTTTTCTCGTTTGTTTGGTTTTTTGTTTGTTTGTTTTTTTTTAAAACATGCCATACAAATAGTTTTGTGGCAGGTGACTGAGTGTATTTAAAGGCATCTTTCCAGTCACCTGACAAAATTTGGCCCTAAGCTTCCACATCAAATCATTCTCCACTCTAGAGCTTGCTGAAAACAACAGCATGACACTGGGACGTAACACAGCTCTTTGTCCCGCAGCAGATATAATCAAACTATTGTTCTTCGGGCTTTAATGGAGTTCCTAGAAAAGGAGATTTGAAAAAGAGGGTTAAGACTAGGTTTATAAAATGTAAGTATGTACCTAATCTGTCTGGGAAAATTCTTAATTCACTTTTCACATTTTCGAAGCTGTCTCCGACCTTAACGTCAGAGCAAGGATGCAGAGTCTGGAATAATGTAATTAATGGCTGCACTTATCAAATAACACAGGGAAGTTTGTGTTTAAAGATATCTGTTTGTATGCAAAATACATATATACAATGGCATGGTGCATATTGTGTGTACATGCACTTATATATAAAAACATACTTACCTAGTACTGTATGTATACAGCAATAGAACAACATTGCTTAATAATAAAACCACACTGCTTAATATTACAGCTGCCATTTTTACTTCCAGAACACCACTGTAAAAATTTCAAACCCAGGCTTCAAGAACTCTGCCCGACCTTTCTACCATGAATATGAAGATAAATGGCCATTGACCACTTCTACATCACCAGAAACAGGATCCTCTTTTCAGCTGACAGCAAGCCTGTTAAAGAACCAGTGGGACTATAGCAGTGCTCACCACCTGAGGTGCTGCCTTCTGATTCTGCCTTCTAGGTAACTCCAACTTTGCATAGAATCATAGAATCATGGGTTGGAAAGGACCTCAAGGATCATGTGGTCCAACCTTTGTTGGTAAAGCATGGTCTAGACAAGACAGCCCAGCACCCTGTCCAGCTGAATCTTTAAAGCATCCAATGATGAGGGAATCCACCAATTCCCTGGGGAGATTATTCCAATTTCTGATTGTTCTCATTGTGAAAATTTTCCTCTTGTGTCCAATCAGAATCCCCCAGGAACAACTTGCACCCATTATTCCTTGGCTTTTCCATGTGACTCCTTGTAAAAAGGGAATCCCCATCTTCTTTGTAGCCACCCTTTAAATACTGGAATGTGGTGATAAGGTGTCCCCTCAGCCTTCTTTTCTTAAGGCTGAGCAAACTTTTAGCCTTTCCTTACATAGCAGCTTCCCAGTCCTTTGATCATCCTGGTGGCCCTTCTCCAGACCCTCTCCAGCCTATCCACATCATTCTTACATCAGGGAGCTTAGGTACTAATAGGATTTGACAGGAGGTGAGCAGGAGTTCTCAGCTCTACTTAAATATTTACCTAAGTACTTCCTCTATTAATACATACAATACAATGTAAGTCCCTTCTTCAACCATATTCTTAGAATTTTTTACCTGTTGCTGTAACAAGTAACTCCATGACACAAAGCCATCTGTCTGTCCATAGGTGAGCAGCACACAAGCTTCTGCCTGTTGCAAAAGGATGTGACCTTTTGCAAGGTAAACTTATTATCTCACCTAATCACTGAGCCAGGAGAGCTGGAGCCAGAAGGGTGGTGGAGTGGGGCTGGGAATTGGCTGCAGAAAATGCAGGGGGGGCACAACCCCTTCCTCTTGTAATCCTTCAGAGAGGAGAAAGCCAGCTGAGAGCGGGCTTCCTCACAAGCTACAGAGTGAAGAGTGATTTGGTATCCTGTATTTTTGCATCATAGAATCACAGAACAGTTTGGGTTGGAAGGGACCTTAAAGATCATAGAGTTCCAACCCCCTGCCATGGGCAGGGACACCTCCCACCAGACCAGGTTGCTCCAAGCCCCATCCAGCCTGGCCTTGAACCCCTCCAGGGATGGGGCAGCCACAGCTTCTCTGGGCAACCTCTTCCAGTGTCTCACCACCCTCACAGCAAAGAATTTCTTCCTAATATCTCATCAAAATCTCCCCTCTTTCAGTTTAAAACCATTCGCCCTCATCCCGTGGCTCCCCTCCCTGATCAAGAGTCCCTCCCCATCTCTCCTGTAGCCCCTTTAGGGACTGGAAGGCGTTCTAAAGTCTCCCCAGAGCCTTCTCTTCTTCAAGCTGAACAACCCCAACTCTCTCAACCTGTCTTCATAGCAGAGGGACTCCAGACCTCTGATCAATTCGTGGCCTCCTCTGGACGTTCTCCAACAGGTCCATGTCCTTCCTGTGCTGAAGCAGAATGCTGTACATCAGAGACACCCTCTTCCACCATTTCCTCCTTCCCACCAGTGTTTGGCTGTTCCCAACCTTCTCAGGTTCAACACTACTTTAAGGAGAGTTTCAGAACACTGTTGCCACAGGTTGCTGTGTTTCAGCAGACTTAGCACAGGAATACAATTCCTGCAAATTGTGAAAGAAAGAAGGCACTGATTTGCTGTCTGCCTTTTAGTTGTTTTCAGCTATTATTTCAGACTAATACACTCTGTAAGAGGAGAGACTACGCCGAGAAGCTGTTTTGTGCAGCTCACCGTTGCAGAAACAGTCCCCGTGCAATTTCCTATTCTCGGCACATCTGGATGGGTTGCGAGTGAAATCAGTCATTTTGAAAAATGACTGCAATTTTCAGCAATTTTCCAGTCATTTTTTTCAGCCATCCAGTTAGTGGAATGAGTAAAAGCAACAGGCTTTTAGTCAACTGAATAGTCTTCTAGCTTGTTTTTTTATCCAGTCGTTTTATGAAACGCCTAAATGTTTCAAGCAGCTCCTGAGACGTCTGGGTTTCTGTTCCCACTGCCCCGTGAAACCTGAGGTTATTACGGTTTTTGTTGAGAAAAGTGACTCTCCTGGGCTGAAAGAGTCCCAGACTCGGTGGGACCCGGGTGCCAGCCCCTCTGGATGCGGCAGGGCTGAGCCCAGGCTCTGCTGGAGACTCTTCTCCGGCATTTTTTCCCCGCTGGAGAACAGGCTTGTGTAAAATGTCACTGTACACTTGGCACGCAGGAGGAGAAAACAAACAGATGCAAACGTTCAAAAAGGAAATCGGAGCGTAGCAGGCGATGTCGCAGCAGTCTTAAGGGGGGAAAATAAGCCCTGGCTCCTCTTCAATTGCCTGTCAACGTGCCTGCTCGCATCTCCAGCACTTGGCCCGGGGAGCGGTTTTTCCCTTCGCAGTGTCTGTGCCCCGTTCATGTGCCGTTTCCCACACGTGCTGGGCACACTGGTCCTTCTCCCACAGCTTGGGAACGTGCCCCCTTTGTCTGCCTCCTCCTGATTTCCTCCTGCTGGAAAAAATTCTTTTTTCCTTCCCTTCTCTGCCTTTATAGTTATTTCTTTCAACTTATTAGTGAGTTTAAAACAAAAATTGGTTCTTTCTAGTAGAAGACCCTGGATCTTCTGGGGCAGTTTTCATGCTGCATGGTGCAGGTTAAGGCATCTCCATCCCATCCTTCCCCAGAACTCTGCCCTCCCTCGTCTCAAGCTGTAGAGCTGAGAGTGTCAAATTATAATTTTTACTTTTTTCACTCCAGTGAATTTAAATTATTTACACATCTTTCTCTGACCAGTAATTTATATATTTATATATTAATTAAAGCTAAGTTATGGCTTTTATTAGGCTGTTTTACACTCTCTGGTGTCTTCCACATCCCCAGGTTTCCAATCTCTGCGAGCAGTGATAGTCAGGGGCTAGTGATGGGCACTCACTTTGCATGTTTTTATTGCCTTGGGGAATTCCTGCAGCCCTTTTGGCCCCCATCTCTGACACTTTCAGCCCTCTCATGGTACCAGTTTCCCAGCACAGCTGCTCCAACAGCAGGTGCAGCTCCCATAAAGGGGAGACAGGGGGGGAATGCCTCTTCCCAGGGGGATGTTCCTCCACCCTGGACCCCGGTTCACATCCTGGGGCTAGGGGGAAGACACAGGCTTTCCCCACTGCTGCAATATCCCACTGGCTCTGAAGCAGTTGGAAAGAAGGCACAGGGCTGCCGGGGTGGGGGTAGATGTATGTTAGCTCCTGGTGCTCAGCTGAGTCACATCAGAGATTGTTAATGGAGAGGGTTTTATAGCTCACCTCAAATCCTCTCTCTGGGGAAAAATCCAGATGTGAGTGCAGCTCACCTGTGACTACACATTCAGACTTCATTGCAACATGCACCAATTCCCAAGAGCTAATTGTGCATAGTTAGCTCTGCTCCTTAGCTGGGCTGCTCTCTGGATTTGAAAGGCATCCATTCAAGTAAGTGTAATAACAGAGGCTCCTGCTCCAAGTGCCAGACGTTTCCTGGAGGGTTTCATATAGCTCTGAAGATATGCAAAAAAGAAAGCCGGCAGAGCAGCATGATCTCTGTTTACCTTTCTTCCCCTTCCCACCTTGCCTATTTCATTTTTAACTATTTATGATGGAGTAATTAGTGTTGACCCAGTTACAGTGGATTCTTTGGCTGCAATTTTGTTTCTTAATTGAAAGAGCTCTACTTAATCTCAAGGCCCAGCCAGAGAAATGCACTAAAAAGCTCCTCAGAGATGAGGATATATATGGTTTTATTTATAGTGTAATACCACTTCACTTTTCTTATATTGTTTAGTGCACCAGGTATATTAACTAATATTTGTATTTAATACTCTAGCTGAAGAGCGGAGCACCCTGGAGAAGTCTTATATTTTTTTTTTTTATCTGTGAACTGGTTCTGAAAGCAAGAAAAATCACGTGTTGGTAAGAAGAAGGAGGAGCAGATCACATTTCTAATCAGAGTTCAGAAGCCCCACAGGCACCTTGGGAGACTGCTCAGAGCAGCATCCACGTCGCTGTGTACCAGCCAGGCATCCTGGAAGGACACGGGGACTTGGTTCAGTAGTTGCTGGAGCTTTAGCAATTGACAGAGGAAGAAAACAGAGAGGGGCTGACTCGTGGAATAGAGATTCATGTCACTGTATGCAGTCAGGAAAAGCATTGGCAGCTTCTGATCCTTGTTTTTCTGTCCCCCTTTTTTACTGTTTCTTCTTTCATTGCCCATCTCTGAATATTGCCTGCCTTGAGGGTATGGTAATGTTTGTTATTCCAGGCCTAGAGTTTCTTCCTCCAAAATGGGGTTCATATAGTCTTCTGGTTTTCAGTTTACATGCTCTTAAAACCAAATTTCTCAAGAGAGCAGAGACGGTCTTATGATGCTACAAAGCTGGCTTAAGAAAGATAGCAGCTATTTCCAAACAAGCAGCAAATTAAAATGGTGATATGTGCTGGATGGAAAAATTTCTTTCCTATTTCATTAAACTCCACAGGACTGAATCAGCTGAGTCAACTCAAGTGTCTCTTCCCAGAAAAGATAAGTGGCCACTTATTTCCCATTGCCACATAAAGTGTTTCTCAAATGTACCTGAAAGTTATAAATAAAGGACAATGAAGAATTTTCTTTTTATTTTCTTCAGATAGGACAAAGTTGCAATTGTTAGTCCTGTGGAACAAATGGAAACTGAGAGTCCTGTCTAACATAAAAATGCCTTTCAAGGAAAATTAAAGCTTATGTGCAAATTCCTACAACGTGTTTCCAGATGCCATGTCCAGCCAATCTGTCAAAGAGTTGACATAACACAGACTTTCCTCTTAGTCTTCCTAGAGAATGTTCCCCCCATTAGAGACCTGCCAACTCTTTCCCTTGTTTCTACTGTGTCTAGGTTTCTTTTATCCCCTTTGCCAAATGCACCTTTCCGATCACATTCCCTCAAAAGACGGAGTCCAAACCCTTTGCTCTCACTTGGCAAGACAATGCTCTCTTGTCCCTTCGAAAGGTGTCTCCTAGTAATGTCACTGGAGGTCATTTCTCCTCATGGAGATTTGGGGGCACATGCCGTGTAGTATTTTGCCTTGGCAGTAGTCTCGCTGTGTCCTGTAGATAAGTAGTGCTCAGGCTAAGTGAGAGAATCTGTCTCCTGTAGCCTGGCTACAGGAACATGAAGCCAGATATTATAATTTCTACCCCTTCTATGGTTATGACCACAAAGCACCCAGCAAAACCATCAGGTCCTTACTTATCTTACTTATTCCAGAAAGAAATTCTTTCCTTTGAGGGTGGTGAGGCACTTGAACAGGTTGCCCAGAGAAGTTGTGGATGCCCCATCCCTGGAAGTGTTTGAGCAACCTGGTCTGGTGGGAGATGTCCCTGCCCAGGGCAGGGGGTTGGAACTGGATGATCACTAAGGTCCCTTCCAACTCTAACTATTCTATAATTCTATGATCTGAAGATTATTCTAAGGAAGAATAATGTGTTACTTATTTAATGATGTGAAAATGTTGTTGTCCCTGACTCCCACCGCTACAGCATTTAAAAATGAAAAATAACTCCTTTGCAGACTCTGGGTAGGACCTGGAAAGTCATGTTATAACTTCAAGGTCAATTTGGCAAGGGACTAGGGCAGAAAGCTCGGTGGAGGAGACTTAGGCAAGCTGTTTGATGAAAGCCGCTGTAGATTAGATCACTGCTCTCTTTCCACTTGTGACGCTAATGGAAATGAATTGATCCACCTACAAGGACACGTGCCTGTTGCTAACGCAGGCACTCGGAGGTTTCTTCACTCTTCTCTTTCAGAGGCAAGAGACGAGGGGTCAGAAGAGGTCACAGTAGCTCTTGATGGTGGGTATTTTTTTCCCCACGTTTGCTCCTCCGGAGGAGGATAACAAGCAGTTATAACAAGCCCTGAAGCTTCACAATCACTCAGATTGCCCAACATCTTAATTGCTTTCCGTGGTACGTATCAGTGAAAGCGTGATACGGCTAAAAATTCAACCCGAAATCCCGTGAGGAGGAATCTGACCAGATGCAGGGCGCCGCTGTGCCCTTTCCGCTGGGCTCTGCCAGCACCCTGAGCCAAACACCCTGAGCTTGGGAGAGTTCATAATCAGTCAAGATCTGCATCAAAAAATGTGCAGCTCAGATCCACTTTTTGGTCTAAAATATGCCCGGCCACGTGCCAGAGGACACATACCTAATTACCAGGCTGTGCTGATGATTCCTTCTTCTGTACTTTCCTCAGTAAATTTAGAATAAATTATATCTTTGGCAAATTACACAAAGAGATGATTATACATTTAATTAGATGTTTACCTCTCGTTTTCTCCATGCAATAGTAACTAGTGCAGATTACAGGAACTCCGAATAATTTTTCTCTATGGCCACATTTTCCCAGGGTTAGATTCAATGACAAAAAACAAACCAGCAAGGCTTTTGGTTAGGAGAATATTTAGAACATTTCTTCCTTTAATATGAAAATGAATAGTATCAGGGGATAGTGTCTCGGGTATTTGCAATCCATTGGAAAATGCATATTAGAGGGGAAAATACATAATTTATTAAATGTATTGCTTAAGGTGAGAAACTTGAAATTGAGTTTTGTAAGGCTGGGGATTTTGGGTTATACTTGGCATAGGCTACTCAGTCTGCTGAATTATTCAGTGCTAAGCCTGCCAGTGGGAATAACAAGAAAACAGACATAGATTTTGAAATATTTTTTCATTTGATTGGGAAAAGAAAAAGGTTTAAAAATTAAATAGCTATACTCAAAAAAAAGCCTTATTCCCTCCTCACTGAACAACTGCTGATGGATGGCTGCAGTTCTGCCTGTGAAAGGAGGACCCATGTGAATTCACTTAGTGGCGCTTAAACAAGAATGTTACAAGAGACTGTACTGCCCATTACACTGCCACAAATGTTAAATATAATTAGAAATTGCTCCCTGTTGCAACCATTTTTTTTCCCCAAGTAACCAAAAAGTACATGTATGTTAGAAGATAAGGACAGGAGGTGGTCAAAATGCTGCTGTGTCTCAAACCCGTATGAGGAAATCAACTTAAAAGGAAAACCCATCTCTTAGGATCGCCTACTGTCTGAAAGATTTCTGGAATAGGCTGCCCAGGGAGGTGGTTGAGTCACCATCCCTGAATGCATTTAAGAGTCGTTTAGATGTGGTGTTGGGGGATATGGTGTAGGGGACCCCACTTTGGAGAGTGGGGTCGATGGTTGAACTTGATCCTCCCAAGGGTCTTTTCCAACCTGAATGATTCTATGATTCTATGATAATGCATATAAAGGAAAACAATATCTTGGCAACAAATATCTTCAACCACCACAAAGAAATTAACTGAAGTAAAAATCCCTTA
The DNA here is from genome assembly GCA_033628505.1 of Tringa tobata. Classification (NCBI taxonomy): domain Eukaryota; kingdom Metazoa; phylum Chordata; class Aves; order Charadriiformes; family Scolopacidae; genus Tringa; species Tringa tobata. The sequence goes on from JAHREE010000490.1 coordinate 1,170,608, forward strand.
TTTTGCCAAAGCCAATTTTTTTTCATCATTAATAGGGGCAACTCCTCCTGATAACAGCAGGCTCTTTTTCTCCTCATCACAAGGTTGGGTAAGACCTCAGGAGATAGGATCAAACCGTGGGCAGAGACTCTGTCTCCATCCCTTCTCAATGAGGTTATTTGAAGTGTTGGTCGTAGGGCCCAGGAGAGCCGTGGGTAGAATATTGTAGGGTGTGGGAAAATTGGGATGAACAGGAATGAGAAGCTTTCAGATTCAAATGCATTTTTTGCCCCTTGCTAGCAAATCCTGTTTCCCACTAAACAGCATGGCTCAGCATGGGTAAGATGGAGCGTGGTTGTAGTTACTTTGATCCCTTCTATGTCCTCAGCAAAATATAATCCTCCCATCCAATAAAACTGAACGGATTCACAAACATCCTGGCAAGACAGCGCCAATGTGTTCATTCACAGAGAACTGAGAGTTACAGCAAAGCAAAAAGCTAATAATTTCTGGACATCCACTTCCTTAGGGCATAGGAAATAATTGACTTTCACACTGAGAGAGTTTTTCTGAGTTTTGTGTGTGTGTGCTTTCTCTGAATCACTGATTTTGACATTTTGTTTCATATGTCACAAATTTGTACCACAATTGACTGGTGTGCACAATGACAGCACTAATCTTTCAATAATATATTATTTTATGTATTCTTCGTTATTTTTTTGGTAAAAAGGAAAACGCTTTTTGTATTTTCTTTCATTAATTTTAACAAGGGCAGCAGTTGTCAGGCCTACAAACAGCACTTGTGCAGAATAAAAAGCCAGTGGAAAATTTCTAGGTTTGTCCAAGGAAAGAGTTTTGAAGTGAGGAAAAAACCAGTGCAAAAATTTTAAGAGAAACACAGAAATATCAGTTTAATCAACATGTACAACTCCTTCTGGAAGAAAAAGTTCTTCTTTTTAAATAAAAGTAAGTACAAGGCAGCATTTCTCATATTAAGAGAGTTCACGAAACAGTGACTAACAAATAAACTTTGGCAAAGCTTTCTAAAGATCTTTTTATTTAGCAATATAAGGCAAATATTTCAGCTTGATGACAATAGATCAGAAGTATGGACTAACAAATACAAAGTGGATTTTCTTTTGCACCCTAGGACTTGAGAAATATCCTCAAGCTGACTAATAACTCTGGTCACTTCCCCTCTGTCTCGCTCTTGTTCAGTCTGTGAAAGGCTCTTAAATATTTGTCAAACGCAAACAAGAAATTAGAAATGGGAAAGATGTGGCTCTATACAGGAAAATGGATATCTAAAATTTTTAAGGGGAAAAAAAGAGAGAAGAATAAATTACACACATTAGCCTGCCCCAGGGCTATTGAATTCAGCTGGAGCTTTTCCATCAGCCTCAATGACCTTTGGACCAGACCCACCACTGTTGTGATGAAGTGCAGAGTTCTCATGTCTTGCAGAAACTGCCTATTCAACTCAAAACTGTGCTGCAACCCTCCCACCCCGGCTCTGGCTGCATTCAGACAGGACACCTGAGCTGAAATCCAACCTATTTAGCAAACACAGCACATTGTTTATTGAAGCAGATACCGCACTTAAAATGCCAGCATCATGTGGATGGACTCTGGCCAACTCTCCTTTGAGTCCAGCCGACTGGAATCACATTTATCCGTCTGCTCCTGCTGCTCTGTGACAGCCTGGCAACTCAGAGCAGCCGTGAACTTATGGGACCACTTGAACTTGGCCCAGGTAGAAAAGGTTACAAATGGGACTGAACAAGCACGATTTACCCAACACAATCATTTTAAGGTAGAGTCATGACTTTAAAGCTTTGCTTTGCTTCAGGTGACCCCCTTGCTCTGTGCACAGTCAGAACAAGGGACCAGATAGTGGACAACAGCTTGCACTTGTCACAGGAATTTTTCCAGTGTGTTTCCAGCTCTGTAGAAAGTGAAATAATTCACTTGAATTTCCCCACCTCCTTTGCAACCCTATAAAAGGCAAAACTGATACGGAAACAAGGTGCTTATGGGCAGGATGAAATCAGAGCGGTGCACTTTTGTAGTCCTTTCCAAATACAATTAATTAGAGGTGTAGCTTGTTGGGTTTTTTTGTTTGATTGATTAATTTTTTTTTTTTTTTTTCAACTGGAAACAACCCTTGAAAAATTCTGGTAGTTCAGAAATTATCTGAATCTTTCACCATTTGAAATCTTTTAACAACTTAAAAGATATAAACTTTTTAGCAGGAAGCTTTCCTAAACAATTCCTAAAATATTACTAACTGTTTTTTTTTTCTTTATTTTCTTTATTATTTTTTTAAGTGAACCTACTCCATCTTGAAAAAAACTGGGGTTTTTTGCTTTATTTTCTTTACTTATCTTTTTTCCCTTTTTCTTTTCTTTTTTTAAGTGAACTTATTCAAGCTTGAAACCAACTCAGACTGATATTCTGAACAATCTTTATGTGCTTTTCCTGTGTAATGAAATACCCCCCTGGGTTTACCCAGAACTGGATGAACTTACATGAAAAATAATATGAGTTGTTACAGCACTCTCAGCTTAACTGGAATAAAGACGAGGGAATTTTTTTCAGAAGTATTCATCCATTTGGAAACACACAGTTCAGTAAGTAAATGAATATATGAGTCCTCATATAAAATCAATTCCCATAACCCCTGTAATCAACCAATTTCCAGTAACTTCCCTATGTAACTCTCCATGCTGTTTTCATCTTCTTCCCATAGCCCTGGAAACCATGCCTGTTCCATTTGGTAGCTGGTTCTTACTGGTGTGTATCTCAGCACTTCACTAGGTCACATTTCTTCTTACTGACAGATACACACTTTCCAGCACAAACCACAAGAGAAAAGCAGATTTCTAGCTATCTGCTTCGCAACAACTCAGCTTTTGGAACAATTTGAAAACCTGGAGGCTTTCAGAGCTTGATTCATCTCTCCCTTTCTGTTATATCACCGCACTCACTGCTTTTTCAGAAAGATAAGAGAGGCTGGGATCTTTCCATAGTTGGTTTCTTTGTTCCTATATTAACTTGCATGTTTTAGCTTCACGCTTTTAGTTATTTAAAATGTTAGCATATTTTGTCTTGAGAAGTGCATTCAAAAACCTAAACTTAGAAACAGTACGTCACATCTGGTTCCTGAGCTCAAGACAGCCTGATAATTGTGGTACAGAAAATTAACTCCAGATTTCTCAGTATTAATTGTATTTATTAATGTCTGTGCATTGACGGCATTCATCTCCATAGTGCAATCGATGGCATCACTTGAATCGAAACGAGTCGTGCTATATGAAGCCAAATTGCTATCTTGCACTTCCATGAGAACGAAACCCTTGGCAGATATCCCTCGCTGATGGTTGCACCAGCAGCAAAACAGGCTCTGAAGGGCTGGTGTGTGTAATGTTATGCCACCCTCTATCAGTCCTAAAAGTTAGAGCCATTCTGGGGTGACGCAAGGTGGGAAAGAGCCATTACTGGCCAGCACAGAGTAAGAAAGCCTTCAGGGTACACCAGTCTGACTGCTGAGACTCCCAAATTAGAGTCACAGCTGACCCTCTTGTGCTTTCCCTTCACCCAAACCAATAGAAAATGAATACGTACATGCATAAATATATGGACATGTCTGTATGTGCAAACATTTCCTTCCAGGAGCCAGATTTTCCTCTCCCATGCATTAATTCTCTCTCTCTCACACACACACTCCTTAGACAGTAATTCATCAATACTTGGATGAGACTTAAGTTTGTTATGTTTGGACGAGGCCTACCATTACAGTCCATGCAGGAAGCTTCCATGCATTTGTGAAATGTAAACAGCAACTACACCAAGAGCAATAAATATAGGATATACCCTACAAACTAATGCTGGAAGGCAGAGTTGTAATTTCTTTTAAGATCGATTTAACTTAAAAAAACTCTCCTCAGATAACCCCATAATATTTCATGTTGATAACCTTACTAGATATTTAGGGTACGACATAAGCCAGTGAACAGACCAATGAAGACAGATTTTAGGTAGTTTGGGTGTCTGCCAGCTGCCTTTTTCTCCTCATGAAAGTCCTGTAGGACCTCTGCTCATGATCCACACCGGTTCAGCCACATCCCTCTGGTACCCAGTGATGGGGCTCCCGGTGCTTCAGGTCCATCAGCTGGCATCGTGAGGCTCCTCATAACTCACCCAGAGACTTCTTCTTGATGACGGCACCCCACACTGAAGATAAAGCTGTTTGAACAGCTCCATTTTGACGCAGGGTGCCTTGCCCACTGCAGCGGTGCCTTTGAGCCGCCGCGGCACCCAGTGGGGCAATAAAAGTCCAAAGGAGGGAATGGAGGCTTGTAAAGGGCGCCGTTGGGCTTCCTGTCTGGTAGGAAGTGCCTGCTCCGTGACCTGTCGTTTCTGCTGTCTGGACGGCTGTCTCTTGGCTTCCTGGAGCAAAACAAAGCGGCACCGAAAGAGAGTGTCTCTCTCTTCCTTTTGTTCTTCACTACTTCTCTTCCACTCTCTGAACTCGCGTGCCCAGCTGGAATTAATACAGCCGGAGTCTCCGCAGAGAAGGCTGGGGAAGTGGAGGAGGCCCAAAGGGACAGGGGTGAGTATTTGCTGTTGATATGCACATAAATCAGAACGAGTGTATCACTCCGTTGGGTCTCTGAGGCAGCACCAAGGACAAAGGAATTTCAGTTTGTGACGTGATGCTCCAAACTTTTATGTGTCTGGACCCCAGGCTTGTAGGAACAACCCTTGGCATAAGTAATAACCAACGCCAAGGAGAGAAAGGCACATCTTTCCATAGCTCCACTAAAGCCAGGATGGATGCACCATACATGTATCTACCTAAGCTTCGGAGCTGGCACCTCTTTCCAGAAGAGACTGAGTCAAAGACGAAGTAGGCAAGGAAGGCAACTCCAGAAGCAGTAAGCATGACTCCCAAATTATTTTTTTGATGCCACTCTGTTGTGGAAGCAGCTTGGCATTGTCTGGTACATGCCACAGCAGAATATCTCCGTGGCCAAACAGCCTGCTGGTGCATCCACATCATAGGCAAGTGTCCAGCTTCTGGATCAACCCTTTCCAGTACAACGTGGATATCAAGAGAAACAGGAAAGGGCATGCCAGGGTCTGCTCCAGACACTCTTTCTCAGAAAGTCTACCTTCTTGTCCTCACAGAGGGGTATTTACCTCAAAGGTGAAAGGGTTTTATAGAGCTTTTCTTCTGCCAATTGATCATAAGCTTCCTGCTGTGAGCCTTTGCTCTTAGCTTTAGATCCCCCGGTGTCTGTGAGAGAAATATCGCTAAAGGGAAGAGGACCAGCTGAGCACCACACATACATGAACCTACACTGCTTAAGTGTTACCTCAGCCCGGTTCAGATCACTGCAGCTAGATTTCACAACACAGTTGGAGTGACAGGTCACTCGATGGACCAGTCTTAAAAGTTCTTATGGATTCTCTGGAGTTAGCTCCCCTGCCTTACCTAGTCCTCCAGTGGGCTTTGTCCCCTGCGGTGCCACCACATGGCCTCTAGCCTCAAGCCAGATCATGCGTGTCCTCAGTATCAGACCCAAAAAACCACCAGCTGGGTGGGCCGCAAAGCAACCCTGTCATTATTTCAATCCCCTTGAACTGAAAAAAAAAAAAAAAACCCAACCAAAAAAAGGATAATCATTGTGTCTTAAAGCCAGAGACATAACCCATGGGATGTAAAGAGACCCAGGGCCAACTGCTACAACACGTGAATGTAGCCACTCTGCCCTAGAAGGGCAGGAATTGAGATACATGGATGGAGAACTTTCTGCCACCTTTAGGAACCCCTTTATTTAGTCTGCAATATAGTCACAGCCAGATCGACCCCAGCCTTGACATTATGCTGCAGTATGTGGGGTTTTTGTGCTCTGATCATTACTGAATCTAAAAACTGTCACCAGTAGCATTTACAAATGAGGAAAATGAGGTATAAAATGGGTGATGGGCTTGCTCAGAACCAAGAACAGACCTTTTGAGTCTAGTGCTCAGCTAAGCTGCTCTGCTTACATTGCCTGAGGCCTTGAACAAAGAAACAGGCTTTAGGAGGGGAATGGACAGAGAAACGGGAGATCTTCTCGGAGAGGGAGTTCTGGTGTTAGATTTTGCAAGAAATACCAAATTTTTGTGACATAAAGAGAAGGTGGTGAGGTCCAAAGCGTTGACACTGACCAAAGAAGAAGATAGGAGCTTTATGATAATTTTATCATAGAAAAAAAAAAAGTTGAGAAGGTTCTCTGAGGTAAAGACAAGAAGCCTAAATTTGATTCAGTAAGTCTCTGTACTGATTTGCATTCCTAAAAATAACCATCATTTCAGAACATAGATTTGGCCCACTGGGTGAAGTTATTAGTCAATCCTGTCTGGTATTCAGCCTGGGTAGTAACAAGTAGCACGTGGTGATCAAAACGTGCTGTCCTTACCCAATTAGGCATTGCTACACACGGAGTGAAGCGTTTCTTTCCAGTTCTCACTGCTCATGACTTTATACCTTCGAGTATCAGGCTGAACTACCCTTATCTCCCACAGAGCTATATATAGTATTTTGCTGTTGTAAAGGGATTTTTTTCTACATATTAACCTCAGGCTGCTTGTGGTGTCATGTTGTGTTGGACTTTCCAACACCACAATACTCTAAAAATACCATGGAAGGCCTTGACTGCCCACGTGGAAAGCAACAGACCCTCAGAAACTGTTGGAACAAGGTGTACAGTTTGTTTTCAGGTGAGTTATGGTCTCATGGTTGCAGCAAGTCGGCTGGGAGCAAAGCTGAGCAGACAGAGCTGATGGGAGATTTATTGATCAGAGGAGAAAAAAGAGCGTGTGCCAGACCTCCTACACAACTGTATTGACAGATCCTGACATCTCCATTGCATGTGGTCAAGAGAGTCATTGCCCAGGGTATGGATGACAGCAACTGAGGCATATAAGCTAAGAAGCAGCAAAAAGTAGCCAGCAGTTCCCTTTTCTTGTGCTGAGTGGATTTCTATCAGAGTAGAAAAAAACTCATGCACTCCTGAAGCTGGATTTGTCCTAAGGGAACGTCAGTGACAAACTGTTCTTCAGTATCTTGTTCCTGACAACACAAACTACCTGGAAATGGTGTGACAAAGTAGCCTGCAGGCAGAAATGGATGGCATTGACTACGAGGAATCACCACCTAGGTTTGTTCCTTGGACCCCATGCATCTCTTTAAGATTGCAAATGTTTCTAATGCTCAAGCAGTATAAACAACTGTAGTGGTAGATGCCAACTGATCGTGTTCCCAAGTGGCAGCTGGGGAAGGACAACTCATGCAGCATCACAGACACGTGTCTTTGGAAATGTGCACCTCCAAAACAAATGGAAGAGCCAGAAAAGAGGTAAATGATCTGACAAAAGACACATCCTCCACCCCCCCTTTTTTTTTTTAAATTCTTTTTTTTCCAATTTATCACCAGAAATGAGGAATGAAGAAGCTCTAAGAAATATTCATGCCATCTGTATGGCTTTCGGTGGGGAAGAAAGGGAGTACACAACCAAGAAATTGGTATCTACAGATCTGTTGGAACAGGTCCAGCAGAGGGCCACAAAGATGATCAGAGGGCTAGAGCACCTCCCCTATGAGGACAGGCTGAGAGAGTTGGGGTTGTTCAGCCTGGAGAAGAGAAGGCTCCGGGGAGACCTTATTGTGGCCTTTCAATATCTGAAGGGAGCCTGTAGGAGAGCTGGAGAGGGACTCTTTGTTAGGAAGTGTAGTGACAGGACAAGGGGTAAAGGTTTTAAATTGGAAAAGGGGAGATTTAGATCAGATATTAGGAAGAAATTCTTTGCTGTGAGGGTGGTGAGACACTGGAACAGGTTGCCCAGAGAAGCTGTGGCTGCCCCATCCCTGGAGGGGTTCAAGGCCAGGCTGGATGGGGCTTGGAGCAACCTGGTCTGGTGGGAGGTGTCCCTGCCCATGGCAGGGGGTTGGAATGGGATGGTTTTTAAGGTCCGTCCCAACCCAAACCATTCTATGATTCTGTGATTCTGTGATCTATCATGCTCATTCAGCAAGTTGTTTTTAGCATTTGTTTTACAATTCAGCCAAGGACTTATGCCATGTCTGTCTGTTTCTATTGTCAGTGCTGCAGACCTTCCTGGTCTGGAATTGCCTTGAAGCCACTTTGGACTTGCAGAGTAGGAACAGTGACAAAAGTACATCAATTTTCTCAGCTAGCCACTTTCCCTGGCAGCCCTCTGGTCCGGTCCGGAAGATAGCTGTATTTATCACCATCTGACTGAAGAGTTGTACACCTCCCGAAGGACCTCTTTGCCTTTTTGCAACAGAGCTGTCACTCCCTCCTTATCAGTAGGTCCAAAGAGAGCAGCTAATATCTCCTGGTGGTGGTTCCAAGAGGCCTCTGTGACCGCATTTTTCCAGAAGACAATGGGCGTGCTACTGTGGTTAACTGGGGAGACCCCTTTCCTGAAGCTGCTTCCAACCATATGAGTTTTTTTTTTAAGCTCCTGCTTGCCTTTAGTATCATCTCTGGCGCTGGGGCTAAAGCTGATTGTTGTCAGCTAAACGTGTCAATGCCGTTTGATGCCTAAGCACATAGACTAGGAGTCTCCAAAGCACATCATCCTCCACCTCACAAATCAGTAGGAGTTATGCACTGCAGGTGTGCAAATTCTTGGTAATTAACTTCTATCTAGCCTCTATTTTGGAGCACTCAAATACAACTCTATAAGCCTCAAAGGCTGCAGCCTGCTACCACCCATAGGAGTGAGGAGCAAGGTCCCCCAGGCACTGAGAGAGTTGCTCAGAAAACAGGTCCATAATGTCACAGCTGAGGAGGGAAGAAATTTGTTCTTCCAGGTTCCCTTCCCTTGGCCATCACATAGCTCAGTCCAGGGATGTCTCATGGCCAGACCACTATAAATTAGCAGTCATTGTGCCAAGTATGGTGGCATTTTAAGCTCTTAACAGTTTTTGTCCCTTGCCATTTTTTTCCAATCCATACAAGTATTCCGCTGCTTCCAAAGACACCCAAATGCGACTAAAAGCCTGTCCCTGGTTGCAAGTGAAGGAGTTATCTTATTTCAATTTGTACGTTTTCGCTTAAATGAAAATCCTAATTTCAGCTGCAGCTTTGGTGGAACTATAGGATAATTTACTCCACGCAGTAGGGAGGTATAGGATAATTTAGAAATTTTAAGCAACAATATCTGTGATTAGGAGTCATGGTCCACCTTGACTGATCTGAGGAAGGACAGCTCTTCCAGCCACAGGAGTTTTCACTCTTGTATGTTGTTGGAACTTTTATGGCTATCTCAAGGTGCATCCAGGGCTGCCTCGAGCCCTGCTAGGTCTCTATTGAACTGACCCATCATGGCCAAAGGAGACAGTACTCTCTGGCACTCTTCAGGCTCCTCTGACACGCATTAGGAATTACCCACCACAAACTGGTCCGTAATATGGGAAAACAGTTATGGATTTATTCTTTTCTCTCTTGCTAAACTGTGCCAACTACTTGCAGTTCAGGCCTGTGAGTGAGCTGGGGATTTCATGCAGGGATACCTTGAATTTCTGTGCCATGCTTTTGTAATGATTTCTTTTTTGTTCACCCAGGACATCCCACTGCCGTCATGTCAGCTGTTAATGGCATCATTCTTTCTCCATGAGCCATATGGCGTGGTCCAGAAGACACAGAGGATGTGTCTGCGCTGATTACTGTGTCACGAGGAATCTCCAGTGCCTCCACAGAGACAAGCACAGCACCCTTGAGAAAGCGGTTCGAATACAGCCACAGGCCAAAATCGCTCCGGAGGCAACCACTGAACTAAAAAGTTAGTCCGGGAGTTACATCTGGCCTGGTTTGTCAGCAGCCCTTCTCAAAACCTCGCCTGCCTCCTGGCTGGTGGAGGCTGGTGGCAACACGCCATCAGCAGCTGACCGGTGTGACAGCGAGCCCAGAAACGGGGCGGGTGAGGTTATCAGGAGATAACTCGGCCTCGTTATCGCCATTCAGTCGCCATCTTCCCCCGGCCGGGGTTGCCATGGAGTTGTGGCACACGCCGCACAAAATAACGAGGTTATTTTAGGAGTTCTATGCAGCGAGCTCCTGTCCTTAGTCCAGCAGGCTCCCTGCGTGCCCACGGCTGGGGTGCTTGCAGGGTTGCCATGGACGGAAAGCTCAAAAGTTCGTGTTTTACCAAACGATACCATACACCTCTACGGCACGGGCACAAGGCAGAGTTATGCATGACCAGTATTAGCTGAACGCTCTTAGGCTGTATCTGTGGAAAATTAGCATTTCTCCCTGATGCGCTTGACTGGCTTCGCGTCATTCCTCTGGCGAGAGGGACAGAATTACAAAAGCTTTTTTTTTTTTTTTTTTCTTTTTTTTCCATGTGCCATAGCCAACAACGTTGTACGTTATTAGCCTGTAGCACAATTTTCTAAAATTGGAATTTCCATTGCTTGGAAGGCAGACTAAATGTTTTCTTTTTGGAAAGGCTCTATCTGTTTCTCTCCCTGCTGCCTTTCTCCCATACCTCTCCATAACATATGTTTTCAATTTTTTTTCATTTATATGTAAGAAATCACTGCTGGCAGGCATTTTTTCTTTGCAGTTTATCCCGCACTGACCTCCTAAGAGATAAGAAAGAGAAGCCAGAGATGGATTTACTGGAATGACAGACAAGAGAAAAGGAAAAAAAAAAAAAAAAAAAAAAAACAAATAAATTCCTCAGTTCAAATGTGAGCCTGCCAGACTGCAAATCAAAGTTTTGCTGAAGTCCGGAAACGTTCAGATCATTTTTCCTTTTCCTTTTTAGTGCTTCAAGGTGCCGTCTGGGAGCCACGGTGCCAAATCATTGTGAGGAAAGTGGTTGTTCCCAGTATCTTCTGTTGGCATCGGAAGCATCAGTTCTAGGAAGTCTCCCAGGGAAGCTGCTTTTTATACCTCTGCTCTAATTTTAGAGACAAGAGGTTTGGATAATGTGAGCCTGCATCCACCTTGCAAGAGGCTTCTGCAAACTGCACTTGACTGCAGCTTTTCAAGGGTCCCCTGTGCCTCCCAGAACCTCTGGATTTCAAATGAAGGTGTTTAAAAGCATGGATCACTCCTCATTTCCCCATTTACAGAATCAAGCTCTGGGTTGCAAACTATAGAAAAGAGATTTTAGAAATCAGTAGTGCCTGTGAACATGAATAAAAAAGATGGACAAGGACATCTCAGTTTCTTAGACTCAATCTCGGACCTGAGACTCACATTATTCAGTGGTTTGGTTGCTCCAAAAAGGTGCTTACTAACTACAACCAACAAAAAGGGCCACATTTTATGAATCAGTACCCACATCCGTGATCGCTAAGGACTTTGTTAGCTTGGTCCCCCGATGCGGCTCCCCTGTAGCCGGAGATCTTTTGTCATGAGGCTGGCTGGCCTCCCAGCACCACCTACTTCCATCTGAACTGGATGCCATGAGATCCCACCCAGGAGGAGTCAAGCCTCCCCGGGAACAATGAGTAATTCTTGGGAGACGCCGCTGGAAGGCTGCCGCCGTGGCACGGGAAGGCCGATAACATCTCCCGAGCCACAGCGGCCCTTTGTGTCGGCAGACACAAGTGGGATGTCCCTCCTTAAGCTTCGCGGAGTCGGAGGAAGCGGGCCTTGAAACACAATGCTCATTGAAATCGGCTTTCATCTGGGGGATCTGGCCCGGGCGTAAGCGCCGGCGCGGGTGATGTGCTTTCCATCTGCAGCCCAGGCCTCCTGATGCATTTCCTCTGTTTGTTCCAGAGGGAGGGATGGCAGCACCTTACGGCAGGCACACATTGTACCGGCGGGTGGGCATTATTCCGCGCTGCGGAAGAGAGTAGTCCTGAGCCATAACAGTATCCTCAGGAGCCTCTGGTGGAAGTGGATGACAGGTCGAACCACCTCCTCCTTCTCCTTCCCTCTCCGAATGAATAGCACGCTCGTTATAGAAGGGTTTAAAAGCATTTCGCATCTAGCATGAGTTTCCACCAGCAAGGAAAGGCCACGTACATTTATGACGCCAAACAGTTTAAGCTCTGGAGAACGATGCTGTAAACGGGGACGAACTACGACTTCTAGGAGACTGATGAATATTACACATGGTTGTTTCATGGCACTTGACTGAGACTGGATTATACAAGAAATGGGGTTGGGAAGGTTGTCGCTAAGAGAGAGCCATTTCAGACATGAGGACATTGTGAACGCAACTCAACCCAACAGTGCTTTTCTTGTCGCATGGCTACAGACCCGTCTTCTGCTTCAGGCTGTGGCTTTGCAGGACTTCGGGTTGTTCATGGAGTCCTGTAATTAACCACAAGGGAGATGTAAGCCAAGGCTGGTTGCAGGTAGAAATGAGTACCGTATGAGTCAGTAGTTGAATATGGGAATATAAGGACAAAATGTACCCATTTCTAAAGAGTTCTCATCAAATCCTCTGGAATAAATCCCCTTTCCTGCTATAGGGTACTGTGGAAAAGGATAGACGTGTGCTTTACTTATTTGGCATCTCCCTACCAGAAGTATTTCAGGAAGGCTCAAACTGCAGTGAGATGAGATTGGTAAGAAGGAAATGGAAGTAACTTGTCTTTCACAAACTAATAACCAAGCATTTGTCTTTCACAAACTAATAACTGAGCATTAGGCCTGAGCCCAGCTCATGGATCACAAGCAGGTCTTGGTAGCTGGGGTTAGTGCCATGACTTAATCACCCTGAGATGTTTATAGAGGAAGGAAAATGCCAGGCCAAAGATTCATTGAGTGCATGTGGGGATGGGTAGTATGTTGTGTGGGAGGAGGAAATTATTACGAAAAATAGCATCATCCCCTCGCGGTCCACTCTGGTAACAAAATCTATTTTTAAATTTTTGTATCTAGAAATACTGCCCGCGGATCCCCTCTGTGCTGCCTATTCAGGCACTCTAAAAAAAAGATGCTTAATTCCATCTGCCTCCAATGAGTGCCACCCAACCTGAAAGGGAGAAGAATGTCTTTTTTGACTCTTGGTCACTTGTCTGTCTGGATCCAGACATCATGAGGGTTCCTGGGTGAGCTCCAAGCAGTGGGATGAGGCTGAGCTGGGGCAGGGGACACAGCAGGCAGGGCAGGAAGACGGGCAGGAGGGCAGGCTGCCTGCCCCATGAGACTGATGGAGAAGAGCCACTGGGATCAGAACTTAGGGCAAAAGCAGACTGAAAGGAAAATCACAGCAAAGAATATAACAAGGAAAAAAGATTGAGAAAACCAGGGAATTAAATATTTTATAAAGATCTGTGATTTTTTTTTCCATACTGAGAGAAGTCAGTATATCCTAAACAAACAGCAGATGGACATTAGAGAAATTATTAACATTATTAAAATGTTACTTTACTAAAATAAAGGTAAAGCAACTCAGCCCAGTGGCCAAAGGAAATTTTTTGGCAAATGCAAGGAAAAATATGGCCTGTGAGAATTTTGATAATAACGCTGAAGATTACAATGGCAAGTCAGTCCTTTGCTGTGTGTAATGCTGTATAAACGTATAGTGCCCATTCAAGAACATTGTATAAAAACCTAACCTAAGAGCAGCTTTAAACCTTCAGCACAACAGGCATCTCAAATACTTGAGGGCCTGAAGAACAAACAAGCACAATAGCCACCACCAGGTAGACATATGTATATGGGCACCTGTACTGCGACACCTATTCAACACATTGTTTTTTTCCATGGCTGTGATTTGGGTACCATCAGGAACCTTAATGCCTCGCACTGGGAAGTTCATGGTGAATTGATAGACCTGAACTGGGACAGGGTAGTTTTTCCTCTTGATCTGAGTTGACCAAAGAGGGATCCTGGTTCAGGCTGAGTCTATTCCCATAACTGTTAGACAATTAAAGCTAAGTGAAATAAATTCCAGCTTTGGGTTTTTTCACCTGCACAGCAGTCATATTAAAATATAGCATTATTGTTGTGATGACTATTGTAGAAAACAAACCTTTAATTTGCCAAGCTTCAGAGATTAAGACATCATTTTAGAAGATAGGTGCTGCTGAAATATATTGTCCTCACACTGCAGAAATCAAGGGAGTTGACTGCTAAAGAGGACCATATAGTAAAGCGTGTCTTAGTATGACTGTGTCTTCTCAAATACATATCTTTAATATAAGCACTGTTTAAAAAGCAGCCATGTCACTTCTAAACATGCCTAAGCCTTTTCTGGGTCTTCTTGCATTCTCTGTATTGAAAGAAAGCTCTCTGTGTTGGAAGGCTAAAGGTCTCAGAGATACTTAATGTAATAATTCTTTTGATTCCTGACTCTGTGCAGAGAACTGCTGTATTTTTCATTATTATTTTCAATGCATCTCTGAAGAGACATCTGCCTAAATCCCAAACCTCTTCTTCTAGAAGAAGTGAGTGCCTGAAAGATTTACACTGGCTCTTAAGAGTGTACCCGAAACAGAGGGAGGGTCAGCAGAGTAAGGTGGGATGTCCTGGCAGGAATTTAAAGGGAGACAATGGAGGAATATAACCTCTTAAGTCTGTGGTCACACTGTTATTTATGCAGTTCCAGCTTTAGCCATCCTCCCACAAGCTTGCCAGGAGCAAGCAGCTGCTTCTACTTGCTTTCACATGATGTGAAAGCTTTAAAGCATGGTGGAAATTAAGTAATGCAGGCATCACGAATGAGACCAGTTTAGTAACCAAAAGTCTAAAGTGTCAAACTGAGTAATAAAAGAGAGACTTCTTGTACTGCTGTTATTCTTTCACAGAATCCAAGAATGATATGGGGTTGGAAGGGACCTCACCCCCCCCGCCAGCGCAGGTCCACCCAGAGCAGGTTGCACAGGAACGTGTCCAGGAGGGTTTTGAATGTCTCCAGAGAAGGAGACTCCACCACCTCTCTGGGCAGCCTCTGCCAGGGCTCTGCCACCCTCACAGGGAAGAAGTTCCTCCTCATGTTTAGATGGAACTTCTTATGTTCGAGTTTGTGTCCATTTCCTCTTGTCCTGAGGAAAGTCCTTTATTTCCATAGCAAACTGCCTACAGCTTTAGTCAAACGGTACCTTGAGAAGACAGGGTACCCTATCAGACAGGGACTATCTTCTCTTCATCTGTCTTTTCCTTTGTCTGACATCAGTCTGAATCACTCCGTGTAAAATTCGGTGACTAAGTACCACACTGCATCGACATGGATCTCAGCTGCTCACCACAAGGCTGCATCTTCAGCAATTGGCCACAGAGTCTGAGACTGTCAGATTGTGGATCTGTAAAGCAGCGCGGTGGGACAGAGTAGTCACAGCATCTCTGGGTTACCCAGGGCTGGGCAGGCGGTGAGTAACCAGCATCATACCAGACGTGGGTGTCACTAGATAAGGCATGTAGGCATGACTACAGCCTAAATATGATAAACTCACAGACACACAAATCAGCTTTGCTGCCCCCCCCTGCCTTTTCCTCCCTGGTTGCTCCGTGGAAGAAAGTGGAGGAGGGAGCTTCAACCAGGATTTCAGTGTCCTCCCCCTTTCTTGTCCTTCCACCTTCACCTCCTCTTAGTGCTCCCCGTATCTTTGCAAAGAGCTGTTTTTCCCACCTGATTCAACAAGAATTGCCAATGCCCCCCCACTGACCCCCTCCCAGCCCATTGCAGTGTTTGTGGTTGTCTTCTTGCCTCCATGCATTCAGCGGATATTGGTTTAATAAACCCGATAGTGTGCAATTAAACCTACAATTTTTGTTATTCTCCGGGATGCTGGGTTTGTGCTTCATTATATTCCCCTCATCCCTGCCCCTGAGTCAGTAAAGGCTGAAGCTTTTCAACACAGTACATTTTTGTTAAGGAGCCCATCCTCAAGTTAGAATCATAGAACAGCCCAGGTTGGAAGGGACCTTTCAGATCATCGAGTCCAACCATCAGCCTAACACTGACAAAACCCATCACTAAACCATGTCCCTCAGCACGACATCTACCTGTCTTTTACATACCTCCAGGGATGGTGATTCCATCACTTCTCTGGGCAGCCTCTTCCTCCTTAGTTGTGCCCTCTCTTTTTATCCCCCATTATTAGAAATTTCATCTCCACAAGGAAATAAATTGGCAACATGTTCCATCTAGCATTAATTTAACATCTAACTCGTTGATAAAACCTGACTGTTACAGAAAAGGCTGGAGGGGCAATCAACATTGAAAGCACTAAAATAAAAATTCCTTCTTAAACTGGGATACCTGGGAACAAGCCCCGAGAGTCAATGTGAAACAGAAGGCCAGACCCCAGGTTAGTGGCCAAATAGCTATGAATGTCAGCCCAAAAGGGCCTTCTCAGCTGACCCCGTGCCATTGAGCCCTGTGTCCCTCAGGAGCGGCAGTGCAGGAACAGCTCGGCCCCTCCAGGTCTCTCTTTCCCTCCCTCCTCGCCAGCCCATGACGCATGCACCAGGATGAAATGGTGAGAGTCTGGAGAGCCCTCGGGAGCTTTGAGTTACCTACCAAAAAAAAAAAAAAAAAAAAGAGACAAAAAAAAAAAAAATAGAGGCAGGGGTTTGGAGTCTCTAATCAGCAGTGATTGCTTCCTGTGCAGAAGTCAGCTGTTTCCATACAATAGCCAAGCTGTTCAGTCTCCAGGCGCCATCCCAAGGTCATCACTTCTCTATTGTTGCTCCCCACCCCCATGGAAAATTCCTCTGCTCTTTTATGTATATAAGGGTGGCTTTTTTTTTTTTTTTAAACTTGGAAAACTCACGCCTGCCTCTCGTGGTTGTGGAAGGGTTCGGCACCAGGTACTGACCTGAACTTGGCTTTTCCTTCACTCCCTGTCGGCAACGCCTGATGTGCCTCTTATCTCAACAACTTTTTAAGGTTTTAAAGCGAAATTCTTATCTGCACTGGGTTATGTGGAGGATGTAAGCCAAATTAAAATCTAACATATTTTTTCCTACTTGCTTTTCTAGGAATTCATGTGTCATTGCCCTCTGAGACAGTGAGAAATGAGGCCATGTCAGTTCCTAGATATTGTTCCCTTATAAAATATTTATTTACTCACACACATATAAACCCTGCTCTTTTAAACCGACCTAGTGGAAACTCCATCAAAGGAAGTGTTTTATCCATTGAGCCATCATTGCATTGGTTTGCTTTAAGACCTGCTGAGGAAAATTCTGAAACCTTCAGGATTCAGAAGTCATGTAAAAAAATATTCATTCTGGGCAGCTTCCCTGGATTTTCTGAATTCTTCCAAATCCCTTTCATTGAGCTACAGCTGATCCTGGGCAATGTCAAGCAAGTTCTTAGACTTGTAGCCCAGTCTACAGTTTTCAGAAGCTTTGAATAATTCCTCATGAATTTTTTCTGGGCAGATGTAGTTTATTAAGTGGAATTGGAAAAAAATTGGGGATTTCAGGAAGGGCCTTTTGCTGGAACTTCGTGCCTCTCAGGAATGCAAGAGTACAGCAATTTATTACCATACCAACACTAGGATCCTTGCATGAGATGTTGACCTCTCAGAATGTTTAATGGTGATTGTGGTCCCACAACATCATCTCTGGTATCACTTACTGCTAATGAGACAACTGTGGTCCTCAGCCTGTGGCTTACACAAAATTTAGGACAACACAGTGCTTTGATGTTCAACCATTGGAGGAGGCCAAGTCAGATGAAAAGTGTGTATTTAATCATGAATCGTGTTTGGAGGGTGGGGGCACTTGCTTGGATAGAGACTCCTTCGAACCTGTCAGCTATCACTGCTTGCAACTCATCCTTCAGTTTCTCTCTGGGTGATTTTTTGGCAGTTTGTGTTTCTTAAATCCCCTTTGGGGCACAAAAATCTGCTACTCAGCTGCCAGCCAAGTCCATGAATATCTGTGACTCTCAGAGTTCTCTTCAAGAAGGTATGACCAGACAGGCTTCACAGCTCTGCTGGGAAAAATCACTGTTAAAACACTTTTTTTTTGAAGGCTTCTTCCCAGTTCTATGGGCTCTGATGATTTCTTTTCGAGTACATTATTCCACTGTAATAGTTTCTTTGGGGCCATTTCTAGCTACTAAATAGATTATCATTCTACCATTAGACAAGACACCACAAAACCCCTCTCTGAGGACTGTGTCATTTTGAAAATCCTGAGTGAGTTTCTGGTTAATGTGAAAACTCTGTAAGACACAAAGTAAGTTATATGCTTTTTAGCCTCTGTGGGTAGATTTTTGTAATATTTGGCGTTATTTAAAAAAAAATAAATATATAAAATGTTTCGGTTATAAACCATTTCTCTGTCATGTTAGCACAGTTTCAAAGTGACAGGTAGAAATTTAAGTGCAAAAGGCTGTAGAGATTTACATATGGCATCAGTGCACTGGCCTCTTACCCTTTCCCTGATGACTGTCACAACTGTGTTACGTCAAGTGCCAACGGGACTGTATCATTTTGTTGAAAGGTTGGCATTTTGTTTTACTACATACAGCTTTTAAGGGCCTTTTTCAGATTTATCCCAAAAATTCAACTACAGAAGCCTTTTCCTTCTCAAGGATGATTTTTTTCACGTCTACTATTTACTGCCACAGCAAGATATCCAAGCATTTTCTATTAAGTATGGCATTCTTTATCACTAGTGAGTATCTTCACTAGTAGAGTTTATTTGCTGCTGTTTTCCAGAAACTGTTACGTCCTCTGTTGCCCACAATAAGGCTAAATACAGAATTCTCTACAGCCCGTACAGTAGTGTCTCAGAGCACTATAGTTCTTAATAACACAGTCCTAGAGTTTTAGATAACAATGTCACAGCACTACCTCTGATATTGATTCTTAGTGGAAAAAAAGTGAAGGTACATATTTAAATACTTTAGAGCAAAATCAGAGTTGAGTAATGTTTTAGAATTGTGAAAGAAAATTAGCAATACTATAAGAAATGCTACTGTAAATTCTTTTTTTTGTTTCATGCATAAATAAAACGTAACAGAAAAAGAAATATGGTTCTTAATTTGCACAATGCCACTCTAGATAGGCTCTGGGACTGAACACTTTGCTGTATCACCTAAGTGTCACTCAGACTGCCACACAGGATGAGCTGCACCTCTCTTAAAGCCCTTCCCATCCCTCTCTCCCCTTCCTCTCCTTGGCAGAAAAAGGTATGAGATTTATTGTTTAAAAACAAACCGGAGAAAACCAACTGGAGCAGAACAACTTTTGCTTCTCAGGACAATTGCAAATTCATTCCCAAGAAACACAGTCAATATCACCCCCACCCGTTATTTCAACGATTGAATATTGTTTTCTTTTAATATTATTTATTAACGTTCATTCGTTTCAGGGCATTGGGTTGTTTAAAGCTAATAATATGTAATACTGCAGCCCCCAAATGTTGTGATTGTGGGGGAACTTTTGCGTTGTTCACTGTAACGTATAAAGTACTCAAGAAAAGGTGATGGAATGGCAATAATTTGGGATGAAGTACAAGATTAACACAGGATTTTATTTAATTTAAAGATGAGGTTTGCCCTCATATGTTATTATATGCTATAATAATTTTTCTGAAATAAATATATGTAATCTGTACTATAATATATTATATATTATAATATATAGTGATTCTGAAAAGGATGAAAAAATTGACTTCCTCACCTTTGCTGTGAGATATTTCCCAAATGGGTTAATAGCTAATATTGTAACAATTTTTTTTGTGTTTTTCTTGTCTTCCTAGGTTTCATTTATAACTTTGAAGAAGATGACTCCTTCGTGCTACAATTCAATACCCAGTTTATTAAAATCTTGCCAGTTACTTAGATCATCTTTACCCTCAAAATCACTGTTGTAAAGATGAAGTCCCTTGGAATAATGACTACGATATGACTTTTTAAAATCCCTCAAGTAGTTAATTATGTTCCTGGAGAGCTGGAGTAATGACAAGAATACTCTGAGTTGTAATAAAAATGTAAGAAGATTTTTAGAAGGGTATAAATCAGTCTTTAACTACAGTCTGTTTTGAATTATCAAAGGATACTCGGGAGAGGGAGAAGGGGAGCAGAAACGAGATAACGCACGTGAAGCAATAACAGAGGAAATATAACCCATATGTAAGGCAGGCTATGAAA
>JAHREE010000490.1:1200064-1211775 GCA_033628505.1 Tringa tobata
GGCCCTCTGCTGGACCCATTCCCACAACTAAATGTAAAGCTGCAGAGAACTCTGCTGCTGAAACACCACAGCACCACCCCACAGATACTATTATCTTCATGGTGGACAGTCTATGCTCTTCTTCTTTTGGAGGATATTGCTCACCTAAAACTCCAATGTGTTAAACATGTGTGTGCAAGCCAGTAACATGCACACACCCCTGCTTCAAAATTTTTTATCATCAGGGCTGACACAAGCAAAAAGCTATTAGAGCTGCCAGTACAGCTCAGCCCATGTTGTATCATGAATCCTAAATTATGAAAAGAGGTCTAAACAGCCTTCTGACTGACAGAGGTGCCTGGCACAAAAAAACCCCACAAAACAACAAAAAACCAGTACCCGGGTCCATCAAAGACTAGGTCAATAATCTTCCGCTTGCCATGAGCTCGCAACCCTCTTGAACTTAATATATTTTTTTAAAATCAACCGGTGACTGAAGGTATGATCCAAATACAGCACATCAAAGTGTCACCTGAAATCTTTCATGCCCATAGACTTCCCATCACTGAAGCAGAGGAAACTGCCTCTTGGCAATGTACATAGAGTTCTTGCAGAGTTCAGGTCTTGTGTTTCTAGTGCTGAAGTCATACACTATGCTCCGGTTTAGATAACCTGCCCGTGCTACAGGGGAGAGCCTGAAACATCAATGTGAGCATGAAATTGCTTTAGTTCAAGCTGCTCAACAAATGACTGCCACCAAAGAAGGACAAGGGAAAAGATTGCAGGTTCATTTGGTTACTCATTGAGGCTTTAGTGTAATTATACAATGGGATCTTGCTGTGTTATTATGTCTTTATTAAATCGAGCTTGGTTTTGTGATGTTGGATTTGACACAAATTCATGGGTATAACAGCAAAATTAAATTATGAAATTAAATTATGTAAATATAAATAAAAATTTATTGTATTGTGATTGCTGCTGTTACCAAATTCAGAACCTTGCTCTCCGTTGCCTGCTTCCCTTGCTGCCTAAACTGCATAGCTCTTAAAGCCTACAGTGTTTCAAGTGTGCTTTTTTAGGCCAAAAAGATAAAAGCTCATCCCCTCTGTGAAACTCTGCATTTAATAGGTTTAAGCTCTCAAAATCTGACTTCTGTTTTTTTTTTGAAGGACATGACAAATTGCTATAGACAAAGATGCTGAGATGGCACTAAACGTGTGGCCGGGGCTCGTTGGGTTTTGATGACGGAATGTCACATGCTGCCAAGCTCTGTCTCCAGACAGACTGGTTTATACAGTAACAGCAGCTGAGATCTGAACCCCAGATGAGATGACTTGCTGTTTTGAGGGATTTTTCTTCTGGGAATGGCATCTTAAGGTCTGATATGAAAAAAATGAGAAAGCCGGAGAAAAAATGAAATTAAACATTAATGCAGTGTTTTTTTCCCTCTGAATGGGAGAGTGGAAAGAGTGGGAAACATGTTTCAAATCTTCACTACTGGAAATGAAGTACATAAAGATCAGAGCAGATTTTAAAATCAGAATATCCAGATCCAATCCTGATTGGAGAAGTTACAAGGCAAAACTTGTATTATGCAGGCATTAGAAAGATTAATTTATTGCATAAAATGTTTAATTTGTATTGTATTTGTATACACATTGCCTGACTTTGCCTCCAGCTACAGCATTTTACTTATGATGATAAGGTACTATGTAGGTACATAATGACTACTGGATAGTCTGGAATTATACCAGTATTAGTGTCAGTCCTTAAGACTGAGCTGAGTGAATTACAATAAAAATACATATATAGAGATATAATTTTCCAGACATTTTTCTAGAACTACATTCCTTTTCTGTATTCATTATAGAATTGGCTACTTATGAACACTATAGCTATAACTTTCTTTTACAGTTATAAATTAACAGTATTGATGCCTTCTATTTGCCACACTTAAATTTTCCTGCTGTTTAGAGATATGCCAGCAAGGAAACTTACCCATAACCACTTTACATTGCAGTATATCTCTACTACTGCATATATTTGTCTTTATGCAGTGGAAAATAATTTAAACACATCTATGTACATACCTCCAGCATAAGCAGTACTTTCTACTTGCTAACTGAATTACACATAAGATATTTCTTGATCATAAATAAATACTCATTTCTTTGACTAGCTATTTCATTTTTACCCACATTTTTGTTTCTATAGTTATTTTTACCCCTGAGAGATTTTTTGAAAAGGGGGTTGTTTCCTTGAATTTACAGATATTCAGAATATTTCACCTCTAAGTGTCCTCAGGCAGACAACCATTAAAAGAAAAAGCAGGATAGAGCTGCTAAATCTTCACAGTCCTATAAAGGAGTCCCATACATCCTAACTGGGAAGATGTTTGTTCTAAGCAGAAAAAATTTACATACAGAAAATATATGGTGCAACTCCTCCAAGACACTTAGTTCCCTCAGATCATTGCTCTGGGCCAAGCTAACTCAAGCAAGATAACTCAGCTGCTTTGATGAAGGACAGATCTTCCCAAACTAGTTCTTAAAAGGGAGTCTTTTCTTCTCCCTTCTTGCTACATAAAAGAGGAAGAAAGCTTAATCCCTCTGCGATGCAACTTGAAAGGGGAGCTGGGGAGCTGAGCTGGCCAGAACATGCTGATCTTGTTCATGGAGATCTTGCTCTGGGATGACGTCAAGATGCCTTATGGTCTCAGTGCTTGGCCTGCAAGTAAGCAGTGTCAATTCCCAGCCCTGCTTACTGAGGGAACGAACAAATATGGGTGGCATGGCTATTTAAAAAGGGTCACAACATAAGAACTGAGAACTAGGATTTCCCAAGCAGACAAACAAGCCAGGCTGCAGCCTGGACATGTTGTAGGACAGATCTAGACAACGGATCGTGTTCATTACTAGTCATCAAGATTTGGTCTGCATGGACAAGCAACTCCTTTGGCTGGGAGGGGATGTTAAAAGCATCTGACATATTAACAGAAGTATGAAAATGAAGGGCAACCAAGAAACTTGGGTGAACAACTCAGACAGAAGGCAGAGAGATTAATTTCCCTCCAATTAAAAAAAGATTTTAACGTGGTGCCTTGTTCAGCACTGGGAAAATTGATAGTAGAAAATGTGATACATAATTTAGAAAAGAAAAAAGAAGAGGAATACAAAAGCATGACAAAATGCTTTGTAGAGACTTCTCCATGCACCACAGTTACAAAGAAAAATTATATACAGTGCACGTGGCAGAGGCTGGGGACTGTGGTCTGCCCTGTATCTTTGGACCTGCCCATTCCATGGCACATGATGCCCAATGGTTATACATCCATGACCCATTTTCTTGGGATTTTTTCAAATCAGGGACACATTGAGGACCAGAGCCTATACAGTCATTCTTAGTAGAATTAACCACTGGATTCTGGATAGCAGCAAACACGGTAATCCAGGCTCTGTTTTTAAAAGGGAGAGTGGATGAAAACAACAAATAACAGGTAGCAAAACTAATGAAGTGGAAGAAGAGTGAAAGACCGGTGAAAAGTTGACAAAATAATTAAAAAATGTTAAGGTTCTGTGGTGATAAATTTGCAAGTCACGTGCACATTTTAAAGCATGTTTGGATTCCCGATAATCTTAGATTTGGAGTTAAAGGTCTGCCTGTGTCACCAAGTTGAAAGGAGAAAGGATGGAGGATACATGAGAGGAAGGGAAAAATTAATCAATTTGGAAAAACTCAGGGGCGAGTAACAGAAAAAAACAGAGGGAGGGAGGAAACATAAAATTATGGCAGTGCAGTAATAAAAAAGCCCCGGAGCAAAGACGTTGGCTATGGGGCCATGTAGACCACTGCTGGCCTGTTGGAGAGCTGTTCTCAAGTCTCTCCTTTCAAATGCTGCTGCCTGGGAACCAAGGCAGGGTAATACTTAGAGATGATCCTACTGATTATAAACTTCACGAGGGAATGTGGCAGCCCAAGCCTGCCCTGAAGCTCTGGTCCAGGACTGCCAGTGTAACCGCAGGTTCATGCCGGGTGAGCGGAGGGCTGGGGAGTGAGATGAAGAGATTGCATCTACAGAATTATTTATTATACTCTGAAGTTATAAACAAACATGTGAGAGCAAGCACATTCCAAACTGAAGTGCATTCATCAT
Source organism: Tringa tobata (assembly GCA_033628505.1). Lineage (NCBI taxonomy): Eukaryota > Metazoa > Chordata > Aves > Charadriiformes > Scolopacidae > Tringa > Tringa tobata. Next base: position 1,204,197 of record JAHREE010000490.1, read on the forward strand.
TAGTGAGCAATAATGATTAAAGTAATTCTTTGTGCTTCCAATAGGAGTGCAAATCTCAGAAAGGACATAATCCTGAAAACCCAAGAATGTTATAGTGAATTTAGCTTCACGCAAGCCCTGTGGAGTAGGCACCCTTATCTGCACATTACAGAGGAGGAAACTTTGGCATGGAGAGATTGCGATTTGCCCAGGGTCAGGCAGGAAGCCCAGGGAAGGGCTGAACAGAGCCCCAGGCTCACCAATGCCAGCCCCCTGCTTCAGTCACAAGATCATTTTCCCTTTCCTTTCTTTGACAATATTCCAAAGAAGTAAGATAGGCAAATCCGTACTTATGGATTCGAAAGCAACCTTCACGCCATCTCCCAGCCCAGGTCGTTCAGAACTACATGGGAACAGAGGTCTGGCAAAGGAGTTTTTCTTCTGCTTTCTATACATGCCAGGAGTGCAGATGAGTTAGGAATCTTAAGCATCAAACCGGGTAGTTTTTATGGTCCAGTATCATGACTTCGAAAGGGATGCTGGAAAACATCCAAAATTTTTTTAGATGCATTTTAAGCCCCAAGCATGAATCTTTTAAACTCTGTTTCTGTTTAGTTATGCCAGGGAGGCTGTGCTGCTTTGCACAGGAGAGCTGTCGAACCTCCACCACATGGTCACTCTGTGCTTGGGGCAATTATTTGGAGGCTGGATAAGGTCCAGGGTCCTTTTCACCAAGGCAAGATTGAAACATTGCTCATCCTAACGCTGAATGATTTCAGCATGAAGCAATTTCTCAATAGGTGGAAACACTCACTATCCTCCCTGTTTTGCCCATAGCCCAATCTGACAATGCTTTTCAGAAAATTTTCATCAGGTCAGTTCTCATGGGCAAGAAAGGACAGGAAAGATTCAATTTGCTTGTGAAAGCCCTTCAGCACAGGCCTGAGATGGGCACACAACACTCCAGAGACCATCTTCAGCTCTGCTCAGCCCCTATAGCAGATATATAGGGCACATCTAAGCTGCCCATTTCCATTCTCCAAGCAGACTGCGGCTAAACGAGCTTGTCCTCTGGGAGCCACTACAGTCCAGCTGTTTGCCCTGAGTATTTTGCCTTCCTGCTTCAGGTTCCTGGGCTGGTATTTCTGCACAGAACTGCACTGTGGCAATTTCATGTCCCAAACCATTGGAAGCCAGGTCGGAGAACTTTCTACCCATCACTGTGTTGCATGTAGAGTAATGTAGAGTTGCATGTTGTATGGACATGCAAGTGGTATTAGTGATGGAAGTCTAAGTGCCTAATGACTTTGTGTGTTTCCAAGACTAAGAACAGCCAACAGACAGATTCTGAGGATGTAATTCTAGATTTAATGGTCAACAGTGCTGGTCTGATAAGTTCGATAAGTCTGATAAGTCTTCATGTGTATCTAACTTGAAGCCTTCCACAGACCACTATCAGAGCCATATTAGAGGTGGGAGAAAGAATCTAGTCTTTCTAATAGTGCAGCTATTTAGTTTTCTTGTACAGTTCTTACCTAAATACATAATTTCATACATGTTTTTCTTCCTTTAAAACTCTGATCCGGTAATACCTTATTTGTATGCTTCTGCACCTAAAGTGTCTTGTACCAGTTTTGCATCCAGCCATGGTTGAGTGATACTGCTCTCACAGCTTGCTAATAACTTGGCAGAATAATTGCGGTCATAGTAGCATATGTTAATCTCAGGGAAGTCATGCTTGATGCAAGTCATAGAATCATAGAATGGTTAGAGTTGGAAGGGAAATTAAAGATCATCCAGTTCCAACCCCCTGCCCTGGGCAGGGACACCTCCCACCCGACCAGGTTGTTCAAAGCCCCATCCAACCTGGTCTTGAACCCTTCCAGGGATGGGGCATCCACAACTTCTCTGGGCAGAGATTCCTATATTGATATAACACCATGGGTGACTGCTTACTGTATTACTCCCATCAGCCAGTTTTGTCATCCCCCTTTTTTATGTTATTTGACAAACAATGCTCCTTCAACGTGACTCTAAGCTATCGGTGTGTTACTGTGTCCATAATATCCCTAAAATCCATGTTAACTGTGGATTTCACACTTCCCATGTGTCCACATCTTTCACTGAAAATGAGTGACAAGCTGGTTTAGTAGAGACTGAAACCCAGGATTTACACCCCTTGATCTCTAAGATCAGTGGGCCACATTCAACCCCTATGAGATACCACCAAGGCTGGTGACATCCCTCAGGGAAGGAACTTGGCAGGAGAATTTTATTTTTCACAGTTGGAATTAGAATTTAGTTGCAAGCAGACGGCAGAGAAGAGTGCTAAGAGGCAAACCAAAGAGGTTTTTCCTGTGAAGAGTCACTCTGCCGCACCACAACAACACAGGAGATGTCCCCCTGCCAGCCCCAGGCCATGCTGCAGAGTGGTTCTCATGTCACACCAGCCCTGGGGAGTGGGCACATGAGCTACTGTGGCCTCCGATCAGCTGATGGCATCTCTGATCACCAGAGAGGCTATCTTTAATCTTTTCCTCCTTCGGGATTGCACATTAACCATGTGAGCGTGACCCTCAGCATGGCAAGCAGGAAGGCACGTCTGCAGTTGTCACTTGCCTAACTTCTTCTTGCTTCCCCAGCAGTTTCACATGGGTTCCCCACGTGACACCAGGCAAATCAATTCCTTTCTCCTATTGCCAGTTATCCCATCTGCAGCAGGAATATGAATAACTCCTGATCTCACATCAGTGTGCAGGGTTTACCTTCAGCTCTCCTCAAATGACTGTCAGTTTCTAATCCAGTCCTTGTCTCTAGATATTTTACAGAGAGCAGAAAAGAAAGCAGAAAAGTATCAAATCCATGGAGAACAGTAAGTGGGAAGACAAGCCTTTAACCTCTGAGGAAAAGCACCTACCAGGAACAGCCCATGCTAAGATCAACCAAAGCCTGAAACTCTCAGGAGGAGTAATGTTCTACTCTTTAAACAGTTTATAGTAGCTATCAGGACTACTCCTTTAATTAAACACCAGCCTTTGTAAACATGTTTAACTGGGTCCTAGGAGAAGAGCTCCGTGATCATTTGGTCCACTTCATGAAAGGACGGTGCTGGGTGCCCTTTGCGGCGGAGGCAATGGTGATGAATGGTCACCCTGGATGCTGCAGGGACCACCGTTCCTCATCTCCACAGCCCAGCCCTGGGCTGCCTGGGGGGAGCTGTGTCCCCCCAGCTGTGATGGATGTGAGGGCTGTAGCACTGTCTGCCCTGGCAAACGAAGCCAAGGAAGGAAAATTACGCCAAGAATAAAACCAGTCAGCCTGCAGGAGTGTTGTCCCCACCGAGCTGAAGCAAGACCAGGAAAGGCACCTTGCGTGGTCAGAACTGAGAGTAATGGTTGCCACGCTCTGTGCCCTCGGGGCTTCCTTTGCTTTATGGGGTCTGTGCCATCAGAGTTCCACACTGCAGGGCCGGCGTGCCGCAGCTCCCCGTGCCCGAGCTGCAGAGAGGACTTCTGCTGCCATCCAGGAGAATGCCTGGCTGCCGGCAGGTTCTCCTGCACCAATGACTCATGCCTGAGTCACTTGTCCCCACGCCAGGAACAGCTAGTCTTCTCCCAGGGAATAAACCAACCTTTCTGGCTGACACAACCAGACTAACCCAAAAGGACAGGTGAGACATCGGCGTGCGTTTGTTTCCCAGGTATTAAGCCATCAGCACCAAGCAACAGTTTGGAGACTGGTTTAAATTATCTGCTCCTCCCTCCCTCGTTGATTTTATTTTCCTTTTTGTCTCTGAGAAGGAAGTTCTCAGCAGCCAAAGTGCAGAGAAGCGCTGAGGGAAGATGAGAGGCAGCTGTTGTCAGCTCCGAGGACTTCTGCTGGCAGATCAAAGTCTTCACGCCATGCAACATTAATAATGCCCTCTAGGAAGTCTCAGGAGAACACTGATCTCCAGAATAACAAACAGGTTAGCCCGAGCTTTTTGTTGGTCTCCATCAAATGGATTTGTAAAACCTCAGATCACTGTCTGGGAACTTTCCGGCTGAAAGCACACTTACACAGGCCACTGACGCCCCAACATAAAACATTTCCTCTTTTTGATGAATTTGCTGGAATGGGCCAAACATGGCACTCTCTATGCTTGAAGGAACTTCTGATCAATTCTGGAGTGACCGGCCCAGGAAGGCATTGCTCAGAAGTGCTTAGTCCAGATGAGAACATAAAGCCTCATGTTCTACTTTCAGTAAAATCCCCCAAAATGACCCTTTAAAGATGGACTTGCTCTGAATTGACTGCAGAGGAAGGTCAGTCTACATTTAGTGACATTTTGTCCCCTTTTATTTAAGGAATAATAGTGAGATTTTCCAAATATATTTGGTTTCCTTTTGTGTTGGCTCCTTTCCAGTAGAGACATTTGAAACGTACCCTCATCCACACTTCAGCAGGCCCACTTTGACTGCAGAAGCCCAGTATCTTTCTAACAAGAAGAAATCCAGGAAGGGAGCACATCTTGGTTTTCTCTCTACTTGGTGACCAAACAGAAAATTAGGCAATTGCTTCGGAGGAGCTGAGGCCGCTCTTGTGCAAGCAAAGGAGATGTAAAATGCAATGATTTGAACATCTGCAAAAAGACAAGAGTCACGAGAAGCAGAACCCCTCCACATGTTTGTCCTCAGAGGAAACATTTAAGACTATGGTGAGGTTGAGAAGCCTGTGTAGGAACTTCAGAGTGTCCTTCACCAGGTCAGTGGTGCTTCAGTGGTCTGGAAGGACGATTCCACTCCTCTCTGCAAAAGAAGTACCTTTGAACTTCTCATCGCCAGTAGATTCAGAGAAGGCTCCAAATCACTTTCAGCCCTTACTTGGCAACCCTTAATGGACCGAAAAAAAGGGTGAAAATAAATGTTCTGATGCATTAGCAACAGACAGGAATTCCTACTGTGATACAGAGCAGAATGGACCAAGATATCCTTTCGCACATCCTCATCCATGCAAAGAGGTAGATCCCCAGCAGTTGTGTGTTGCACATCAGCAAAACTGGGTAACACCGGGTTTCCCTTTAGAGATTGTTGTCTTACCTTCAGGTATCCAAGCACGTTGCTAATGTTAGTTTATTGTTGGGAAATAAGAAAGGTTATGAACTTGATTTTGAAGGTGCAAAACAGGAATGTTTCTCCAGAGCTGTGATTCCAGTTCTCTGCTTTAGTTGGTAGGTAGTGCTTCTTTTTATTCCATGTTGCTCTCTGTGCCCCTACCATGACACTGGAAATCAACCCACTTTGGCACATAGACTGCAGGAGTGTTTTCTCTGTGAAGCAATCACATCTTTAGGAGCAGAATTTTCAATACAAGGATGAGCATTTTTTTCTGCAAAGCAGGGGGAAAAGATACTACTTATTTTCTGCTCTGCATCAAGGTGAAAATAATTGCAATTTGTCTTTGACCCGTCTTGAGCAGTCTCGATAGGAGGAATGAACATTGCTAGTAAACTCACCTTGTAATCTTCTGGTATAATAGGAGTGAATTTCACAAGATACCTGGTCTGATTAATGCTTAGCTCTGCATTTTCTCCCAATCAGACTATAAATACAACATTCCTAATGATTTTACTTAAGCTACGCAAGTCTCACAGCTTCCATTACTGGGTCATTCAGGGAAGCTGTTGCTCAGGCCATGACATTCAGCCTTAATGAGGTTTGTACTCATTTCTGGTTCCCTGGTAACACCAGCAAAACATGTGACCACAGTTTAAATCAAGCACTGTGGCAGCATATTTTTTCTTTCTTTTTTTAAAGGAAAGAAGTTAATTTTTTTGTTTTAGCTTGAACTGTCTACTGATAAAGGAAGATGAAAATATAGATAGCGTGCTGGATGCTTCCTCTGTCTGGTTAGTAAGCACTTACCCCACACCCATCCAAGTGGAGACATAAACATGGTGAATCATTCTCAGTCCTATGAAAATGTTAGAACTGAGCCTTTGATGAGGTTTCTTCATATTTTTCCCTCTGGGAAAGTTCCCCAGACTCCTTCTGCAGGAAATAACATCTCTTGTGTTTCAGTATTTGAGACAACCTTCAATGGAGCACTGAGACCAAAAAGGGCTAAAACACTCCTAGAAATATTCAAGAAGTCTGCTGTCTTCTCCAGGTAACTCTACAAATTCAATCTATGTTCTGTTGAGGAAAGAAATGGCTCTTCCCTAAATATATGGTCTGCTGGTCTTTCAGACTTTTCTGACATGAAAGAACCAACCAAGGGGCATCAGATAGCACATGTTTAAGATGTAGTAACAGTTGAGTTTACCAAACTGGAAGACATGAGTGTTTTACTACCCGCTCATTTTTGTTGGTGAGAATATGGAAACACTGCTGATGGCTGAATCAAGGCGGTGGGAATAGGGTAGATCAACAGTCAGGCAGGATAAGTGGTCCTTGTAGCTCCTGTTTTCAGTTACAAAGCAATGCCTTAAATTAGTACCCAAGAATAGCTGTTGAGGGATTTATCTCTATGAAATGCTATCGTGAAGAGAAGGCCAGGCCTGGGTGTGAGCTGGCACCCAGGTGATGAAAAAGCCGAGCCTTGCATGGGCTGGAAAATGTGTGGGTAATTTTAGTCCAGAGCTCTGTCCCAAGAGCTGGGCAACCCACTGCTCCGGCAATGCTGCAGAGGGCAAGAGCTCTTTAATGCAGAACATAAAGAAAGATGCAAATTTTAATGTAAAAGTTTTCACCTCAGCCAATAATGTAAGTAATAATTGAATCATAGAATTGTAGAACAGTTTGGCTTGGAAGGGACCTTAAAGATCATCCAGTTCCAACCCCCTGCCCTGGGCAGGGACACCTCCCACCAGACCAGGTTGCTCAAAGTCCCATCCCTGTGTAGTTTTAAGCCACTCCACAGTTGCCCAATATGTGCCTCATTGAACTGCCATGCAGTAACCTTTGGATTGCAAAATCCCCACTTCTCTCATTCCCCTGGCTCCCACATGGTGATGTATATATTGGCTGATCATCCCACACCGGCTTCCCTGCTTCGGAACTGTCAACAGGTCATGGTATTGCCATGAAAGTAGCAGCTGAATGTACACAAGCATTGGATTTACTGCAACTTCAAATCCTAAGACCCAACCATAATAAAATTTGTTACCTTACTCAGTGAGGTGATTTGTTTTTTCAGGCCTGTCCATTTTTAAAAATTTGATTCAGTTAGAATTAGCCATTTGCAATCATTAATTTTTTTTTCTTGAAAACAACAGGGTCTGATTTCCAATTAATGGGGTGGAAAAATGGATACCATATCATAGGGTGTCTGATGAAAAAGTGTAGACACTGGTAATTTAAATAAAGTTTTGCAGTCATAGAGGTGAAGTAAAAAGCAATAGACAAAAAGTATAATTTCTTGCAGAGTGGGTTACACCTGTCAAGTGGCAGGGAAAAGACTAAGAAGAAAATATCTCTATAGCTGTGGCTAAGCCCTCCATAAATGTGATGAAGATCACACGTAAGCTCATATGCCCTCGGACCCATGCTTTTTACACCAACACCCACAACAACAGATGCTGAGATTACCCATGAGGTCGCACAACCCCATGGGTGCTAAT
>JAHREE010000490.1:1221681-1260250 GCA_033628505.1 Tringa tobata
AAAAAAAAACAAAAACAAAAACCCAGCTTGTGAAAAGCAAGAGATCATAAAGTTGAAATGACCGAGCCCCAAGTTAGTAATACATACCCTCTAATTGCCACATGTACATGATTGCACTGGATTCATCTGAGCGGTGAGATCTGTACATTGCAATACCTTGGCTGATCACATCATTTAGTTCCCAAAAGCCTGACATTGAGAATCCTTTGTTGACATCACAGAGTATCCAATCTGTGTAATCCCCAGGGAACAAAAAACAATGACAGTAGATATTCCAACGTACCTTGTGAAAGTCAAGCTTCTGAGGTTAGGTGAAGGTCAATAAATGTACGGGAAAAAGCAAAAGTAAGGCAGAGGAAAGATTTGCCCAGATGTGTGTCTCTGGAAGACCTGACTAAAGTGTCTTAAGGACTTTTCACGTGGTCCTTGCTAGAGGTTTGGCACAGGCCTGAGGAATCCATCCCTGTTTTTTAAATAAACCTCAATGCTTGTTGTTACAGTAGCCCACATGTGCTTGTGGTCACTGCCACAGATGTTTAGAAATTCAGACAGGGTGGATGAATTGAGGAGAGTTATTTGTTCTTTATGTTCGTCATTAAGTACTACCGTATTAATCTGCGGTACCTCGTAGTCTGTGATAGAACATGTAATTTGACCAAGTGTTTTTTCACTCCCCCCACGTATGCCAGACATCTCTAGCCAGAACTTTCTACTTCCAAACATTATTTCCATACTCCACTCTATTTTGTACTGCTTTGGTAAGTAGTCATTGGCTGAACATAACAGAACAGTGATGCCTGCCAAGCATAACCTCCCTGACTAGAAATGAAGGCAGCGCTCAGCCATCACCGACCGTTAAGTCATAAATCAGTTGACGTGAGTCTGGAACACTGATGGACAATTTAATGTCTCAAATTTTGCAAATGCTTTTCCTCACGCAGTGTAAGTGATCTGGGTATGGTAAAGTAATACTGATTTAGAAAATCAAGATAACTTAGTATTGATTCTTTTAAAAAATTACCTATACAGGACACATTTAACCACAAAACTGTAACACATGACTGGCAACTCTTTCTGAAAGAATTGCAGAACTAAAATAAAACAACCATAGGGTGAGCACTGAAGCAGCAGCATAAGGCATAGCTGGTTGAATAGTCATCCATTTAATCCATCGTGTATGTTTATAACATAATTTAGCAGCTACTCCTGTTGATAAACACCACAAATGACATTTCACAGCAACATTGTCAAGCCAGGTAAATCTCACCTACAGAATGTTAGGTTCTTATAATTATGTGTCCTCATGTAATTATGTTGATTTTTCCCCACTCCTATTGTAAAAAAAGAAAAGGAAAAGGAATAAAACTCCCACTTTGTCAGCGTAGCTCTTATTCTGATGACCTCCTGCATCTGACCATGGAGTAGGGCAGAAGCCACAGAGAAGGAGAGCATTCTTGCTGGACCTTGCTGGGTCTTCACAAGACAAGTTGTAGCTTAGTGTTACCCAGTCTCCATAAAACCTCACAGAAGCCCTTTCCCATCCAGTCACTTAGAATCATAGAATAATGGAGTCATAAAATGGTTAGAGTTGGAAGGGACATTAAAGATCACCCAGTTCCAACCCCCTGCCATGGGCAGGGACACCTCCCACCAGACCAGGTTGCTCCAAGCCCCATCCAGCCTGGCCTTGAACCCCTCCAGGGATGGGGCAGCCACAGCTTCTCTGGGCAACCTGGGCCACCCTCACAGGAAAGAATTTCTTCCTAGTATCTAATCTAACCATCACCTCTCTTCCTACCTCCACTCCCTGATAATGGGTCTCTTGCCATCTCTCCTGTAGCCCCCTTCAGGTACTTGACATACTGCAGAAACACAGCAGCACAAAAGAAAATACATGAAGTCTTAAATGTCTCAGAAAGGAAATAAACAAATTGTTCGTCACTTTTTGGCCATGGCTGCCCACTGGCCTGTAAGCAGCAGCAGGACAATACGCTTCTGGTGAACAGTAGCAGGCATCACTTTTTTAATGTATCAAAGGGCACCCAATAGACATATCTTGCATAAAAGATGGAGTAGAAAAGAGTTGCCACAGCATTTGTTTTATTGCTTTGCCAGCTTCACGTCTTTGACTCCCTGCAAGGCAGCTACAAGTCACTCCAGGTCAGTACACAGAGAGCTACAGCTCCTCAGCAAGGACTTTCAGACACAGAGAGGTTCACAGGCAGAGGTTGCTTTAGAGCTACCTTTGGTATAGGTTGCAGGCAGACAAAATGCGATCCCCTACCTGACCAAAGCTTCTGCCCAGTCCTGTGAGGATGTTCCTTATAAACTGCTTCACTCCACATCAGCAGGAACTTTCCTAGCTCAGCCTCCCTTGCTTCCCTCTGCTTCCCTCAAACCATGTGAAGCAGACCAGAAAAGTCAGGATTTGTGTTTTGATCGTATGATTTAGCCTAACTTTTCCCATTGATTGACGGAGTAAATATGCACTTGTATTGCTAGTACATGAGGAGTGTCTTGAAACCTGTACTCTTAGAGAACTGGTACAATGGAAAGATGCTGTAGTCCCTGCTTCACAGAGTGCACAGAGAAACTAAAGCCCAGGTCTCCCAGGGTATGGAGAAACCTAACCTTTATTGATTTCCTTTGAGTCACACAGGAAGCTGCTGCTAAAAGAGAGGATCCAGAACCCAGGATAGCATCTTAATCACCGTCGTCTTGCAGTTAATCCAATTATCCTTCCTATTTATACAGTATTTTTCAGTTGATCGCATACAGTGGAATGCTAGAATGTAATTTTGGGAGCTCAGCAGCCAATTGCCAGGACATATCCACATTCATGGAGACCTATCAAGCTATTAAAATGCATTTTTGGAAATTGGAGACTGCCCTAGAAAAGGCTGCGCTGTAATTTCCATGCACTGTCAGAGCGGATCGATCAAGAGCAGCAGCTGTGGATCCTGGCCTACCACGAGGGAATAAACAGTTGTCCCTCTTGGCTAATCAGCCACCCCTCCATAGGCAGCTGGCAATGCAAGCAGGATACCTAAGGGCAACCTGCAAAAAGATTACTTAATATTAATGAAATTCAGTAGCCTCTGAGGTAAACGAGCGCTCCTCCGATGGAGACTCTGGAGTCAAGCCCCTTGTTGCCATTTGGGACTCATTAAGCAAAGAAATAACCCAGTGGAAATGGCTGCTTGTACAAAACCGAAACGGTCTCCTCTCCCCGAGACAGGTTTTGTAAGCCAGACAGATATTTCCCATGACTTTATGTGATTTATTGCAGCATGCTGGCACTAAGCAAGGGGTTTTGATGCTGCGTACATCTGATCCAAATTCTTCTCATAGAACTGATTTTTGATCTGTCGTGTCTATCTCTAAGTTCAGAGGTCCCTGGGAGAATGACTTTGTTCAATAGAAACAAGTATGGAAATTAAACTCTTCCTCTTATAAACTCTTCTGCAGGTTGAGAGTCTCACACTGAATCATAGATCTCTAGTGCCAGACCTGCTTTGACATGCTGCTTAAGCATCACTCTTTACTAATTAGCACTATGTCCAATATAAGGCACAATTTATCAGCTGACAGGCGGCATTAATTTGATGATGCCGTGAGAATACCTAAAAAATTAAATTAGTCTCAGCACTGGTTAAAAGAAAAAGAATACAGACAAATAGGCCACGGTAGAGACAACACGCATGCGGGAGAAGTTTCCAAGTTTTCTCAAAAAAGAACCCTACAGCACTGCAGGAAGTTACCCCTGCGCTCTTTGGGCTAAATGAAATACAAATATAATTATGGGGGTGAAGGCTGCAATGGAGAATTTTGATATTTTTACTGGGAGCAATGCTTAATGGCCCAGTAAAGCTGTAATAACGTACAGAGCCATTCATCTCCAGGCCTCTGGGACAAAAATAGTCCAGACGCAGCCACCACGAGGTTGTTATCTGGTGAACGTCCAGGAAGACAGAAGCTGGACGTGTTCCAGAGACTTCCAAATGAGGCCTGTGTGTAAAGCTGGTAGCTATAAAACTATTTTCAGTTTCCATCCAGAAAGGTAACAAGGTGAAAGAGAAGTTCGAAGACCTCGCCTGTGGTCTTGGCAGGCCCAGCGAGGGCTGCAGAGAAGATTGAACTGGGGAAGTGGAGAATTTGGGTTGGAGGGATACGATGAGTGTTTGTCTTGGGTCCCTCACACACCACCACCATCCAAACTTTACGAAGCACAACAGACCTGGCACTGGAGCCGGGTTTATGCAGTTTCTATACAGGGTGACACGCAGCCCCAGAAGCACAGCTGGTGTCTGGCAAGACCATGTGACAAGATGTACAAAAAACTGCAAAAAAATTTAAGAAGCTGTGACAAAGTAAAGGACCTTCTTACAAGCCACTTATTTTGCACTTTTCATGTAAACTTAAAAACCTGCAGCAGTCGCACTTTGACCTTAAAACTTGTAATCTCTGTTCCAGGGTGTTTTCTAGCAGGGATATTGTAGCTACAACTCAGACTGCTCTATTTGCCCAGAGGAAACACTGTCAGCAAAATGCTTCTCCAACAACTATACCAGATTGTCCCGCAACAACTACACTGTGTGTCCTTTCCCTTGCCATTGGCACACAAATCAACACAAGCAACCCAGGGAACAGGAGGGATTTATTTTGTAGCTGTTAGGACTTGCCTCTCACATGAAGGAGATAATCTCCCAAGATTTACTCCTACGATGGGATATTCCAATCATTCCATGGATTTCAGGATTAGTCATGTCTGAGGTACAAATTTTTTTTTTATTTTTTTTTTTTAAGCTGTTTTGAAATGTCAGGAGTGAGAGCTCTCAAAATTAACCGCTTGTGGGGCCAGTTGTGAAAGATTTGAACTCAGTCAATACTTTCCCATGCTGTTGCACAACAAAAAGCAATTGGACGGGCCTCTTATCCCATTTGGAATTATCATCAGAAAAGCGCTGGGATGGGGCAAATCAACTTTGAATTTTGCAATGCCTTTCAAGGCCTAGCCGAACACCCACAAGGAAAGACCTGGTGCTCGCTTCACCACGGGTGTGTGTCATGGAGAACATTTTCTATTTCTTTGTCTCTTCCAAACATAAGGGCCGCTCGGTATGAGGGTGTTGTATGCTTTGGTTTCCTGTCAGAACATGGAGGGCTGGCTGAAGAAGCAGGACAAAGCATTTTCCTTTCACCTCCAAGAACTTTGTGTTCACATCCTGGATATTGTCTGAAGTGACATAAGGCCGGGGAGATTTTCTATTGACATATATGTTCCTTGTATCAAACCAGTGAACAAAACCCACCACAATATGACTGAGCCAACAGGCCACAATATTTTATTTTTTTTTTTAAATAGGAAACAGTAACAAAACCAGGTGATCCACTTAAAAATTTGACTGAAGCTGGTCACAGACTTCTAGTTAGGCATTTCAGAGTAAAACATGAGAAACCAAGCAGCTTGATCCTCACCTCAACTGACTTTACAGCAAAACAGTTTGATTTTCCTCAGCCTCAGATATGGTGCAAATGTAATACACAGTTCACCTCCTAAGCTAAGTTCAAGGGGGCAAAGGGGTAGAAGGAAACAGGGAAAGGATCTAAAACCCTCAAAAAAGTACTCAAACCTGTTTTTTCAATTTTGTTTGTTTTTTTTTTTTTTTTATTAATAGGTAGGTTTTAAAATGACAGCTGCTGAAAGTATCTGGAGAGATTTAATTCCCTGTCCTCAGACAAGAACCTGTCTCCTTAGTTTGACAGACTTGACCCAGGAGGGTTCCCTCCTGCAACTATTTGCGTAGGAAACTGTGTCGAGGAGTCACCCCACGTGTTCAGGGAGAGGTTTGATTTTACTCAAATGATTCATGGCATTACAGTGCTGTGTTCTCTTTGGATGTTTGATGTTCGCGGTGACGTAATTTTCATGTTTTGAAGTGTCATATCTTTTGTTTTTCCTTCTACCTGCTTGCTTTTAGGGTAGTCATCAGACAATGAAAATGTTCCTCTAAAGGAGTACTCTGCGTTCTCATTAAAAAATACTCTAATTGTCCAGGCACTTGCACAGCCCAGCCCTGTTTATAAGAACCTCAGGATCAACCTCTGTGCCAGAAATAGTTTATGAGGGAAACTGGAAGTGTTTAAGCCACTCTATAACTTGCACAAGGTGAATGTAAACATTCCACCTGGGCAAACAGCAAGGGAGGCAACCCTCCAACAAGTGACGCCAGAGGAAAAAGCTGAATCCAGGAGAGAACAGCGTGACAGGCTCCAAAGATTTCTAAATCTACGCATTTAGGAAGACACCCTAAATTCAAGGCAGACAGATGCCTCTGACTGAACACAAACCCTACTTCTTTAGACCCCACCTTGATGCTCCAGCTTTGCACTGCTGGTACTCGCCACACAGCCCCTGTGTCTCTCCTGCAGCAGGACCCATGGTGCCAGGCTGGGGTCTTCAGGAGAAGCGTGACCCAGGGCTGTGACAGAGAAGTCCAAGTATGCAGGACAAGCTGCAGCACAAGCTGCAACAAAGCCAGAGGACCAGGTCACCCTGGAGGATGTATTCCCTGGTGTCACAACTTCTCCCCATCTTGTCACCTTTCGCTTTGGCCTCACCAGCATCTGTGATGCTCCCAGACACATCAGAACTTCAGCATTTTAGGGTCCTGGTCTAGTTCACATATCCATACTATTGAAACGGCACATTAATCCAGACCAATCCCCCGATTCTGCACAAGCACAGATTGAAATCAATCCTCTTCAGCCACTTTCACAAACAACATTTGTTTCAAAAAGCCTGTTTTCAGTCTGAAATTTGAAACGTGGGTGAGCTTCTTGCAAACCCTGGCTCTGATTAAAAGCACAGCTTTCCTTCCACGTCTCTTTAGTTTAGGTGAAGTAAAGTTGCTTTCTCATGCTTCAGATCTCTTAGTCTTTCCCCTCTCTCTCTCAAATTTTATCAGTGCCAATATTGCTTTGCAATGCTGTTTTGGCAGTGGTGAAATGGTATATGCTAACAAAAATATTCGTTCATAATTTATTCATAAGTATTCCAACCAAACTTTCGCCTTCAGCCAAGGTAAAGAAATGGACAAACATATTCAGGCTTCAGTTTTCAAGCACTTTATTCACTGCACTTGGAATCAGCTGTGCTTCACTTTTCTGAAAACATTCATACCCTCCGTTTCTGGCAGGTGCTGCACTTTTGGGTCACTGCAGTAGAGCATTAGAAATAATTCAGGAATATCCTCAGAGAGCAGGATGACATTTCTTCACTCCATGACCTCTTCTAGTTCATCTCCACCTTTGCAGATTTTTTTTCCAGTGTTATAATCCAGAAAAAAGAAAAGGTACTTCTTTCAGAAACAGCTGCATCTAGTCTTAGCATCGTGGGCAGTGATGTGACATGCACAGATTTAGTACCCAGGTTTTGTAGAAAGACCTGAAAACAAAGCCAGAAACATTGTCAAAGTCGTAATTTACTCATCAGCCCAACTTTTCCGTGTGCTTCTTTTCCAAGCCTGTCACGTGCTTCCTACAGTGAAAGTAAGAGACCCGGGTTGCACCCCAAGGCTTCAAAAGGTATGTGTGCTTTGTGTCCAAGTATTGTCTATCTCACAATGGAGCTATTCCGAGGAAGCAGCAGAGCGGGCGCTTCTCTCCCCCTCCAGCCTTTGTAGAACAAAGCACCGAGCTCCTCAGGAGTCAACTTTGTTGTTTTGCCCTTGTATAACGAGCTGTCATCCGGCCACAGGCGCCAGTGGCCGTGGCCCCCCCTTACCAGAGCCAACAGTTCAAAAGCAGGGCCGGGCTTATGCAGTTCAATCTGATGTGTCAAGTGTCTTTACTGCAAGCCTCCTTGCAATGTTTGCTGTTAACACTCAGAAAAGAACATCTACCCAACCCAGGCAGGAGATGGGGAGGGACAGAGGACAGCGCTGGCAGCACCTATCCCTTGCTCTGACAGAAATTGTCAGGCCCAGCATGTCAACTACCAAGAAAATACTTCAGCACGCTCCAATATTGATCTTCCCTGAAGATCAGATGGGATCACAACCAGCAGTGTTTGCCACCGGCAATCCGGTCTTTGCCCCTTCTTTATACCCTTGGCAGTCACTTCCAAGGGGAGAGGAAAAACCTGTTTGCAGATAAACAGTTTGTGGCCAAATAAGTCGAGCCAGATGTGAGTTAAACTTACAGGAATTATGAGGGGTTTATAGTCTCTCTCCAAGAGGCTGTTTACCCCCCATTGGGACTCTTGGGAATGGTATGACACAACGTCCCGTGCCGTAAATGCTCAGTAGAATTCCCTCTGCCAGAGATAACAAACTGCAAATATTACCGTGTTCAACAATCTCAGCATAGGAAGAACACACAGCTCATTGGTGTATTCAAGGAACAAGAGTGAAAAGAAAAAAAAAAGTCTGGAGCCACAACCAAAAGCATTTGCTGACAGTTAGACCAAACCCTTCTGGAAACCTGTCAGTGTTTTCCTCTGCCGTCTATTGCGCAGGCACCACGGTAATAAGTGATTCAGATGTATTCCTGATTAAATCCAAGAAAGATGACATACTTCATAATCATGATAGGCAAATGGACAGAATGATTTAAAAAGTAGCCTGTTCTTTCCTGTTTCTCACAATACCTCTGCAGGTTTTGATTCACAGCTTAAAGCTTCCAGCTCCAGCTAATCCTTTCAGAAATAAAATTGACATACCGGGCGATAATAGTCTTCATATAAATGAAAAAGCTTTTCTTTTCCGTGAACCCATTGACTCATTCATCTTTCAAGTCTCCGCTCCAAACACGTTTCTTACAGCAAAGCCTCTGCCACTGACATTCATGGGTGAACTGTCTGTCATAACTACCGACAGGAACAGAATGAAAGCAAGCTGCTTGTTTGTACAGGAGAGAGAATGGTCTCGTGGTTAAGATACTTTGGCTGTGACTGAAGACATATGGATTCCCTCCTTGAAGCAGAGCCATGACTTTTGTGTGAGTTTGTACCAATCATTTACCTCACCTCTTGCCTCAATTTTCCTTCCCCGAAAGAGAGCGTTTTGATAACAGGGCTTTCAAACCACCCTGGGACAATGTAAGTGTTCACTCCATTTTGACAGCAGAAAACACATTCAGTAGTTTTAGTTGCACATATGAGTAATTAGGTTACCATAAAGAGCGATATGTTGCAATTATCCATCCACACCAACTTTCTTAACCAAACTTTCCCTAGAGTCTATATCTATGCTAAGAGTGTTGGGCAAGCAAACACCAGCTGAGCAAGAAGACCAAGCCTTGTTATGGTAAGCAGATAGACACCACCCAAGGGAGGTAGCCCAAGGCAATGGGCGGCTGGATAGAAAACAAAGAGAATTCCTTCTTCATAAATGAGCTCCTCCCCAGCAGCGCACAGACAGGCCCAAACGAGCTCTCTACAGTTCAAAAAAACCCGCCCCAACCTTCCAGTCTTTTCTACCTGGCAACAGGCTCCCTTACAGGGATTGCACGCTCTAACACGAGCCTATGTGCCACCGTGTGATGATTCCCCCTCTTTCCTTCAGAAGACTGAGGCAAAAATCCCCAGTGAGCACTTAAAGAGTACACCTTGTTATACCACCTCCTAACAGCGGCACACCGGTACCAGAGCACTGCACAATCAGTTACTGCATAAAATATGTCCTTCCCAGTACCAAGTGGAAAACAGGCTCCAGTGACCAAGCTCTTGGAACCCTTTCCAGAAAATATGTTTTGTCCAACCTGACAGCCCTGCACAAAATGGTGTGACTGTAACAAAACAGTGTTCATGGTTGGTAAAAGAGAAGGAAAGGGGACTTGAGGTCTCAGAGTTCTCACACACTTTTCCCTTCAAACTGCACTGCCTGCCTTTCTGCTTCACGCACTCCCCTTGGCCATTAGCACCCCTACACACGATTGGGAGCACTTCACCTGACCCCACATTACACATTAAAAGGTAAGGAAAGCGCTCTTCAGAGAGCTGCTCTGTCTGCTTATCGTAGCCCCAATCTCACCCACCATATTTTTAATCACTCTGATGTCTGCTACCACGTGCTGCATGCCCCTGGGCTCAGGAGCCTTATCATATTGTTGATCTGTATAGAACCATGCACACTCTCTATCTATAAATAACAGGGGTAATTATTACTAGTAAATAATATATACTAGCTCATTTAAAATGGATCATGTTCTCCAGTCGCCCTGGAGAACGAATAACATAGGCAAAGCTACAAGGCATCACTTTAAAATACTCCTTATATAATTATTATGAAATTGCATTAGGCTATGACTCATTCCTGCAAATGCAGGGTTCATTGAGGGTAATTAAAATAAGTCACTCTCTCTTCAAGGCGGTGACTCATAGGCTGCTGCCCATAACGGAGTGCAGAGTGAAGTCAGAGAGAAGCTCCTCTTTCCCCTGAAAAAGCAATAGCTCTTTATTAAAGCAGTGGGTAGGCTCAGTTTGCCCTTCCCTTTCATCCATTTAGCCAGCAGGTGTGGATTTTTTTCCCTATTCAAGAAATTAAATCGACTACATATTAACTAAGTGTCTTACTAGACTGTAGGGGAAAATAAGGGGGCTAAACACAACTAGGGTATACTCACACATCATTTTGCTAAATAATTACAGAATCACAGAATGATAAGGGGTAGGAAGGGACATCTGGAAGATGATCTAGTCCAATCTCCCTGCCAAAGCAGATCCTCCTAGATCAGGTTCCACAGGAACATGTCCAGGGGGGGTTTGAGTGTCTCCAGAGACGGAGACTCCACCACCTCTTGGGGCAGCCTCTGCCAGGGCTCTGCCACCCTCAAAGTAAAAAAGTTCCTCCTCATGTTCAGATGGAACTTCCTATTTTCAAGTTTATGCCCTTTACCTCTTGTCCTGACCCTGGGCACCACTGAAAAAAGACTGGCCCCATCCTCCTGACACCCTCCCTTTCAGTATTTATAAGCATTGATCAGATCCCCCCTCAGCCTTCTCTTCTCCAGACTAAAAAGACTCAAGTCCCTCAGCCTCTCCTCGTAACAGAGATGCTCCAGGTCCCTCATCATCTTTATAGCCCTCTGCTGTACCCTCTCCAGCAGTCCCTGTCCTTCTTCAACTGGGGAGCCCAGAACTGGACACAGTGCTGCAGATGGGGTCTCACCAGGGCAGAGCAGAGGGGTAGAACTTAAAAAAATTATGTCTGTATTTAGTGATGTAGCTGTTATCTAATCGAAAGCTGCTAACAGTAAGGTTCCATACTTGGTAGGTATATATGGACCTTATCATGAGCAAAGTCAAGTTGCAGCTGAGATTGAATTAAACTCACCCAAGAGCTAAGAAGAGGAAATTCAGAGTGTCATGTTCCTTTGATGCTGTGGAAGGAATTACAGCAAGACAGGTGATGTCAGCCTCTGCACCCGTGTATATCTGCACAATAGCTGACAAGACTTTATTTTAAAAAATACACACCTTAGCCATGTCAGGTCGGAATAATTCATATAGTTTGGGAATTTGGTCGCCAAAATACAAAGTTACTGAAAAAAATAAGTAGAAAAGACAGCAGAATGTAGCTGCACCTCTCTCCCACACTCCAGCACTAATGACAGCTCATAAGTAGTTCTTTGTTTATCTCTGCCATGGGTTTCTGTGCTCTACAGTTACTGTTCTGTCTTTTCTAGTATGCTTTGCTAAATGTATTTTATTTTTTAGGAGTATCATCTTTTCATGAGCTTTTCAGCTCTTTTGATGTGGGAAAAGCCAGACGTCAAAATAATTTCGCATTGATATTCTTAACTATATTTCATATCAGGAGATTGCTGTCCACGTGATGAGAATTAACTTAGGGAAAAGAGTATGCTTTCAATACATAAATTAATCTAAAATCTACCAATGCTGGGAAATTTATTTCTTGGGAATATATGATTAAGCCGATAGCATGTTAAAAGAATGCTTTCTCATTATAAACCCCTCTGCAATAATACAGATCATAATTGTAGGAGTCTGTGATAGTTCAGTGCTAATTAACTGGTTTCTTTTCCTCAAAGCTTAGCATCCTCGCTAAAGCTTGCAAGAAGTTGCAGAATATCAATAATGGAGGACAGGCAGCATTTAAGCTGCTTTATGAGCCCAATCAGAATGAATTTGTTAAGGAAGCTGCCAGAAATACTGAAGGAGTTGCAGAGTTCATGATGTCCAAGCCAGGTCAACTTACAACAGTGCTTTAAATACTTACTTTCTCTTCCAGGCTTGACTCGCACATCCCACGTAGTGAGTGGTTGCTTCAAGGGGCACCAAGGGGGACATTAATGCACCATCTCAACAAACCCCATTTGAATACAAAGCATGATAGTGTACATTGGCCACAGGCCCTGAAAGGCAGGGTGTAATTCATTTAGCAAGCTGTTTTTTAAAGAGGTTTAACTGCCAATTTATTTATTTTTCTGGTTGGGAGCTGAGACTGTAACTGATAAAAGCAATTTGCTTAGGAATTTGTACCCAGGTTTGCAAATATTCATGATACATCACTGGATATAAGCCCACTTGTATGAAAATAAAAAAAAAAAGTGTAAATTTACATTTTTATAATTGTACTGAATCTATCTGGGATGGACTTAACTTTCCTCATAAAAGCCCATATAGACCTGTGTTTTGCATTTGTGGCTTGAGTGGTGTTTGTGACACACCAGTGTTTTGGCTATTGCTCTGCACGCCACCAAGGATGTCTCTCCAGCCATCCCCACCAAAGACTAATAGGCTGGGGGTGGGCAAGAGATTGGGAGGGGACACAGGTGGGCAGCTGACCCCAACTGACCAAAGGGATACTCCATACCATATGATGTTGTGCTCAGCAATGAAAGTTGAGAGAAGGGGTGTCAGGAGTGGGGGAGAGTCAACGCATTTGTCTTCCAAAGCAACCACTACACTTCCTGAGGGCCTGCTTCCCATGAAGTGGCTGGACATCACCTACTGGTGGGAAGTAGAGAATACATCTCCCTATTTTGCTTTGCTTCTGACTTCAGCCTTTTCTTTTCTCATTAAACAGCCTTTATCTCAACCCATGAGCTTGCCCATCCTATTTTCTCACCCTGACCTATTAAGTGAGAGAGGAACTTGTAGGGGAGAGTTGTCTGGCAGCCAGCAAAGGTCAAACCACCACAATAATATTCTCTGACTTTTAACCTCCCATACTTTGACATGCCAGAACTTTCAGTTCAGGTAGGAAGAACTGGAAGGTCTTCCATAGCTCATCATTGCATCTATTTTTCATTCCTTGTTCGTACCCTTTCATATTCTTGTGGTTCAGGTCTTCATGTGATGGAAGCTCACACCATTTGTTAGGTGTTGCACAGGTCTATTAAACAGAAACATCACATGTTATCTTTGTGCCAGACCACTTTGCACAGTGGTTCTCTTGTATGAAACGAGTATTTCATTTCAAAGCTGTGAGTCATGGACACACAGCAGCACTCTGAAAAACAGCATCACAATGAATAAATCTTGTGGAGTCTTTCAGAGACAGGTGATAATTTTGTGATAGAGAAATCCAGAAGATCACACTATAATCCTCAGCTGATCAGTTTGGTTGATTGTTCTGATATTTATCAGTGTTCTGGCAACTCTATCCAGTCTCCTTCAAATAAAATTAGTCCACCCCCTTTTTCCCTCAGAAATCTTTTAAGAGCACAATTGGACAGAGCAAAGCAGCTTACTGAAACATTCTCTGCTCTGTGCTCTTCTTGCAGGCAGGTGCTCAAGCACTCTGGAAAAGAATTCAACATTTTTCACTAAAATGAGTTCTAAATACAGAAAAATACATATTAGGGAACATCAGTCACCTGATAAGCAGGAAACCTTTGAAATATGCTCTGTATTTCTAAAAGAAATAGTCTGAATTCCAGATTCATGTCCTTCATAAAAAACTCCCATTGTTTTGTCTCACCAGTGGAATTTCATTAGTATAGAAGGGGAAGGACCAAAGCCATTATTGCAGGACCAAATGTCTATGAATTATGTATGCATGTGCTCTAAAGAACTGTACGAGATTGCTTTTATTATAACCATTGTCTTGTCTTTCCCACTCCTCCATTCCTATTTACATTTCTGATTTGTCTCAATATCAGCTCCGAAGTTAGAGACCATGTCCCTGTGACACCTATGGCACTAGTGGATGGCACCAGAACAACACTGACTGCAATGCCATTGCTTATAATGCTCATCCAGAAGACCTGGCAGCAAACCAAGCCTTACTCATCACAGGTACAAAATTAGCTAGGATAGACATAAGCAAAAAGTAAATTCCTTTTATCAATATATCACTTTTATTGGGCAAAACCGGACACTCAGCTGTCTGAATTGTGTCTGATGACTGCATTTAGTGCTGTTCTTCATGTTAACTAGTGTTACACTGAATATTAGGGCATGTTGGTCAATCTATATATGTCAACTTCCAAGACAAAGTGTTTTGCTTCCAGCAGCAAAAGAAGACTCAAGGCTAGAACCTGTCCAAATCACCACAAATGCAATTTATGGAAGAGGATAGCCTTTGAATTACTTGTACTACTTCAGAACAAACTGAAAACAGAAATTAGAGTTACTCTTGATTATATATGCCTTATTTAATCCAATGAGTTAAAGGCAGAAGTAAGCTGTTCCCACTCTGAGTTGACATAACAGTGGCTTTTGATTGGAATCAAGCTCTTATTTTCTCCTAGCTATGTTTATATAGCATGGCCAATGTTTTAATTGTTGTCATCGTGAAGGGTTGGTTTGATTTTCAGCGTGTCATGGGTATTGCTATGCCTCAGACACTTGGGAAGGCATTCACAAACTCAGTGGTTCATTTATTTAAAGGTTGTGCTTTAAATTGTTTCTGTGTCACAGGAAATATTTACAGCCGTGTTTTCAAATGACTCAAGGAATGTTTGAAAGGCAGGCACACGAGCACTGACACACGTAATTAGGTTTGGTCCTGGAGATTTCAGGCAGCAGAGTTGCAACCCTCGTTGTCGCTTGGAAATACGTGCCCAGGCCCACGTGAGGCTGAGATGGTTTATCACTTCTCTCTTTCTCTTGCTCTGTGTCCCTTTTGCTTTTTTTGGTAATCAGAAAGATTCAAGGGGGGGCAACAAGTACTTTCTGGCACAGGTGGTTGGTTTGGCACAAGGATAGCTGAGTAGGCTGGGACTCTTCAGCCTGGGAAAGAGGCAACTCATGACAACAAATGATGGAAGTCTGCAATATTACAAGTGTCTTTGGGGAGAGCGAAGAGGCGTCAGGTTTTCACCCCCTCTTAATAAAAAACCTAGGGCACATCAAGTGAAGGTGGTAGGAGCAAGGTTCATAACAGTGAACATTAACAATGGTTCTTTGAACAGCAGGTGCTAGAACTATGAAATTCACTGTGCAAAGAAGTCACAAAAACTCCAGTTTAGCTGAGGTCTCCAGGAAAACGGATGAGTACATGGAAAAGAAACCTTTTATTCTGAGGACCCTATCAAAGAAGTTTATATTTTTTTTGCTGTTCCTGAAGCACCTACTTATGTCCAGTGTTGAAGAAAAGGTACAGAGCTAGATGGATCTTTTGTCTGATCCTTTTGTAACTCTTTTAATGCTTTTATGCTCTACATTCTTGGGACTGGATTTCCTAGGAATTAAGACAAAAGCTCCTGTGCCACTCAACTGGCAGAGTCCTTAACAATGCTTTGGAAGCTGTTTGTCAGCTTCAGCCAAAGCTGACAGCAGGGACAAAGTTTCTGAAATAGTAATAATGTGCATATTTTTTGAAAATCAGTGTCAGGTAGAAGAAGCAGATCCGAATTGTTCGCAGAATCACAGAATGGTTGAGGTGGGAAGGGACCTCTGGAGGTCAAACAGGGCCACCTAAAGCCCAGGCTCCAGAAAAGAGTAAAAGACTTAAACGTTCATCCGTCAGACACCAGAGGAACAGTACAGAGAGACACAAGAAGAGAGATTTGATAGATTTTACAGCTCATGGAACTCAGTTGTTACTGCAGAAATTTTACACTGAAATATTTTGGGGAACAGAGGTGACAGGAATTGTACTTTCAAAATCTGAATTTGACTTTATCAAGCTGAGTAGTTCTTAATGTTCATATTTATCTCATTTCCTTGGCATAATTGCACTATGGCCTATGACTACAATGTTATAAATAAACTCCAGCTCTAAATGACTCATAGCTCTCAAATATAATATATAATATCAAATTATGAATGTAATGCATACACAATGCATTAATATTGCAGCAGCATCCAAATAATTGCTGTGTTTTGAGTATATCTAAAAATACACGGATCTGACCACAAAATCCATTCCCATTGTGACAGTGCAAAATGGCATGATGAACTTTAAATAATCCTTATTGTCAGCTGCATGTGGAGCTTTCAAAGACAACACATCTGCCTTGGCCCACAAATTCTCTTTTTGCAAAGAAAGCAGAAGCCTTTCTCTCTGTCGCCGTGTCCAGGATGTTGATGGTTACCTAATACCCATTCAGCTTTCCTTCGTTATAATTTAGAATTTTACTTTAAGAAGTGCCCAGGGTTATTTCAAGTACGAAGGGAACAATTTAAAATCTCATTTTTCTTCTCTGCCATGCCACGGGGCAAAAGCAATAGCCTTATGCAATGTTGCACCACGTTGCACAGGCTGATGTGATATTACACAACATGCGGTAGGTACTGAAAGAAGCAAATGTTTTCAACATACACACAAAAAGCCCTAAACGCAGGGGGCCTTTCCGTGCCCTGAATGAACACAACAATATAGACCCTGCGAGCAACAAATCTGCCTTTCAGCTGAACTCATTCAGGCAGAGATGTAGGACCGGGGCTCCTGTTGCGCTCCCTTTGCCCAAAAGCAACCAGGAAATGTTTTGTTAAATCTCCCAGCAAAAGCAACTGGATCTTGCATTGTAAAGTGATGTGGGTTTTTTTTTTTTTTTTCCCCATCAAGAATTACAATGTTCATGAGTCCACACACCCTTTGATGATCATTTTTTTAATCTTCTATTTCTATTTCAGTCATGAAATTGGAATTGAAATTCAACGTCTGTCTACACTCCTGTGGAAAAGGAAAGGATGATCAAGAAGCAAGCTATAATCTCTAAGAATAAAAGGCCAATTCCAAACATCTGCACACTGTTCCCTGGGTGGGTTAACTGTCTGCTGATCAAGCGGGACAATCTGAGCTTCGGAGAACGAGTTAACAATATTTAACTAAAGTTGACCTGTTTCCTTGCTCTTTTGCACATGGTCAGAAACTATTTTATTTCATTCCTCGGTAAAAAGAAATCTTGCAGTACAATTACAATAATTTTCCTTTATTGAATAAAACCCCTGATGAAGTATATGAGCATGAAGTGCTACCTCTATTAGTGCAGACATTATGGTAGGGTCTGGAGGTTCAAGGAATGTACTTCTACTGTACCAGGGAGCCAGCTATGAGCATCTCTATGAGTAAAGATCTATTACTGTGTCCAGCTCTGTAGCCCTCAGCACAAAAAGGACGTGGACCTTTTGGAATGGTTCCAGACAAGGCCACAAGGAAGATCAGAGGGCTGGAGCACCTCTCCTATGAGGACTGGCTGAGGGAGTTGGGGTTGTGAGAGAGTTGGAGAAGAGAAGGCTCCGGGGAGATGTTATAACCCCTTCCAGTACTTAAAGGGGTCATACAAGAAAGCTGAGGAGGGACTGTTTGCAAGGGCATGCAGCAATAGGACGAGGGGCAATGGTTGCATACTAGAGCAAGGTAGGTTTAGGTTAGACATTAGGAAGAAGTTCTTTGCAATGAGGGTGGTGAGACACTGCAACAGGTTGCCCAGAGTGGTGGTGGAGGCCCCATCCCTGCAGACATTCAAGCTCAGGCTTGATGAGGCTCTGAGCAACCTTCTCACTTTTTTCTGCAGGGGTGTTGGACTAGATGGCCTTTAAAGGTCCTTTCCAACTCAACACATTCCATGATTCTGTGATTCTCTCTGGGAACAATAAGACCATGATAGTTTCTAAGAATCAGAATTTGCACACTCTTGAGAGAAAAAAAAAAAAACCACAAACATTAGAAAGCAAAATCTTAAGTCAAAGGTAAGACTGCATTATGAAGCATGCACCCTCCACAATGTATTTGCACTAACCCATTAATGCAGCCTTGGTGTTAGAAAAAGACCGTAGAACATCTGGCTGATGTTCTCATGGGAGGTTTGCATGCTCAGATATTGTAGCTGCCAATTCCTTCTGCATTTCACATCTTAACTGCTCAGGTACTGACAGAACAAATCTTCACTACACTAGGTGTTTTACAGTTAATACTTTCTTTTTAATCTGCTTTTGAATATTCAATAATTCTGCCAGATAGCTTCTGATAATTGTATACTTTTTCCACACTTCAATCTTTAGAGCTAAGTATAAAAAAGTCTTGAAGTAACTGAGAAATAATGTCTAACAGTCACAAGTCACCATTTTGCTATTAAACTCAGAATTTAAACTCTGCTCTTATGAAAATAATGTAAACTATGAGAATATCCTGAATTCTAATGCCATAGTGAAGGGTGTCATCAATCAGTTATAAAGCAATCATTTTTCAATGTGTTGTTTTTTCAGATGGATGATAATAGAAAGTAGAAGTAAGAGTAAAATACAAGTAACATCTACTGATAGACAAGTTATGGAATGTGAAAATAAGAAGTAAAGCCATTCTGTATCTGTGCTCCCTCTTTCTTGGCACCCGGGTACCATGCAAAACAGCAACAGAGCAGAAGCAAATCTTTATGAACAAAGTGGAAGACACCACACGAATATTCATCTAATTAGCCAACCTAATTAGTATGTCCATTGAATTTCCTAAGTTAACTTCTTCAGTTTTCTTCCATGAGGTCTTGAGGAAGATTTTCATGTTATAATTGCAAGGGTAACATTTACAGTAATAGTAAAAAAGCATTTTTCTGCAATATTGAATCATGAAAGATTCACAGGGAATGGAGGTAAAAGACAAGTCTAAAGCATCCATGAAAGAAGTTATGAAACCTTCCATAGAGATATTTCTTCTCTTAATTTTTGTGAAACAAACTGTTATTGGTGCACTGCAGGTTTTTAAAGATACTTCTCTTTCCCTAACCTCAAAGAAAGGTGTTCTGATGATGGCAGCCAGAAAACTTCCTGAAAGTGGTATGAAAAGTTTTCTTTTTCTGTACTACTTTCAGAAATCAATTCTATTTTTGATATATTCTAGGATATTAATTCATAAACAATAGTGAAATGCGGCTGATTTCTGAGACTTTTTCTTTCAAAATAATTTTTTTTTAATTATTTGCAAAATTTTAGGGTTGGATTTTGGTTTTGGGGTTTTTTTGAGGATTGCTGGAGCTTTAACACAAAATTCTCAGGTAATCTGAATTAGACTAATAGAGATTATTTTCTGAGTCAGAGGAAAGTCACACAAGTATACATAAATATACATAACCAAGAGCAGAGTTACTCCTAGAACCCCAGTCCGCTTACACACTTCAGTGCTATGGACATTATAAGCAAGTACGTTACAAATAAGTGGTTAAATAGAAACTCATCTAAAGTTTATCACTTCAGTGAAGTCAGACAACAATGTCCAGTGGCTGCCACAAATGCAAACTCAGTTGGTGATTTTACACGTAAACCATTAAAAAGCTGCTTTTAGTCCATTTTATATTTAAACTAAGCCAAACCAGCAGTGCCATAACAGAGTGTACCTGAGAGTGATGGACTCAGTTTGATGGATGCCTCAAAGTCATCACAACTTGCATGCAAGATACCACCGCAAGGCTTAATGGCTGATTAATGACAGCTCTCTCTTTCACATCCCGATACGGGAATTCATCTGAACTCTAAGTTCCAGAGCAGAGAGTAGAGAAAGGTGATGTACAGACTGAAATAACAGAAAAAACAGGTTGGAAGGAAGCTGAAGACGTCACTGGTCCTTCCTGCTTCCCAGGGCAGGGCAGGCGTACGGTACATAGCTCGTTCCCCAGAGCTTTTCCCTGAGAGGCTTCCAGGGACCTCCTGGCACTTCCAGCCATTCTCCAGCTCATCTGATCCAGCACTTTGCTATCGTTCTGAAGCAAAAAAAAAGGGGGAATATATTAGTCCTTGCAGAGAACAGCTATTAGTTTCACACAGCTTAATATATTTTCAGTGTCTGCAGATAAATCACACTAACACAGTCTAAGTTGTCACAGTATCATGGTCTAAGCTAGAAAACATTACTTTTTCTTTCCAAAGAAAAGAAAAATGTTAGATCCTGAGGTGTTACTAGCATATAGACAAAAGTTTTCTCATGGGTCTCCACCAGTCTGTCATAGATAAGAGAAAAATAACTTTAGCAATAGTCATGTCTTGCTGCATCCAGGTCCAAACACCCTGTTAAAGTGATTCTGAGCCGGAGCAATGACCAAAAAGGAGGCTCTATCTGGTCTTTTTGTTCGGAACATGATGAAAGGAGCTAAGGTTGTTCTGAACAGAGGCCCTCCTCTGCAGAAAGGGAGGTTATTTGCTTAATAAATAGCAAAATACGGGGAGCACAAGCCAGAAGAAATATTGTGAAGTGATGAGAAAAACGGTAACACAGTCCAGGAGAGAACCACCTGGGATAAGGTGGATCCAGTTTCACACTAACAACATTGTATAAATGAGGGTATGAATTCATCATGTTCCCTCTTGATATCATTTGCTGTCCTGATTATCGTTAGTTATAGGCTGCATGAATTATGTAGGCACCCAGCTAGGCTATGCAATTATAGCTGCAAAGATAAAAGCCATGACAAAAAGCTTGCTATCCTTTTTCACTTATTATTTCCATCTCACTCTCCATTTATTGCAATAAACATGGGGACATTTGAATCCTATACAAATTAGGGCTGAAAAATCCCTTGCTACAAAGTCAAGACAAGCCCCAACCCAACAAGGCAGTTACTTATGAGGCCTGACTGTAAGAGCAGATAGTCCCACCGAAGCTGAAGAGACTGCTTGAGTGATGATACTGCTTAGTCCTGGGGCTTTTATGGGATGCGAGATGTGTCTTTGCAGTTACCAGAGGAAAAACACTAAATCATACCCGATGCTACCCACAGACACACTGTATTGTTGTAGTGTACTGTAAAGAGCTTGGCCACACACCCTGCTTGCCTCCAAAGTGAGAAGCTCATCACTGAAGACATCGGAGGGCTGCTAAACCAAGAGGTACCACTGCCTCCCTTACAAGCCAGTGATGAACAGCTTTCCTTTCACTCCCATCCCATCTTGTGCCTGCCGTAGCGAGAGCCGTTCCACTGCTCCGAGTGATAAAGGGACTACAGACACCATATCACAGTAATTAAACATTTATAGTAGTGTAAATAATTAACACTCCCCCTTTCCACTGAGCACAAAAGTCATGCTTAGATGAATACAAAAGCAGCAGTAAGCTCATACCAGGCGGCTGAAGCCAATTTATCTGTGATACATCTCAGAAGCCTCACATCCTCTCTCAACAGAAGAACATTTTTTGATATGTCAGGATATATTGGATATAAAGTGATATATTGCATGTTTAGTTCTTTTTTCAAAGGAATAAAGATATCCCCTATTTCAGAACTGAGGGATAAAACCAGGCTGTCTCGTGTACTGAATTTAGACTCAACAGAGTAATGTGCTGAGCTCTTGAAGTACTGGAGACTATACCACCCCTCTAGGCCTCACACCAGCAATCTTGTTGCCATCTGGAAACTTCATAACAGGAGAAATATTTTTTTCTGCCTTTGGAATTTTAGGTGCTACTATATTAGGTACCACTATTTTCCCCAATCATTTTTCCACCTGTAAAAATCACAACCATGAGTTTTGCATGTAAACTCTTGAGCAGTGCTTACCACAAATGCAGGACTTAATTTTGAGGCATGCATTGCTATGTCCCCACTAGAAAAACTTCTTTTCTCTCTCATTTTCTTTGTATCCCAATGGGACGGCTTTAAAACCCTTTAGATTACACAGTGTGTTTTCAAAGCATAGTTCCAAAAGCACAAAGTATGTCCAAATGAAAATGGACATACAAAATGCAACACTGGTTGCAAAGACCAGTGCTCAGAAGGGATGAAGCAAGACCAGAAGAAAGAAAACCTTGTAAATTTAATATAATCTATTGCTCATATGCATTGTGATAAAGTCATTAGCTGCTTGGTCACTTGCTCTTTATTTACAGGCCTTTTCCTTTGGCCACTGCACAGAACTGAGTTGTTCTGGCAAGAATGAAATGTGCAATGACACAGGTTGTTCTCTGCAGTTTCTCTGCCTCAGCTGCAGCAGAAACTGGAGCTTGAAGAGTGAAAAAAATATGCCTAAACTCAAAATTTCTGTCTCCTATGGAATTTCAAAGTTCTCTTTTTCAGGTGTTTCAAGTTACAATTAAAAAGCAAAATAGCAGTGTTTCCAGCAAGATGGAAATTCTGATGAGGTTTTGTTCTGTGGAAAGGAAAAAATCCAGGTAATTTGTTTCAGAAACACATTCAGAGCTTGCAAGTTTCTGGTTTCTCGAGCAACAGAGAAAAAAATTGCCTCGAAGCTTCTCGCACGGCAGCACTGGGAAGAACATGGAATCATAGAATGGTTTGGGTCAGATGCCTGCAACCTCCCTGTGGGGCAGCAGCCTTGTGGGACTGGGCAGCCCCTTGGCCACCACTGTCCCCTGCCAGAGCCAGACCTCGGGGGTTCTCATCCCAAGTCCCTCAGGAAGCCCCGTTCCTGGGGTCAAGGTGAGAAGATCTGCCCAGGGTGCCAGGAAGATGTGCTGACTGGTGGAGGTGATGTTGAGGCAGTGCCTGTCCCGGGCTGTCTCTTCTTCCACAGAAGGGGTTGGGTGTTCTTGTACCTGGGCCAGCATCTCTGTGCCAAAATCTGCCTCATGAATAAACCTCTGGGCCTTCCTCCTCCTTTCATTCTGCGATCATTTTTTTTTGCAGACAGGGAAACAATATTCCTGTGAGAGCCCATTTGTAATATGTCTTTTTCCCTTTTCTCCCCTTTCCTTCTTTCTCACAGCGGTGGGACGTGACCCATGGTCGTTGGCAGCCGTGTGCCCGGGGAGCCTGGAACACACTGAACAGGTCTGGGAGTACCCAGGGGTCATATTCATTTCTCTTGAGACTTTCCTAAAGACATTTGGTTCCTGTGACACGAAACTAGTTACTAAACAACAAAGATTCAAAGATTAGAGTTAGGGTTTCTCATCAAGCCACCGCCAGGCCGTGAGGGGGAGGAGGAGGAAGGCAATAATGCCCCAGGACACTGAGCCTGCAGGTGCCCATGAAAAGACTCATTATTCATCAGGATTTCGAGCTGAAAAGTAAAAGTCAGATGTTTTCTGTGGCTGATATTGGTTCTCTCCGTTGCACCACCGATGACGGCCCAAGGTATAACACTGCCTTGCTCTCGCCAGCTCACTTCAGCTTGTCCATGGTAATAAACAAGTAATGATAAATGTCCATGGTGATAAACAAGTAACTAAAGGCATGCACGTTTTGGAGCACCTACAGCTGTTAAGAAGCACATTCCCTTGTCTCCAGAAATCCAGGTTCTCTTCTCTTTCCCTGTGTAACTCAGACATTCACATTGTTATTTTATTTCTTCAATATCACATTACTTATGATTTGTCAGGCCTTTTTTTTTTTTTTTCCCTTTCTGCTGTTTACTGTTAGATTATTTTACTAAAGGCTAAGCAAATCAAATATAAAAAAGTCCAGGAGAATCAGAGGAAAAATGACATCTGGAGGAATCTTAGTAACCTAGTCTGTGAAAACAGGGTGTATTGAATTAAGATTATCACACGAGAACCCATTGAAATGATTCAATGAAAGAGATTCTCCCCAGAACACCATGCAAACTAAAGGGGTACAGGACTAACCACAGGATGGTAGAGGAGGGGAAGTTGGAAACACAGCAGAGAGAATTCTGGGACTGTGTAAAACTTATCATGGGATTTTCAGGGGAAAGATCAAAGTGGGAGAAAGGGAGGTGCCAAGGTGAATTAAGATTAGTAAATGCAGGAAAGTAGAGGGTAAAAGGTATACAAAAGTATTGATCATAGTTGAGTAAGTGTTAGTTTATATGTTTGCCTGACTGAGATCTGTGCTTGACCGTTGCAGTTTATCCTATATTCTCTGCGTATGAACTCTAGATCACAAGAAGGTGCATGTGAGTGCTAGGAAAGTTCACGTTAGATCAGCTTACAAGCATGATAAGGGGTCAGAGGGTTAGCAACTGCAGGGAGAGACCATAGGTCTGAAGGACCCATGAGTCCAGGTATCATCAGCTGGAGGACATCAGGGTCTGGGGGCCAAATATTGGGTAAACTGAGGGCTCAAAATCAGCTACGGGAGAGAGCATATGTTTTGCATATACTCCACTGTCAAACTCCCATCCTGATCAGGCAGTGCAGAAAAGAACTGGGCTGCACTGTCCATGTTCTTGCAGTTACCAAGACAGACACTGCTCAGGCATGGTCTAGTGGCCAAGATTGTGGGGGTCTTTTGTGTGTGTGTGGTTGGACTCGGTGATCTCAGAGGTCCTTTCCAACCATGAAGATTCTGTGATTCTGCTCTGTGTGCTGGTGTGGATGTCTGGCCTTGCTCGCAGCATGTATGTCCCTGTGAGAAAAAACCCAGGTGCTAATTTTCTGTAAGATGACTTTATCAGTGCTTTACTGGTGGAAGAGGATGAAGATTAAATAACTGTTAAGGAGAGGCTTTCCCCGTTCCCCTCAGACAAGAAGAGGTGTACGTGGAGCAGAACCTGAGAGACAGCCGGTAAGATTGGGGTGAAAGAGCCCGTGGGCATGTTTCATAACTTGTTGTACTGGGAACATTTGCAATCTAAATCACAGTCCTAAATCCTACGGAGGACCAGTTATCCCAAGCAGCAGCTGCAAAACGGGGCAGCTCTGGTTTTTAGAGGGTTCTGCTTTTGAATGCAGCCTCCCAGCCTGTCGGTCGGTGGGCTCGAGGGGTTCCCCTTCCTAAATATGCAAAATGCAAAACGTGTGAAACGTCTGAGGAGTCAGCAGACATTTCTCTCATTTTAATTAGTGAATAAAAAAAGAAAGAACAAAAAAAACCCCAACCAAACCCAGTGAAGCAAGCAGGTGTATATTTTTGTTTCCCCAAGACTGAAACGTTCTTCTTTCCTTCTGCTCTGGAGCAGTCTGTAGATTCTTAAAAGCAATGCAGTAAAATCCCCTCAAATTATGGCATATTCTCAGTGATACCCTTCTGCAAAGCGTTCAAATACTCATATAATGAGGAAAAATGTCTGTAAGCATGTTTCAGTTATCTGCAGTGAAAGTTCAGGTGTTTTGAATGCTTGTTGTTCAGGCAAACATTCACTGAATTTCTGTGCTTAAGCACAGCAGACAATCCCAGTACTTCTTGAAAGCATCACAAAAAGCTTTATGAATGCACAGATTCATCACAGAGCTTTCCCCTAGGGACAGGGGCTTAACCTTAGGAACATTCAGAAGAAGAAAGGACTTGAGGACTTTGCATTTTAGGCTTTCAGAGCACATATAAAAAAGCAGCTGTGCCAAGGAGGCTTGGAAACCCACTCCCAGAGTTTTGCAGAGACCCCCTGGATTCAGCTGGTGCCTTCTGCCAGCTCTGAATCAGCTCTGACTGTAGAATCATAGAATCATCTAGGTTGAAAGGGACCTTTAAGATCACCGAGTTCCAGCACCACAAAGAGCTCCAGCAAAAAGCAGGAGCGTGTCCGCAGCTGACTGCTTAAAAAGCACTGCCCACTTATATTGGTATATCTTCAAAGACTTGTTCTCCCACTGTGTCCTGCTGCCTCCTTACCCTGTGCTTGGGACAGTGAGGAAGCAGCTTTGAAAGGAGCTACAGGCTGTGACTAGGACCTCATTGTTCTTGTACACGTGCTTCATCTCAGCCACCGTACACCATCACACCCAGAACATACTTTACAAATCCCATCTCCATCAGTCAACACCAAAAAGGAACTTTTTTACCTATAAAGTATTTTCCTAGCAATTCCTGAATAGAATTAGGGGTATCAGAAATTATGCAAGGAGCCTGTTGATGATTCTGAGTGTAACCATGCACATCGAGGATGTCTGAATAACTTGAATAACTTGTGGTTTAGATTTCACATTCTGGCTGCACGTATCACTCACGTAAACCAAGCTCTGCATTTTATCTTTTACTTGACACAACCAAAAATACCTCCAAGCTGGTCAAACACATTTTCAGAGAAAACTAATTAGCTAAAAACAAAAAAAAAGAAAGCATTGCTCTATAGAGATATAGTGCTTTCTCTTTGTCTGGGAGTTGAATAAAAATAATTAAAGCAATGTAGATATTTGAATGAGATGGCAACAGCCTGAAATCCTTCCATATGAATTACCACCATTCGTAGTGCCAAGAATTCCCTCAAAGGAGCCATAAATGCTGATGGCAAGGACTGAGGGATAGCGTACTGCTTGGAGTCAGTTTTAAATTGTCATCCATGGGTGGCTAAAGTTCCCATCATACCGGCAGTTTTCTCTGGCTCACTGATCAGGAAAACAGAACTGGCTGGCTCTTCCCCTAATGAAGGATTAGGATTTCATCCTGCAGGCACCAACCATCCTCTTCCTTCACTACCACTCATTTCACAGGTTCATTGACTTATTAGCACTTACAGAAGAGATATAGCCAAGCAGCCCTCCCTCATCACCACTGTGTTATTTAACCCTTGATGATACTTCAGAGCACTTTGAAATACAGAAAGGAGAGAAGCTCTTCAAAGAGGTTATCACAGAGGCATACATGATTGACAGCCCCTTCCTGCCTCACTTCATGCTTTTTGGGTGTGAGAACACATTGATCTTGTGATCCCTCTTGGGTCTCAGTTAAGGACATGACATCGGTACATCTTTCCGGAGACTTAGCTGCCCATCTCTTGGTGTCATCTTCATTTTCTTGACAGTTTGAAAGATTCTTCAGACATGAAGCTAAGAAAATGCCTCTCCCTTTTGTGGTGATCAAATTATCATCCCAGTTCCACCTATTCAAACTTGTCTCTCTCATATTTCATATCACATCAGTGAGTCAGAATCTGGCTTTGTACTAAAAGCTGCTTTCGTGCCCACAAAAGCACCTCGGTATCTCCTATAAGATCCCCTACCATCCTCTTCTCTCTTGTCTTTCATTTCCAACCACATGTGTGTGCTATCCCAAACATTGTTCCTTAATTAAAATTAATTGCGATCACAATGCCTTTGTCATTTAGGATGTATAAGACATTGCTCAGGGGGAATTTCACCCCACTTCAGTGCGGCTTTGCCCTGCACGTAGTAAGAATTACAGAATAAAAGTATGCACTGCCTTATCTTGACTAGGGTGGTGTGCTGAGGCCAAAGCAGAGATTTGCTGAATTTGGGATGCAGAACAGGCCTTTCATGTTCAAGCTGCCGCTGTTGATACTTGGAGCTGTACCAGTCATGCTGTTTCTAATTTGGAGAATATCAAGCGCAGGGGATTACTGAATGCAGCCACATGGTCTATATTTTTGCTCCGACACCTTTTCCTCTGTGACCCTCGGGCCCCCACCCCCTCCAAGAGTCAGACTAAGATGCTTCCATTAGATAAGGCAGGAAAAGATCCTCCAATTTTAGTAGCCGGCGTATTTCTCTTACGTGAAATAGAAACCATACCTTGGATTTGATACAAGAGTAACTAGGTCATTAAATAACCTGGCAACCTACCCAAAGGACACAGGGGAAGTTTTTATGTAAACATTTCATTTCAATAGTGAACAGCTACCATTAGGCCCCTAACATGCACTTTGCATAATCATCAGATAATGCCCAGTCTTTTCCCCTATTTCATGGCTTTTTTTAAAACTCTCCTTGTCACCTATTATCCTCTCGGTGTGTTGCCCTGCAACGTGGTGTTGTGTAACCACTAGACAGATTACCCTGTTTTACAAACTGAGCTTCACTGTAAGCTAACAGGCAGCTGCTAAATTAAGTTTGTAATAAAGCCACGTCCATCACACCATTGGTTTTTAACCGTTGATGAACAGGAACTTACTTCACAAATGCTTTTTTTTTTTTCGCTTTTTCCCTGTGCCAAGACACAGAATAGCAGCATTCGTGCATCAAATGCATTATAGCATTGGGATGCCCTGGCCTCCACTTTATTATTTTAATCATTATTCTACTTTGAATTTTTGGCTGTGTTTTATTGTCTGCGGCATGAGATTCTAGTAGGTTCTTGTGATGAGAGGTCAAACTAAATAAAAATGGCCCTGCTGGTCCTGTCAACTAAATTCAAACATTACTGTGAAGCTTTATAGCAATAATACCTTTCGTGCTACTATATTCTGTAAGCAATTCCAGTGGAATCCCTGTTCTGAGTGCTTTATTATAGCTCAACCATAAAAATGTGCTTTGGGCTGAAAGTGGATTTATAAGATTTCTGCCCAGGAGCATACGCTTTGTAAAATTTAATTTAAATCAGCTTAGCTATTTTTTTTTTCTTTAAAGACTGAAGAATAATAACAAAAATAGATTATAAGTCTTTTTCTTAGCAGAACCCCCCCACACACACACTTTTATTTCTATAACAAGAAAGCGTTATTCTTGCCCTTCGTGCATGTATATAACTCCATCAACTTTGGGGAAGGCGTAGGGAGGGCCATGAGAGCAAAACTAGTCTTCCTTATAATAAATGAAATCTGGAGGCTGTCTGGCCAACTGTTTGGACTAGGATTTTCTATCGGGTAAAGGGAAACATAGAAACAGCGATACTGTTATTGGAAAAAAAAAAAGAGGGTGTACTGCACGTAAATTACTTTTCACAACAGTTAACAGCAGAGAACTCTATGAAATGGTAAAAGGAAAAAGCTCATTCAATTTGGTACAACTCAGTTCACAGACCCACTATTACTCTTGGAATTCCTGGACACAACTTTTTCTCTGCTCTGACAGTTGGTTTGTGCAGAATTTTAGAGGGTTTTTTTCCAGTTTTCCATTATTTCCAAACATCTGGACATACATCTTGCTGAGAACTCCCAGAGAGAAATACGGCAACTGTTTCACACGTTACTGGTGGGTTAACAACCTGCAGTGATTCCTCCTGCAGTCTTTAGGTGGTATTTATAACTTGGTATGGTATTTTGTGTCATGGTGACATTTACATAAAGGATAGAAAACCTGCACCTTCTGGAATAGAGGGGTCTGGAACAATGAAAAGAATAACCAGTGAGTCTGGTTATCTAAAAGTTTTATCATCACCACTGCATCATTGCATGGATGAATGCAGAACTGAAAAACTACATTGATTTGGTTCACAGTCACAAACTTTCATTTCAGTTTGACACAAAATATAATGTTTGGGTTTGTTTGGTTGTTTTTTTTTAATACATTTACTGTGATTTTTTTTAACTTTGTTTTACTTGAGTGAGGTTTTCCTGACCAATATCTCCCCTTTCCCACTCAGCCTTATCAAACAGCATCATTGACTTACAGAGTAGTACTCCATCAAACATATCGCAGTTCCTCTGACAATATTCAATCTCATGACAGGGCCATTGCTTATGAAGGATGACAGCTATGGCTATGGCTCATCTTCAAATTTTGTTCATTTGAAGGCCACCTTGATAACTTGCCAGAGGTCATGTAAACCTTGAGCAGAGTAGATCGAAACGAGCAGCTCATCAGACTGGGCTCTGCTGTTGCATCTGAGTCAGCAGACAAACTGCTCAGCAAGGAACAAGGAGTTTGGAAATGTAGGAGTGATATTGCTCTTGAAAACTAGGAAAAAAACTGTCTGATGGCAGTGCATAGGACATACAGGGGCCCCATCAGTTTAGAGGGAACATGCTTTCCACTAACTTCTGTTTCAACATAGTTGAAGAATTTTTAGATCTCTCCTTCAGAGAGTAATTGTCATGTGCCCCATATTTTGGGCACTCTACTTCCAAACATTCGTTTGTAGAAGCTTTTCCTTTCCATTTTCCCCTTCTGTTTCCTTTTCCCTTTCCCTTCCCTTCCCTTCCCTTCCCTTCCCACCATAACAAAGTTAATCCAAACATGGAGAGCTGCCCACAATTAAAAGATCACTTAAAACAAATGAATGAAACCCCATGTTGAGGAGGCACTCTTATCTTCACCTCTTTCAGTGGTTTAGCTGTTGGCCAGCAACTTCCAGGGAAAACAAGATGAATTATAATAAAACAGGTGGAAAATAGTATAGACCGAAAACAGGATGCATTTAAAAACAACTTGGGAATGAGGATAAGTAAATAAATGATGTCAAAAGAGCCTAATGAGTTTCAGGAACACCAAGATAAGAATATCTGGAAAAGCTATTTTAATATGCAATGGGTAGTTACAGTCAGCATCACGTACCCATATATATACAAATACACAGACATGCACACACAGATACATATATATGAATAGTCCTGATGTTATTTTAATCTTAAATTCACCTCAGATTTTTAATACTGCCAGGTGTTCAAGATGGTTAATCAGTATACTGTGTGCAGCTGATATGTATCCGGGGGTAGGAAGGAAGGAACCTGAAGGCACCTGCCTTCCTACAGTGTGCTCACAGGCAGTAGAACAATTTGCTGGCAAGCTGGAAATAGCTAGCCAAGGTGACTCAGACATTCAGCAGCAGCAGTCAGTGGACAGGAGTCAATGCTGCATGTCAGAGAACCTGCAGCTGCATCATAAGATCCTGCAGCTGGATCCAAACATCCATCTTCTACATATATAGTAGATTTCACAGCAGAAAAATAGGCAAGGTCATTCATGACTTAGTTTACATCAAATGCACCAAAAGCCACCACGCACTTCTGCTGTGTATTCCAGACTGCTCTCTAAAGTATAGCCTTTCAGTCCATCCACACAGATAAAATATTCCACTAAGTTCTCACATCTCAGTAGTTCCCACATCCCACCTCTCAGTAGCATCCTTACCTCTGCCATGGACAGGTATTTGTTCCACTCATTTCTATTCATATAGCTTGTTCTCCTATGGCTTGTGTTCATCTGAGAGATGATTCATGCTTCTTCCTTTTCTCTGACATATGAAATACAGACAGGTTCTTTTTACCTTTATAGCTCTTCACAGGCCATCATGCCTCTTCTCAGACTCTTATCAGCAGTATCATTTGAAAAGAGGCAACAGGAAAACACTGAAATACAAGAAAATCCATGTAAATACTAGAAAACACTTTACTATTGTAAAGATGGTTGAACACAGGATCAGTTTGCCCAGAGAGGTTGTGGGCAACCTGTGAATATCCTTGGAGATATTCAAAGCCCAACCAGGCATGGACCTGGGCAAACTACTTTCATTGACCCTGCTTGAACAGAGGACTTGGACTAGATGATCTCAAGTCCTTTCCCACCTCAGTGATTCTGTCATTCAGTGATCTTATCTACCATCTTTCATTCCTTACTGACTTGATGACTCTTCCTTCCAAAAAACATTGCCAGCAGCTTACACCACCAAGGAGTTTTATTTCCAGACTTGTCCCCGTGCCTCAGAAAATCTCCCTACAAACTTCTGCAAAGATCTCCTCTTCAAGACTCTCCTGAAAACCCTTTGTTGTGGTCTATAAAGCCTATAAAAGTAATTTGTCAAGATGTAGATAGATGCTGTCTACTTGTAACTCCTACTGTACTTCTAGGTTTCTTCCTCCCTTTATAACTCAGGTTGCAAAATGCCTGGGACACAAAGTATACCTGGGTTTTGTACAGCATCTGCCACCACTGTTTGTTGCACATAAGTAGGACTGCTACACATGCAATGAAAAGAAAAGCCAGTGGGTACCCCCAAAGTAGTCACAGTATGGGTCAAAATTAAAATAAAGGCATTAACCACCATTTTCAGTGTTAAGGAATTGTTTTGCTTGTACAAATACACAGAAACTGTAAAGCATCTGGCACATAAGGTATTTCTTTGTTTGCTATACTATGCATTTAAGTTTCACCAGTTCCATGAAATTTAGCCTGAACTTTATTCGTAACTATGGCGACTAACTGTAATAAACGAACTGATAAAGGTGCCCCAGACTTTATTTAATGGGGAATAAGACACAGCTAGAAACAGAAACCTCTACTTTTCACAGACAGGTCATTCAGTCAGCACATACGTAGGCTGTTAACACACAGATGGGTTTTGAATCACTTGTAGGAACAGGTCTGTTTCTCCCCTTCTTGGGGGGGGTGTCTGTTTCTCAGTCGTGTGCTGAGTGCAATGAGGCAGATAAAGTTGGGAAGCAGTTCCCACCAGGGGACGGAGTGGCACTACGTCCCAGACAGACACATCTCCTCCAACTTACCCCATGGACTGCAGTGTGAGCCCGCTGCCAGAGCAGGAGAAGTTGCTTTCCCACGTGTTTCTGGCTCTCACTGGTGGCAGAGTTGCTGCTGGGCAGAATGTAACTATAATTATGCATCCTGCTGTCCCCTTTCTTTGATGCAACAGGGTAGGAGGGAAGACCTGAAACAGGACTGCAGTCGCGGGTGGCCAATTATCTGGCAGGATGTTTGGGGAAGATCCTTGTGCTGTTTACACTTCATTACCAACTGTGCAGAAAGCAATTAACACCCAGCCCCTCTTCTTTCATTTTTGATACCTAGATAAACAGCAAAAAGGCTGCCACAAGCAGTAGAAGAAACTCGGGCTGATCTCTGTGGTGGCAGTGGTCTACTCGGTCCTGCTGAACCAAACCCAGCAACCTTCTCTACTTGTCTCATACTGATCTCCATTCAAAGAAGGCAGCAGCTGGAACAGCCAGAAAAGTTCGACCTCTTTGTCATGACGATGATAACAATACTGTAGCAGCCTCTAAAGTGTGAAACTAGTAGCTTGATTAGAGCAATAAAATGTTCTTTGGGGATTTCATGAGATGAGCAGGAGTGCAGAAGATTTAGCTCACTTTTGGCTGGGTATCAGAGTGACACGGTGCCTGTGGTGACAGGCAGTGTGAGGTTTTGCTGTGTTTCACTGCATCCGCTTGAGTATAAATACATATATGTGCACTACTGTGGCATAAAATTCACTGTGTGTATGAAAATCTGAGCCTTACATCACCAGAATTAACTTCCCTGACTACGCTGGTCTCTTTTCAATGCTCCACACCCAAAGTCCTTAGAAACAGCCCACTGGCACAGCTCTGTTGTGTGGACAGAGAGAAAAGCCAAACCATCCTTTTTCCTAGTGTATTACACCCGTATTCCCCAGAAACACCTCCTTACCCAAAACCTAGAAATGCTCATTTCCTCCTGCCAACCCAGTTTCCTTAGTTTGGGAGTGGAGAGTCACAACTTGGCCAGGTCAAATCAGCAAAAGCTCTGGTGTAGGCAGAGCAAATTCTGAAACTTGCAAACAGAGTGTAAGTCATACGATTTTGAAATATAATCCATGGCTTGTGAAATAAGCAATAAATCCAGTGCCCAGAGATGTGGTTTGAGAAATAAACCAGCTCGAGTTCCCTGCCAGCGTGGGTGGCACAACTCAGAACAGAGTTACAGGACTAAGAATCTCAACCTGAAGATAGTTTGTGGCAGCTCCTTCCACTGAGAAACACAACCATGAGGCCCTGGTTTTATCTGCATTTCACAAATGGCCCAGGTTTTGTCCCAGCGAGCCCCTGACTCTGCTGGTTTAGAATCCTGATAAACTGGTATGTGAGATTTTCAGCTGGGAGGCAATAGCCCCAGCTTTGTTTTTTGAGGAATTAGGCGTCATCTTTGAGCTGAGACTGACAGCTGGCTGTGTCACACTCCTCTTCCACTTTACTCCAGCAGGCAGTCCAGCTACTGGTCTAAAATTACTTTAATACAGTGTCCAAAATCTGTGTTTAATTTAGCCTTGGTTCAGAGTACTTGATTTCACCCTAGGTCTAAAGTGATTGGGAAAACACCTCTCCCACCTGGCCTGGGAGAGCTCCCAAGTGACCTTTGAATGATTTGCATTTTATCTCTAAGGCCCCAAAATAAATGTACAGCCTTATAACACACACACCTTGGGGCTTAAGTAATTATTCATGATACAACAAGAAAAACACAAAAGATGCATCACTATAAATTCTTAAATGAGCTGTTTTTACTTTCTGTTCTCAAAGTATTTTCGTTGTTTGCTCCGTCATAAATATTTCTTTTAGCTCTTTAAATAGCTTTGGCTTATTGATGTATGTAGGAAGATGATTTATTGCAGTGGTAGAACAAATTAAATGCTCTTTTAAACATGAACTACTAAACATTGCAAAAGAGAAAAGGTTCTTCAATGCAAGATCCAGACCCCAAAGTCTCAGCAGTAGTTGCACAACTCTGAAGGACAAATGTTAATGATGTGACAAAATGAATGAGGTTGCTGCTGAGATTTACTCCCTGGAGACTTACTTCCCTTCATCACTAGAACCATTATTTTTATTTACTTCTAACAAGGAAAAAAAGTTGTGCTGGGCACCTACCTTTTTTCACAGGCCTAGTGGATACACCAGAAAATATCAATGGCCTCAATAACTATAAAATCTCCCCTCATTTCTAAAAAACTCAGCTGAACGGGTCTTGTCTTATCACAGTGGACTTAGCATCTTCCTGCACTTTTCATTATATTGATTTCTAAACTTTATGTAACTTTTTACAGGGGCTGGAGGGAAGAGAGAAAAAGCAAGTGTTTAAAATGCATTGAAATGATGCTTTGTCTTGATTAAATACATATCAGTGTCACCCAGCAGCCCTGCGTTAACAAGTCACCTAGCAGCGATAAACAAGTACTGTGGGACAAAAATTATTAAAAAAAAAAAAGCTGAGATCTCATTTTCTGATTTATACTTGCAGATTTTTTTTTTTTGATACTGCTTTTTAATCATATTTATACCAATCATTATTTATATTGCAACTAGAGAACTGGGTAGCAAGACCTTGCATTTCCTAGGCCTGCTATTGTCCTGCTGGAGCTTTTCCACACCACGGCCTGGCTGAGACATCGTGGCTTCATTCACATACAGCACCCTCAACTCCAGACAGCCCCAGAGGTCCCTGCAGCCTCTCCAGAGCCAGCAGAGCAGTGCCTGGGGTGACAGTCTCCTCTCCTAGCTCCCTGCTGGCCATCATCACTGGCACACAGCTTGCTGTCAGCAGCCCTGGGCTTGCCAGGTGTCATCCTCACCCACCTGAAAATGAGCTTTGCCAGTCCCATTGCTCCTCTATTTAAGCCAGAG
Source organism: Tringa tobata (assembly GCA_033628505.1). Lineage (NCBI taxonomy): Eukaryota > Metazoa > Chordata > Aves > Charadriiformes > Scolopacidae > Tringa > Tringa tobata. Next base: position 1,256,945 of record JAHREE010000490.1, read on the forward strand.
GTGAGGAGTGTCACTAAGCTGCTAACCTGCCCTGGCTATGAAGGTCACAGAATCCCAGAATGATATGGGGTTGGAATGGACCTCTGGAGACCACCCAGTCCAACCCCCTGCCAGAGCAGGGTCACCCAGAGCAGGTTGCACAGGAACGTGTCCAGGTGGGTTTGGAATGTCTCCAGAGAAGGAGACTCCACCACCTCTCTGGGCAGCCTCTTCCAGGGCTCTGCCACCCTCAAAACAAATAAATTCCTCCTCATGTTTAGATGGAACTTCTTATTTTCAAGTTTGTGCCCATTTCTTCTTGTCCTGTCCCTGGGCACCACTGAAAAAAGACTGGCCCCATCCTCCTGACACCCACCCTTTAAGTATTTATAGGCGTTGATCAGATCCCCTCTCAGTCTTCTCTATTTCTGACTAAAAAGACCCAAGTCCCCCCGTCGTTCCTCAGCAGAGAGATGTTCTAGTCCCCTCATCATCTTTGTAGCCTCCACTGGAGTCTCTCCAACAGTTCCCTGTCCTTCTTGAACTGGGGAGCCCAGAACTGGACACAGAGCTCCACATGCATCCCCACCAAGGCAGAGCAGAGGGGGAAGGTGACCTCCCTTGACCACACTCTTCTTGAGGCACATCCCAGGACGCTAGGTCCTTGATATGGCTCATATTTATATTAAAGGGCTCTGTAGGCACTGCAGGTGCCTCTCCAGCATCACTGCCCTACATCTGTGCTGCCTGCAGCCAGCACAGGTTTCTCTCTCCCCTCCCTCCCTGGATGTTTGACCAGACGCAATAATAATGAGGTTTCCTTCCTGTGAATCGTGGCACCATGAACAGAAACCTGCCTTCAGAGGACCTGTGAGTTGCTCTGCTGTAGCAAACTCTATTTCCTGAAGGAAGAGTGAAACTGAGTTCTGAGACCTTTATAATTATACAAAATACAAAATTTTCTTTTGGGTCTCTAAGGTGTACATTGAGGCCAGTAGGAATCACATCACACTGGGATCAAGGGTGATCAAGTTAGTTTTCAGAACTCATATGTTCCCACTCTCAAAGCCTGGTGAGGTAATAAATAAATCCTCTTATACCATCAACCAGCGTGCACGCCTACAGTCCAGGCTGCTCTGTTGTCCTTCAGTAGCCCATAAAAAGCCAGGCAATGATTCTTTTTTACTCTTCCTAAATAAATGGAAGTCTTGACCTCTGCAGACTAGGGAGAAAGAAAGGACTGTGGGTCATACCTGACCTTTCATTTTAAAAATCTATAATTTTTTATTAACATTTTCATTAAAAAAACCAAATAAATAAAAGTGGGAAAACTCTTTCCTGCTTCTGTGTTCTGGTAATACGCAAGAATTGGAAAAGCTGTTCTGCGGTGGCATTACCAGCTAGGACTTCACACACAATTCTGAAGCCATCTGATAAGCTTACATACTAACGCCACTGATTTACGTTAACACTTAGCCCCGGTGACAAGTGCTCTTTGCACTCACTGCACACTGGCACTTTGTCTTTCTGCTTGCAAGGAATTCGAGGGGAGATTAGTGACGTTAGCGAGGAAGAATAAGAGGGCGGATGTAAGCAAAGCTGGAGATATTGGCAGGTATCAAGTAAGTCTGCAAAGGCAGCAAGCAGAAAATACAGATTAACGCTCAACTTTCGTTGCACTTTCATCAAAATATTCAGACAGATTCCGTTCTGTCTGGTTTTGCATGTATTCTTTAAACCATTGTTAAGCATTTTAAGGAATTCCATTTTTATTAATTTTGTTACAAATATTGGGATTTTTTTCCCCCTTCTTTTCTTCCAATTCAGAAGTTATAAAATTCAAGCCCAGAAACTGCTGTTAAATAGTAGAAGTCTTGTAATTCAGATGCTAAAGCCCTCTCTGGAGACCCACAGGGTCTGCTTTTCTCTGAAGCAGAGAAGGTGTGGTTGTCACTACTGCTCAGAGGTACAGTAAAACAGAGGATTTTGTTATTGAAAACAGAGAAGCCCACCTGAAACAGAGAAATATGACTTGGCCAAATTACAGACACAGCTAAACATATCACCAACAGCAGTTCCTTTCCCTGTTTCCTACCCCAAAACACCACCCTGTGCACAAGTTCCTTCCCAACCACAGCCATGCACTACCTGCCTCACAAAGGGAAAGCAGAATAAACTACTTCATATCTATGGCCCGTGTTTCTGCTAGGGCAATCCGTGCAAGGAAGGCACAGGGCTGTATGCTCACACCCAGAAAAAGACATACTTTGGCTGTGAAGCTGGTCAACATCAAAAGCAAAGCACACACCACATGTTCTGCTCTTGGAGAGGACAGGGCTGGGCTGTGGCAAAAACACTAAGTTCAAGGGAGAGGGTAGCTCTGAGATGCCAGGCCATGCAGGGGACAGGAGGAGGCAAGGAGTGCCAGGGATGCCATGCGAGGGAGGCAGAAGACTCTGAGGCCGGTGGTCCTGAAGGGTTTGTTGGAGAAAAAGGCAGAAACTTTGAGTCCTGCCTTTAACAAGAAATTAGGAACCCCTGTCTTCGTTCCCACTGACTACACCGTTAGTCAACCATGTAACTGTATCCCCAGACAAAAGGTCAAAAGCTAGATGAAGAGACTGTCCCGTCATGGGTCACTTAGGGAGCAGCCACTGACCCATTTTCCTGCACCAGGAGATCAAATCCATGATTCCTAGAGTATTTCTGATTAACATTTTGTGCAGAGCCAGCCTTGGCTGCGTAGCCAGGTAGTTGGCTCTAAAGAGCACGCTGTTGCTAGAGCTAACGTTTACTTAGCTGCAGGTGGATGCTGGTGACGTTAGCAGAGACGGATAGGAGAGGAGATGGAAGCCAAGCCTAAGATACCAGCAGAGATTAGAGAGGCATACAGAGGCAGCAAACAGAAAATATCGACTGGCACTTGGCAGAGGTCTGCACTCCCAAGCGAGAGAGCTCAGCTGACTCAGGAGGCTGTATTTTTCCCCCCTCACGATTTCACCAGGTCACTTCAGCAGTTTTACCATGTTGCTTCTTTCCCCTCTGGCAAACGAGAATAACCACCTTCTTCATAACGCCCCTTTCCCAAGCCAGATAAGTAGTCATGGCCCTTCAATCTTTTGTCCAATTAGTTTCCCCCCGTTTTGTCTCATACTGTTGGTTTTATTTGCCGATGATTTTGCTGATCTCCTTTGATTTCCCTGACGGTTGCTCAGTTTAAAAGAGAAATGTCCACGCAGGTGCCAGTAATCTCATCCAGACCTTCCTCAGACAGTGGAGGTATTCAAAAGACAGGTTGATATAGTGCTTAGACACATGGTATAGTAA
>JAHREE010000490.1:1265031-1282287 GCA_033628505.1 Tringa tobata
GAGTAAACACTTCTGAAGTCCGGGCCTTGTGTCAGAATATAATTTATTCAGTTGTTGCAGTTTCCATTGTTTCTTTTTTCTCATATTCATCTACCTGTGCCTCAGAAAAAGCTATAGGAGGATGCATGGTTCAGCAAGACGCTTTTGCTAAGTTCTCTGTGAAGGGATGACATATGTGACTTTTTTTTCACCGTGCACTGGATCTACAAAAGGATCTCTCTGTTGTCTTAGCTCCTCAAGATCCCGTCCCCTGGGCTTGAAGACATGAGTAGAACAAGAAGGAATGGCTTCAAGCTGCAACAGGGTAGGTTTAGACTGGACACTAGGAAACAATTCTTCACAGAAAGAGTGGTCAGACACTGGAATAGGCTGCCCAGGGAGGTGGTTGAGTCACCATCCCTGAATGTGTTTAAGAGTTGTTCAGATGTGGTGTTGGGGAATATGATGTAGGGGAGAACTTTGTAGAGTAGGGTTGACGGTTGGAGTCAGTGATCCCAAGGGGTCTTTTCCAACCTGAATGATGCTATGATTCTATGAGTACCGTAAAAGCTCACAGTGCCTATTTCCCACGAGACACCCTGTTGATACAGCTCCAGCTTTGGCCTCTCTTGACATGGAGGGGGACTTCCAATAGAGAAAAGAAATGAAGGAAAATGGAAGAAGCTGAAAGAAAAAGACAAAAGAAAGAGAAAAAGAAGCTTGGACTGAGAAAAGGATATGGAAGATTTTTGGAAGAGGGAAATGTGGACAAGGTGTGTAAAGCCTGGTATTTTACTGCATCGCTCTAGCTCTGCCAAGACATAGGTAGGAGACAATGGGATATAAAAATATAGCAAGTGTTCCTCAAAGAACTGATCTCTCTCTGGCACCAGGCACGTCTCTAATTCTTTGCCAGCGATAATGGGTGTGTAGAGCTTGCAGGGCATGCAGAACACGAATGCCCAAGGTCCTACTCCATTCAAATCATTATCAGATCCCTTTCTGGCCTTTTCCTTCCTGGTAGACACAGAATTATACCAAAATCCCAGTATCTAATGTCCCTGAACCACAACAAAGTTTAGATTTGATGAATTATTAGCCTCTTACTTCAATGCGGCGTGATCGTTGAATTACACACGCGTGGATGGAGCCTGGATGTTGACCCAAATCAGGATTTAGCAAGTCGGAAACACTTGAAATTCAAAAAGAAAGTTGGAAATTACAAAAACAGCTCAAGTCTGTTGGTGTGTTGCGGGACAGATCTCCATTAGCACAATTTCACATGGAAACTAGGTGGGTGGGTAAAACGATTGAGTTCAAATGCAAGGGTGGATGACAGAGGTGAATAGGGAGCTGAGGGTGGAATGTTACCAGCACCACCCTTGATTTCCTTTTAACCTATTGTAGCCAGATGCGTATCCACCGAGCAGAGCAGCACGTAACCACTGACTCCTTCATCTGAGAAAAAACAGAAGAGAAAGATCTCAATACGTTTTCAGAGCATTTTCTTGATGCTTTCTCTTTGCTCATATTTTTAACTTTCTAAGACAGCTTAAGGCAACGAATGCAAATGCAACGACCAATAGGGAATTGACAAAAGTGCTAAGTATGCTACAAATTCCACATTTTACATCCGCATTGCAAAGGTATTGTTCCTTTTTAATAGTAGAACAACAGAAATTATTTTAACAGCAGTGGTCAGTCTAGCCCTCCAAACACGGCCTGGTCCAAACAGGTAACTTAGAAATGTGGCAGAGCTATTCAGAGATGCTCAGTATTGAAGATGAGCTCTGAAAATGAGGTCTTCAGAACAGAACTTGGTCAATACTGAGCTGGGGCAAGAAGTCTCAGAAGTCACAAGCAAGGACTTGGTGCACCACCCGAAAAAGTTCCAACATTTCATAGCAGGGGAATACGTGCCAAGTGGTGTCTTTGACAAACTTCCCCCTGGGTCACTTGTCACATGTTAGTCATGATCCAGCCCAAGCGCCTCTAACCTGTTACTAACTTACTGGGTGAAATGCAGAAAGCACAGGAGGGATGTTGTCAGAAATTGCAGCTGAAAGTCTCTCACGTCATGTAAACCCTTCTGCCAGCTGTGTTTGGTGGGTGGGGAATGCCGCTGGCTGTGGAAGTGGTCTTCCACTTCCCGGACTGAGCCTCAGTCCCTTGAATGCCATAAGGAAAATAGCACTTGGGCACAAACACACCTGGGCTCACACAGCAGCGACTGCATTGCAGAATGCCTAACTCCCAATGGGTTTTAAGATGTAAAATTACACTTTGCTCACCAGAAAAGAGAACAGAAACCTCCCCATTAGAGCAAATCACGAAAGTCAGTTGTTATAAAGAGTTTCAAACCAAACCAGAAATGTCAGCACAACTGCAGAGAAAAAAACAAGGCAGATTTTGAGAAAAGAATCCTTTTGACGCTGTCTCCCACAACATCCTTAGAGTAAAGCTGGCAAAGAAAAGGTTAGAAAAGTGCAGAGTGAGGTGGACTGAAAGGTCAAGGAGGTGATCCTTCCCCTCTGCTCAGCACTGGTGAGGCCACTCCTAGAGTGCTAGACCCAGCGCTGGGCTTCCCAGTTCAAGAAAGGTATGGAATTACTGAAGCAAGTCCAGTACAGGGCCACAAAGACAGTTAAAGGAATGGAGCACCTTTCCTCTGAGGAAAGGCCGAGAGAGCTGAGACCGTTCAGTCTAGAGAACAGGCTCAGGGGTATCTTATCAATGTGTAAAAACACCTGATGGGAGGATGTAAAGAGGATGGAGCCTGGTTCTTTCCAGTGTTGCTCAGTGACAGGATAAAAGACAATAGGCATAAACAGAAGGAATTGAAATTCCATCTGAACAGAAGAAAACCCTTCCTTACCATGAGGGTGGTCAAACATAGGAAGAGGCTGGACAGAAAGGTTGTGGAGTCTCCATTCCTGAAGATATTAAAAACTCATCTGGACACGTCCTGGGCAACCTGCTATAGATGAATCTGCTTTGGGCATGGGGATTGGACTAGATTACCTCAACAGGTCCCTTCCAACCTCAGCAATTCCGTCTCCAGAAGAGCAGGGACTGGAGCAATCAAACCTGAGGTGGCCTCAGGATCTATGGCTCCACACATTGCCTCCAAGATGTGTTCACCCTGGGGAAACTGAAGTTTCCCTTGTTTCCTGCTTTTCAGGAATACTGGATTAAACCTTTTCACCTCAAGAAAGCATGAGGACTCAACCAGAACAGGTCCCTCTGACATCTACGCAGAAGCTGAGGTTGGGTATGGTCGGCATGTTTCTATGGAGCTTTCATAGTCTATGCTTTTGAAAACAGTAAGCAAAAAGTACCTTTCAAAGTGAAACTCCTTGGAAGGTAAGAGCTGAAATGGCCACTGCCACCAACACGAGATGCTATGTTGCTAGAAGGAATTATGTATGTTGTTGTAGGCCATAGTACTATGTCCAGCTTTGGAGCCCTCAACACAGGAAGGACATGGACCTGTTGGAATGGGTCCAGTGGAGGGACATGAAAATGATCAGAGGGCTGGAGCACCTCTGCTGTGAACACAGGCTGAGAGAGCTGGGATTATTCAGCCTGGAGAAGAGAAGGCTCTGGGGAGACCTTATAGCAGCCTTCCAGTATCTGAAAGGAGCCTACGGGAGAGATGGGGAGGGACTCTTTGTCAGGGACCATAGCGATAGGATGAGAGGTAACGGCTTTAAATTGAAAAAGGGGAGGCTTAGATTAGATATTAGGAAGAAACTCTTTGCTGTGAGGGTGGTGAGACGCTGGAAGAGGTTGCCCAGAGAAGCTGTGGCTGCCCCATCCCTGGAGGGGTTCAAGGCCAGGCTGGATGGGGCTTGGAGCAACCTGGTCTGGTGGGAGGTGTCCCTGCCCATGGCAGGGGGTTAGAACTGGATGATCTTTAAGGTCCCTTCCAACTCTAACCATTCTATGATTCTATGATATTTTGATGTATCGTGTCAGTCCCACTACCACAGACAGAAAAAGAGAAGCTGTGTTCCCTCCCATCAAGATTGTGCCTTGACTGTTTGTTTGATTTTTCCTTTTCCTTCAGAGAAGGAAAAGAAGGCATTTGCCTTTGCCCTGAGGACGAAGCTGTGGGTGGGCTGTGGGGGTTCCTGCCTTCTGGTCAGATCCTGTTCCAAAGGGTCTGCCAAGGACAGAGTGAAACTCTCCCCTCCAGTTAGAAGAAAGACAGTTGTAAAGACAGCACACTAACAATAGTAAATTTTTTGCGTGTGTTTAAACAGCTCCTGTACAGATTTAACAACGGAAGCCTTACTTCTTCCTAGGCTGATCCTGTGGCCCTGAAAGACAGATTTGACAGGCTGAGGACGTTCGTAAGCGGGAGAACCACGCCGCCTCAGAGGCTCTGACATTTCCTCCCTCAACCTTCCTAAAGAATCTCAACCGGGGGAGCCGCAGAGCTCGGAAAGCACAGCATGCCCTGCTGTGAAAGAAATGAGTCTGACAGCCAAGCTGGAAATTACAGTGCCACCCCGAATGGAACCGAAATCGTTGTGCAATATCTATTAGGCCAGGTGACCCGAGGGCATGGAAAGCTTTACCTCTCCTTGACTTTGCGAAACAAAGTCTGACACAGCAGGTTACTGCAACACGGAGCAGCTGCCCGTTTCATTTGTTCCTTAAACCAGCTATTCACCACTGCACAAAACACCCGAAAGCACTAAACACAGGTTTATATGTTGTGTGTATAAGCAATAATACTCCTTAGGTTTGTTTTTTTTTTTTTTTTTAAGAAAAGCCAGATAGATCATTGCGAAAGCAGTTTGAGTGTTACAAATGAGAATGGAAAATTAAAAGCTACAAGCAGAGGAACCCATAGTAAGACCGCTAGACAAAATTCCTCAAAGGTCACAGAGCTGTTATCTGGTAAAAAAAGTGCCAGCAGGCACCTTATTCCCAATGACTGTTTGTTTTTTAAACACAATTATTCTTTTAAACCACATAAATAGTTCCACTAAGAAACAAATGACCACATCCACAAATGCTTTAAATATACATACCTTGTCAGCAATATATCACCACTTCCAGTTCAGTGGAAAAACTATTCGTAATGAAAGTATCTTGACATATTCTTGTTCACAACCTTCTTAACTACAACAACGGATGCAAAAACCCACCGAACCAAATCCAAAAAACGTACTGAGATCTATCTAGTAGTTGCTGGAGGTCAAGGTCCCTAACTACCTACGTGTAAAGGTAGAAAGAAGCTCCCTACCTGCACCTGGGAGTGGTTGCACACAGAGATTGTTTCTCATCCATATTTCCTCTGGTGGAATAATTTTTTGGGAATGACACTCTCACTTCTGATTAATATCCCCAAACCCTGAAAACACAATCAAAAAGCCCAACAAACTATCGCTTACATTTTCCTTACCCTTTGGCTTCCAAAGTATTATTATTAATCTAAAAAAAAACGTAATTTCATACCCAAACACCAAACTGCTGGTGACTGGGTCTCTTAGGCGACTGCCTGAAAAGTCTGGCAGCCTCCCAAATTGTTTTAGCCCGTTCATTTTCACAAAAGGACACGAGGTCATTATTTGACTTATGCAAAATTTCTCCGTGTTTAAAAAGTCCAGTTAAAGCCTAAAAAGTAATACTACGTATGTGAAAAATAAACATATCACTTAAAGAAAAAAATAGTAAGTGCATGGCAGCCCATTCTCCATGGAGTCTTTACGGCACACCTAAACCTTTTAAGTCACATAATGCTTTTGTAGCTATTTATAGCCATGTACGTCCATCATTCGCATCCTATAGTTCGGGGGATTCTTTTCCAGATATAAACAGAGCTTCCTCCCTGGCTTTGTTTATGTGTCTGCCTGTCAGCGCAGCGCCAGCCGCTGTCTCTCCGCTTTGCTGCCGCTGCTCCCTCATCCTGTTTATAGGTCAGCGACGGCTCCGATGCCTCCCCGCTGCCGAGCCCAACTTCCCATCCCACTTCAGGATGTTTGAGTCACTTTAACCTGCGCTGCCTGCCCGGAGCCGAGCGTCTACCCTCCCTGCTCGCGCAGTAGGCCTCGTCCACACAACCACAGAACCAGTCTTCATGGTTAGAAGGGACCTTTTGAGACCATTGAGTCCAACCATAAGCACACGCAAAACAACCCAAACCCAACAATCCCAGGCACTAGAGCATGCCCTGAAGTGCCACGTCTACACGTCTCTTAAATACCTCCAGGCATGGTGACTCCACCACCTCCCTGGGCAGGCTGTTCCAGTGCCTGACCACCCTCTCAGGAAAGTAATTCTTCCTAATACCTAATCTAAACCTCCCCCACCGCAACTTCAGACCATTTCCTCTGGTCCTGTCATTATTCCCTTGGGAGAAGAGGCCAACCCCCACCTCTCTACAACCTCCTTTCAGGGAGTTGTAGAGGGCAACGAGGTTCCCCTTCAGCCTCCTCTTCTTCAAACTAAACATGCCCAGTTCCCTCAGCCTCTCCTCGTAGGACTTGTTCTCCAGACCCCTCACCAGCTTGGTGGCTCTCCTCTGGACACGCTCCAGCAGCTCAATGTCCTTCTTGTAGTGAGGGGCCCAGAACTGAACACAGCTCTCGAGGTGAGGCCTCACCAGTGCCCAGTCCAGAGGCACCATGACTTCCCTACTCCTGCTGGCCACGCTATTCCTAATACAGGCCAGGATGTTGTTGGCCTTCTTGGCCACCTGGGCACACTGCTGGCTCATGTTAAGTTCCATGAGCCACCAACACCTCCATGTCCGTTTCTGTTGGGCAGCTTTCCAGACACTCTTCCCCGAGCCTATAGTGTTGTCTGGGGTTCTTGTGACCGACATTTGCCTCCACAGAACCCAGCTTTCACTTCCTGGGAGGCCCAAACCTTTTCAGCTGCCCCTGGTGTGAAAACACAGCTGGGTTTTCCTATTCGTTGTCCCATCCACTGCAAAGAGGGTAAACAGACACACAGCTGAAGAAGGGAAAAAATTCTCCTACCCCTTTCGTCCCCATCACGAGAAGCCTCGTGGTGGCAACATTCTTGCCAGCCACTGAACGTGGAGGAAAGACACCTGGCACCTTTTAGTCGGACACAGGGTTTTTATTTTCCTTATCTAGCAATGTCCAAGGTCACTAATACAATAATTCTTTAGGCATTTACTTCAGCAGGACGCAACAAGGAAAACAGATCAGCAACGCCATGTGATGTGAACGGGCACAAGACGCAGCCTGGGAGGAAGAGGGAAATCAGCTGTTGAGCACAGAGCCGGTTGCTGAAGTGGAGCCAGCAAAGCAATGTGTCTAAATCCCCACAGCACAGGGAAAGAATTCTTCCCCTCCGAGCCAGGCAGGTGAAGGTGGGCTAAATCCAGGACCTCTGATGCCCATTGAAGCTTTGTGCGTTATGAAATCCATAGTTATAGGAGCACAGCACTTGTACAGATCACCTTTTCCCGTTACAAACACAAAGTAGCAGAGAACCATTAGCAAACTCAGGATATTTTGGTCAGAGTTTGCTGAAAGACATTAGTGTCTGTCTCCATGGCCCACGACCTCCTCCATATTACTTGATTATAATGCAGGGTCCATCAGCATATGTCCAGCAGGAGTATGTAAATAACTCCTTTAACAATGAGCTCGCACAATCTGTTTTACAACACACACCAATAACTGTGTTCACAGTTGTTCCTCTGCTACCTTGCTGCATTTTGCTATTTATAAAGGTACCCAAAGAACATCCACTGTGCTTAACCTCTTCATTAGTCTGGCAAATGGTGTGCAACAAATAAAAATAACAGTGAATAAAGCTGACCTGACCTCTGCCAGAAACTACTGCATGGTTTACAATCTCTGCAGAGGTTTCCAAAAACCTAAATTGCACTTATACACCTAGTTTTCACAGGTTTCACATAGCTTGTGAGGTCCTTAACTACTTGTGCCTTTAAAAACTTTCCTTCCTGGTCTTTAGAATAATGTGACGCATGAGAAATATCAAAGTCTCAAGTTAAAAGTATTTGTTATGGACAATTGAGCAAAGTGAATATATCATCAAAGCACTGTTGACATGTAGATTGAAGTTAAGCACATGGCATAAATGCATATTCTTAGAAAAAAAAAAAAAAAAGGCTGATCTAATCATGGTATTTCTTTAGATTCCACTGTAAGCTTTTAAAAACCTTTTAGTGCAATAAAAAGTTGATGATTCCGACATACAGGCAGCTTCCTCTGCACTCAACAGCCACTGATCTATGTGACAAGATCACAACTTCACATGACCCAGTGTGACCACGTTTTGCAGACGCCGTTATGAATCTCATGATGCTGTGCTGCTTCTGTGACAACACCAGCTCTTGGAGTCATGTGAACCAGCAGAAACTACACAATAAGATCCTAATATTTAGAACCTTATTTTTTTTTTTTCTTCCCCCACCTATGCTTAGGTTTCACTTCTTGTTGTACTCCACAGCTTTGTTACAGTGCAGGAGATTATACTTATGTCTATCATTTCCCCAATTTACTGAAAAAAAATCACTGTACAAGGAAACTCTCTCACTTGAGTAACACTGAAAGAGTGAGGTCCACTTTGATTTAGTTCAACATCTTATCAGAAGAGAAGGGCAAGAGCTTCTTTCTGGTGTTTCTCATTGGCGTAATTACAACACTGGGTTTCTGTGGCAGACACATTTGTTTTGTTCTCTCGTATTGTTCCCCCTCCTCATTTAGACAGATCTGTATTCATTTCACAAGCAGCTTCCCTCTGAATCTTTTGTTCAACTGTTAATTATCTTATGCACCACTTTCTTTTCACAGGCTCCCAATACATGTAAAAAGATTTGATGGTCTAAAGAGATGCATATACTTGATGTGTTCCAAGATTCTCACCTGTACATTAGATTCTTATTTTCCTAAAAAATGAGAGCAAACCAGAAAAGATCAGTATATACCTGAGCATGCCCCTGTAATTATCAAGCCACTGCTGAGTAATGCCAAAATATGCTAAACTTGCCTAATGTCTCTGAAGAAAAAAACATAGTGACAAGCTATGGAAAGGCAGAATGACATTTAACTCATTTTCCATTGCTTCTCTGCCAGCTTCTGATGGTGTTCACTGATACAGCCTGCTCGTGAGCCCAATTACTCTTCTGTTTATAGCCTTTCTCAGTGCCAAGGCCCACAGATGTTCAGATTTTTCCCCATGTGGATGGGATGCTAGGTATGATCTTACCTTCACACCTAGTCTTGAGAGAAACAGGGGTGAAGCCTACAAAGCAAACCAGCAACCTCCTTTTTGAAGAGCTGGGAACAAGGGGAAGAACTAGGGAGAGAGTCAGGCCCAGGCCCAGAGCTCCCACTCAGAAATGGTGATCTGGGAGAAAGGTGGTTTTTCACTGAGCTTTTAGAGTAAGGGACTGGTGTTGTTATTTAGCCCCTAGCTAGATCTTCTAGTGATGTGATCTTGCTGATGGATCTGTCCTGCTTTCTGGAGATATTCAGGGTGTGTCCCAGGAGAGCAGAAAGCAGAGCAGGAGGTGCCTTATCACTTGCTTTTCCAGACCACATAAGTTAAGAGCAAAACAAGATTTGTCACAAGTCAAAACTAGCTCTAATGGACTTTTTTTTTTTTACTCTTCTTATGATAAGTGTAAGGAGGAGTTAAATTTCAGTGTATACATACATATATATGTACATATATACGTATGTGTGTACATGTGCATATGCATATACATGTTGCATTGAATTCTTATTTGCTGATTAAAACAATTTCAGACAACACAAACCAGTGCGAGTAGCTAATTTCGACAGTTCAAATCAATCCTGATCGGCAGGACTTCATACAATAAAAAATCTATTCCAAAACACCTGTACCTGTGAGGTCTGCTTAGGAAAAGTGGTATTGCCTTTCAGAAAGACTTGTGTAAAGCTCCAAATATCAGAGGAATCTGTGGAAGAGATCTGGCATGGATAAGACACCATGGTTTGTAGCTACTCACAGCTTTTTACCATGGTATGTCTCAATGGACTTTTTCTTTCCCCAAATGCAAACAACTTTATTTGCCTTTGCAGAAAGGTATTTACCTTTGCAGAAATACAGATTAATGCGTTTGCTTATTTGTTATCAGCTTCGCTATGTGTCCTGGGATAGGACCATTTACTGCTTTATTCGGTCAAAACCACCAGTTTAGCTCTAGAACAGCTTTTCCCGGCTGCAGACGGCAGTGTAAGAGCGCCTTCTACGCTTAGACAGAAGAAACACAAACTCTCTTAGCAGAAATGAGACATTTACCACCAGCAAAAAATTCTGGGCCCCGTCCTCCCTAGAGCTGATCCAAAAGCTTTCCATATCGCCCACATTTTCAGGGTTTAACCAAGCAATCCCTTTATTCCACCTCTAGCTTGTGACACAGGCGGGGTCTACTTTTGTCAGAATATTATTCTTGCTTGGGAGCAGAATAGACAAGATCTTAGACCAGCTAAAGGTATATTATGAGTGTCACTGGGTGTCGTCTGAAATCCCCTCTCTCACTGGCTGCAAAAGAAAACAATTATTTCGTCTAATCCCTAAAGGATGGTTTCTTCACAATTAATAAAGATTTTACACACACAAGAAAGGGCAGGGTATAAAAGCCAGAATAAAGGCAAGGCACAGATTTCTGGAACTTCAAACAGCCCTTTCAAAATATATCTGTCTCAAAGGGGAGGAAAGATGACACTGGCTGAAAAATATAAAATCTAAATTATATAAAGCTTCATGTGATTTTATCCAGTCCACTCTTCATATATAACACTGGCTCTCCTATGGACATTCTCATCTTCTTAAGACTTAATAAAAGAGGCCTTTTGAAAAAACATGCTTCCATGGCAGGCTGCAGGCAAGGGATGGTATGTGATCTGTTGTCAACTACAGTGGAACAGGAGGCAGAAAAACTGTTTCTATGCAATCTTAGGCAGTTGTTGGCTTTTTTTTCTTACCTTTACTTTGTTTCATACTTATTACCTCCTACACAACAAAGAACTTATTCACCCAGGGGTGTGCTGGAGACAAATCAGTTCTTCTTTTGAAAGTGTGATGAGAGGTGGCTGTTACGTGAAGTTCATAATACTCAGCATCATACCTCTGTTACTTAATTGATCATCACAAAGAAATCCAGCTTGATTTAAAATATAGCCTATTCATTATCAAACAAACCTGAAACAAAGAAAATAAAAATATTTTTTCCCTTTTTCTGTCACTGACCTGTTGAGTTAATATTTGGGCAGGTAACACTGCTTCTCTCTTCCTCCTCTTCTTCACATTGTCTTGTTGATTGATGCTGAAAGCTCGTTGGAGTTGGATCTGGACTGTGTTCCATGTATGGGTCCCAACCAGGCAAAAGATGTCATAAGTCTCCTGCATCTTCCATTACCTTCCTCTGCATCACTGTAAAATATTAATAATTAAATGTGTTTGAATAAGTTTTGGTTTGAGAAAAGAAAAGATGGTACCCAGTGATTTAACGAGCAGTTAGTTGGCTTAAAATTACTCTCTCAGTTCTCTCACAGGGTTAGTATAGTCTACGGCTTGAGGAGTTTTATTATTCTTATTAGCATTATTCTTAGTATTTTATTAGTAGTATATTAGCAGAAATAATTCAAATTTAAAGCTTTTGTGGCAGAGAGGGAGAATTGAGAATCTGCCACATGATCAAAACAAAAAAAAAACCCCAACATAGTGTTTTCTCAACATTTTTTCAGGTGAGCATAAAGATGGATGGTTTTAATAATTGTTTCCATCAGAGAGATCTTGCTATTTAATCTTATGAGATGAGGGAATTACACTACATGCTATGAGCTACAAAATTTCAATTACCTAATTACACAGCGAGTGTATTCAGAAATGCATAAGTGGATTTTTCAGCTTGCAATGCTATTCAATGAATCTTAGGAAATTATGTCAAAAGAGAGAGGAGCTCAAGGTTAATATTTCAAATACTAATGAAGTTTTAGATACTGAGGAGCTTTATTTGGGCCCATGAATACTTTTCACTGATCTCAAACACATTAAAAACCTGTCTTAAATTAGGAGAAAACAGTCTAGTCTTCACAGCACTCACTTGAAACTTTGGAGATCCATAGTGAATTCATTATTCTGCCACTGGGTACCATTTTACCCACTTATCGAGTAAATTTATGCAGGGTAAATCAAGAAAGGCTGGAGCTTTTAGAGTGAGAGTTATCTATTCCTAACTATCTGGAGACATGAGTCTGCTCAGTCCTGCATTATTTGATTCAGTTTTGAAGGGTTAGTTCCTTGTCTGTGTTTAACAGGATGCAAACCCACATCTCCTGGCACTGAGAGGAAAAACTTTTTACAGAAGCTCTGCAACGAGGCAAAAAAATTCAGCATTCATTGAAACAGCAAAGGAAGAAGTTGGAATTGGTATTCTTCCAGAATCATCTGGGACGAAGGAAATCTAGGTTTCAGTACTCACACCTATGATGGTTTCTTGCATTTTCCACTAGAAAGTTATTGGATAAACGAGCAGAAATTGGACCACCCCCTGATATAAGTACCCCCACCTCCTTTGAAGTCTCAGCTGTAGAATCACAAGTAATTTTTTAAGTGAAATAGAGGAATTAGCCAATTAAGCATTGTAACACTGAGAAGATCAGTGCCTGAGTATCTTTACAATCAATGGCCTTCTTTCTCCGGACCATGCCATTAAACATACCCAAATGCCTAAAGCTACCAGAAGACAGTGCATTTTACGCATTTTATAACTTTGGGGATCTTTGGTATTTAGATCGCAGCACACCATCTACACAGTGATGTAGGTGGCACCTGATAGAAATACTGTAGAATGCTCAGCTGTAAACCATCTCAAAAATACATCTCATAAATACAAATTCTGTTTGCCTTTTACTGCTTCAAAAGACCATACAGATGTGTAAAGGTCTTGGGGGGTGAATCTTTCACAGCCTCAAACTGAAATTGCTGCAAACATCAAAACTTTGGAAACTCATTAAAATCACAGACTTGAATTGTGCTGGCACAGTTATGGAAAAACTGGTTTCAGACCCCACCTAGACCACAGCGGGTATATACAGTATATGCTTGCATGGTCACAGTGGTGTTAATAACCAAATTAATGAGATGAAAGCTGTTGGTATGTCTGTTTGAAGTGTTATGGAGACATACAGACATACCCTGCATCCCTACCCCACCTAAGCCCCTGACTTAGAGATAATTCATGTGCATGTGAAACACAAGATTGGTGCATCCAATGATGTTATCTGGCAGATTTTCTGCAAAAGCTGCCAAAGGCAATAAAGATAAACCAGGACCTGACATTATTAGTATAGAAAAGCAAATGAAAACAAAGAAAAAGTTCACAGAGAAGCCATAGTTATGCCATGCAATATCATACCGTAATGCCCATCTATTGTATATAGAACCACAGCTTAGAAGATACAACAGACACACATAATGAACATTTATTTTACTGTTTTGACATGTATCTTCAAAAAGGCCTTTACAAATTCCACTGTCTTAGAGCGTAGGTAACTTAGAAACCATTTAACTTTGCCCAGGTAAGTAACTGCATGATGAGGGTTTTTGTTTGTTTGTATTTCTTTGAAACAGTAGCATGGAATGTACCAGAGCATCAGACCAAGAAACATTCCTAACATTTTTGAAAAACATGTTTTCATACTGCTGCTCTCAAGCTTTCAGATCACCATTTTGTATCTGTCCACACAGACACTCCCCCAAACAATGCAGGGAAACCCCACCTTACTGGTTATAGGTCTTATTTACACCCACAACAGCACTGCAGGTGAATTCCACATATAGGAAACTATCTACATAAAACCAGTGCCATGCTGAAAAGGAATTTTATTTTGTGCAGTTTGACAGACACTTCATTTTTATTCAATTTTATGGTAATGTGCTTAAAGAAAAGCAGATGCGGAAATTTTCCGGCTCAGGTCCATGTTTAAGATCATTAATCTGTTCCTTCAGCTGTCCTTCTAAGTATATGCACCAAGAAACACTCTTGGAGCATGCAACCTTTGCTGCATTTTTCCAAACAATCCTGAGACAGCAGGTACATTTAACACACAACAACCCCAGGGCCAAGTCCCAGGACTGATGTGTTCCAGAGGAGGCCCTGTTTATAGACCCTGGTCTCCCCTTGGTGGAGCTACCTGCAGAAATATAATTTCTTTTCACTTTCTTTCCTGTCTTTTACATTGTCAATAAGATTAATTACCACCAATTCCAGCAATCCTTGCAGTACTCACTATATTCATAAAAAGAAACTCATCAAATGGTAATTTCCAGTAATATTTTTCTGCCACAGTCGACCTAATCTGCCTTAGAATTGTTCCTGCTGGTTCCTTTCCTACTTGAGGCCAGAAATTACAAGATATAATACTATAGTATTTTCTCACCCTAATGAATATAAACATAGAACCATAGAATCATCTAGGTTGGAAAGGACCTTCAAGATCATCGAGTCCAGCCATCAACCTAACTCTGACAAAAAAAATCACTAAATAAACCATGCCCCTGAGCACCATGTCAACCCATCAACCACCAAGGATGGTGCCTCAACCACTTCCCTGGGCAGCCCATTCCAAGACTTGATAAACAACAGCAGCTTTCTGAAATTTGAAAAATTCTCATGAATTGTGAACTCATGAATTGTGAACTGGGAGATTTGGCTGTTCCCATCCCTTAATATAATCAATGGAAAATAAGACAGTGAAAACCACTCTTGAAAACAGAAGCAACACAAGTTCCCGACACCCCATTTTCCGTTACTGGTCAAATTAGTATCTCAGGTTGTACGACATAAGACTTCTAAAAATACATTATTAGATTTGATCGTTCCTCTTCCACTGTTGCCAGCCAGTGAGAAAAAATCCACATACTCTATCCACAAGCTTTAAGGCCTAAAGGTACCACTATGTTATATGCTGTTCCTTTTAATACACAAGGGGATTAAGTTTCATCCAGTTTCCTCCCTACTAAACTCATGAAACTGCCAACAGAAAGATACTGGATTTTGATCTGAAGAATTTAAAGGGCAGCAAATCTACTTCCCAGCTTGTCCTGAAGGTTTGTGTACTTCATTACTGAGTTGCTCGTCCTTCAAATTTGCACAGTATCGGCTGCTAAGCCTTCACTGTGCTGCCTTCCTTGACTGTGCCTTTTTATAGTTGTCTTGTGCTTCATAAGAAGACACACTGTAATGAAATCATCTCCCAGACACTCTTCTATTTCCACCTGCAGGGCATATTCTCCTGCCTCCAAATAACATTTATGCCTCTCTTCTGTTGTGCCTCCAGTTTCTCTTCATTTAGCAAAATGGTCTCTAGGGTTGAATACCACAACCCATCAGCGGGGTCACGATGGGAGAAGCCATCTGCCTGGTCCCACCGTTTGCTGTAGCCCAGCACTGCCTCAGTTGCTGCTCTCCATGGAGGGCTGCTGCTGAAAAGTCTCCACAGGCACCTTTCCAGATCCAAAGCCCGTGTTCCACAGCCCTGTCCAGCTTGCCTTGTTTCCAGATTATAAACTTTCATTTCAAAAACGTCCCAATGGCCTTGCTTATCACATGATTGTGATCACTCCATCAGCTGCCTCATCCTCTCCATTTAACAGTCTGCTGATCGCTATATTATCTCCATATTTTCTCAGTACTGAACTTAGACTGTTGCTAAAAATAAGCACTAGTTTGAGTTTTGTGACTGTCTTGACAGTATCTTGATTAAAGATTAGGAAGAAATTCTTTCCTGTGAGGGTGGTGAGACACTGGAACAGGTTGCCCAGAGAAGCTGTGGCTGCCCCATCCCTGGAGGGGTTCAAGGCCAGGCTGGATGGGGCTTGGAGCAACCTGGTCTGGTGGGAGGTGTCCCTGCCCAGGGCAGGGGGGTTAGAACTGGATGATCTTTAAGGTCCCTCCCAACCCAAACTATTCTGTGATTCTACAGAGATTGAAAAAAAAAACAACAAAACAACTATGAGTGTTCCTCACTTGCAACCACTTGCAGCAATTTTCATTTACCTTGTTTTTGTCTTGTAACATTGCTTTGATACCAAACAGCACTAACAGGTAAATCAGAACACTGAGCAATGCTGACAAAGCAGCTCGACAGTCATTGATCACATTGATGCCTGTTTTTGGTACACCAGTCATCTCTACAGCCAACTTCTCTACCCTACAAGTTAAGATTACTATAACTTAACTATGCCTACTCACTTTAAAAGATTTGCAATAGACATTCACCATCATCCTTCTCAGATAGTAAAGGACTGTCAGGTTCTCCATAGGATGCAGATGAATTCTTCTACTTCTTTACAGACACACAGATATATTTAATGGTTATTTTTCTCTTCCAAAACTCCAGCTAGTAATGTGCCTCCTAACCTTCAAATTTTCCTTTCTTGTTCAATTATTTATGTTCTTTATCCTTCTTTTTCCTGGATCTAGATTTTTCTTTTGTCTATTGTTTCCTTAATTTTTTTTTGTTGTTTCATAACCTGCCATTTATTTTGATTACTGCCTAATTTTATAATTTAGTTTTATATACATATATATACACTTCTTTTTTTTCACTTCCTCTTTGAGTCATGAAGTCTTCTTCTTTCTGATTGACTGGTACACTACTATCTCACAGAATTAGCAAGCTATAGAGCTCTACTGGGAACATGGAAAGTAGCACTGTCTTAAACAAGGGACCTGCTGTCACTGACACAGTCTTACCAAAGCACCGACATGTTCTTACCAAAGTATTACCGCTGTTACAAAAATGAGAACACCAATGACTGCATGAATTTCTAATTTCCTAGTTCAGAATATAACATAGATAGTTCCTTGGGATTAAAATATGCTGACCTACCCAGAAGTACGTAACACAACGGGAGAGGAGGATAAAGACCTTTCTTTCTCATCTTGCCCCTCTAAAGGGCACAGATGTCCTCTCCTTGCAGCCAAGCTCCTCCAAACACCTGCTTACAAAGTCACTCACCTCCCCAAAGAGGTCATTTGCACTCTTAATATTCCGGCCTTTTGGCTGTACTGACACCACAAGAAAGTTAAATAGATACACTTTTAAAGTTCGATTTGTATCAGCATAAACAGTGGTAGCAAAAAGACCTCAGCTTCACCAGATCCCAGCTGTGGTCACTTGGAACTGGCATCAACCACCACAGCAAGGTTTGATGTGCAGAGACTGTGAGAAGGCCAAGAGGGACAGCCACACTAGTCAAGGCTGAACAAAGTGTTTTAATGCAAGG
>JAHREE010000490.1:1282481-1359831 GCA_033628505.1 Tringa tobata
GAGGCACTTTTTATCCATCCAGTAATTTTCTACATTGCCCAGAGTTGCTAAATTGAAGATAACAGGGTTTTCACCTCCCCTTGTTACAAACTGGGCTTTTATTCAGCTTTGTAAAAATGGCTAGTCTGACCACAGCCTTGTGCAAACTCACTATCTAAAAGCAAAGAAAAGGGTAACCTGTTCCCCTCCACCCCCATGTTTTATTTGACCCACATTATGAAACATGTGTCATCATTTTGCATCAGTCATTCTGAAGGAATTACAGGGAGTGGGCACAGATGATGTGACTGGAACAAAGTGACATGGCTTTGCAGTTATCCCCTGGCATACACTTTTCGTCACTGGCATTAGGAAATGGGAGCTCATCACAGACAACTAAGCTGCTTTGGAAAAATACTCAGGAAACACGTGGAAGAGATATTAACAAAAGCTTTCCAGCCACCCCTCGTAGTTGCCAGATGCTGAGTAGCCAGCAGAAGCAAATGATTTTTTAGGTGGCCTCTCAGCATCTCTCCTCGGGTCAAGAGTGGATGCCCTTCAGAGGGAGGAGGCAGAAAGGTCGTGCTTCTCCCATAGATTGAGCTTTCTTTGCTTTCCTTTCAAGTACACAATAGTTTTCAATGACAGCACTCTAGAAGTGAGATGAGTTAGTGGACAGAAGCAAAGAATAAGTCAGAAACCCATGAATACACAATTCTCCCATTTCTAATGCCAATTTCTATTCTGTTTATCCAGGATTTTTTCTGCCATTCTCTATATGTTCCAACATCACGTACTGTATCAAATTTCAGGGCTCAACTAACAACAAAAATGTTTCTCTATAGAGAGAGATATCTATATGGATCACTCAAAAACTCTGGTTAATTTTCCACTGGATCCTGTTCTGATGCTAACCTAGAAACAAAGGATATTTTTAAGACCATATACAAATAGTGTAAAACTTCTGAAGACAAACTTTTCTGAACAGAACAGAGAGTGCATGAGAAGCTCCTGTGAAAGGAACTATTTAAAATCCCATGAGCTCTCATATTGAAATAATATGCATGTAGCATCAAAATTATATATTATCAAATGTGCTTCATATATTGAAGACACACATTTATATTCTTAATACACAGTCGCCTTAAGGCCACAGTGTATTACGCAGGTTGTCATTATCCCTTTAAGCCCAGCTATGCACAGGAATGTATAGGCCTGTTTTCACTGCCATTTGATGTGCAAATATTATTATTTGTGGAAGTACTTACTCCTGTGCTGAGCTTCACATTACTCAAAGAAGAGAGGAATGCAAGGGTCCTAGGGTGAGAAGGGGAACATTTTGTTCTCGGTTACTGACTCAGCTTGAGGTCAGCAGCAATCCAAAGTTGTCTGCAGATGAACGGAATTCAAGGGTTCATGTGAAGTAAATCATCACTCTCAATGGCCAGGACCAGAAAACCAGTTGTGTTGCTAAAAAGCAACATGAAGAAAAGAGAATCCTGAAGCCCATCCTGCTAGGTCCCTTGCAGGTAACTCCTGTCCTGAGCAGCACTGGCAGGATGGGAAACAGGAGCTGCACATCCATTTGCTTTTCTGGGGACTATTTTGTGAATCAAGAGATTCCCATTACCCAGGCTATAAGCATTCTACTTTTCAGGAGCAGAAGACCTTCAAAAAATGAAAGGCTTATTTTGGAGGGATGGGAATGCATTTCTATAGACCTCAGGAAGTCATTTGCATCCGCACAAAGTGAGTGGAAGATTCATCAGGAAATTCAGGGTAGTTACCCAGGTGTGGAGTGTTATAGTTATTCCAAGCCTGAAACTGTACAAGCACCCTAAATCTTTTGCTTTTCACCTGTTTATTTCTGTGGATAAGAAGTAAACAGGGAGAACTTTTAAGAAAGCTCAAATGTTCAGTGAGCTTTCCTGCACTGCAAACTCTTGTAAACTCTTCCTTAGGAAAATAGAAATAAATGTCTTCATAGACAGTTCATTAGTTTACCAAATCCCTGTTCAGCTTCATCTTGGAATCACAATTAAAGGATCTTAACAGCTTTTAATTAGCTCATCCCTGAAGTAAGATCCAAATCAGACTCGGGAGGTATCTATCTCCCTTAATTGTGGACGGTGATCCTGGTGAGTGGGCAGCCTTGATTATTTGCCCAAATATGGTTAGGAGAAATCAAGGTCAACGTGTATGTCTTTTAGGAAACATATGCCCTATACTTGTATCCAGCTGTTAAACACAATCTGTCAGTTTGCCATTGTTTTCCTTCTTTTCAGCTGAAGAATCCAAGCAGCCATAACTACAACAGCCTAACAGGAAAAAACAAGAACATTTAAATCTCTCCTCTTGTTGCACATTTCCTGTTCATTTTCGGTGTGCTCATTTCCACACCATTACCAAAAATTTCTCGAAGCTTCCAACAGCACTGTCAGAATAGTTCAAAAAGCAAGGTACATCCAAGGTTGGCAGATGCCAAGACAGACTCAAATCTTTGTTTCGTAAGTCTCTAAAAATAAAGCCCACGACTCCCCACATACTGATGTTGCACAAAGGTCTCACAATAAGCAGCAACATATCCAAATTCTCATTATTTCTCCTGTAAACTACAGCCAATTCCCCTTCATGTGGGGTCTCCAGATTGAAACTTTTAACGTGATCCACATACTGATAAGATGTAGGAGTTCTCAACAGTCTTCTTCCCTTGATTTCTCTAAATCCTTCACCTCACTTCTCTTTGTTACAGATTTATTTCTACTTGTGTTTGTGGTCCTTCTCATGTCCCCTGCTTTTCATCCCCTTTGCTGTGCCTCCTTTTTGCCAGTTACACATCCCAACAAACTACTTTGCTGAGCTTTTCCTGACCCTTTTGTCCTGTTTTTTTTTTTTTCTTCTCTGTCTATAATTGTTTCTAATATTGCCTCCTGATGGACATGGTGCCATGAGCATGCACTTGTCCTAAGAACTCTACAAACCATAGATCTCCACTAGAAAACTGCTGATCAAACAAGTTAAATTTAGAGAGAACAAACGTTCTTGGGGATGGGATCGGGGTCACCAGAACACATAGATGAGCAGAAGTAGCTAGTGTTCAATTCCCTCCTTTGAATATTATGTGTATGCTATCAGGTTTCTGGGAATAATAGTTTCCTTACTGTCTGCAAAATGCCTTATTATTAACAGTAATAATAATCGTAGTCATCATCCCTGTCCAGTTAATTGCAAATATCAGTCTTACAATTTTCACCTGAAGAAAATTTCAGGGAGTTTTTTCCAGACTGAAATTCAGGGCAGCAAAACCCCAACGCTTTGCCACTTCTTCCTTCCTGCTCCCAGAACAGTCACCCTGCAGAGCATCTCATCCTAACAGCCTGATGGAAGGAGAACCAGCATCTCCTGTACCGTTTTAATTGGCTGGAAAACATTTTCCGATTCTCAAGTGTTTGAATTCCAGCTTTTCCAAACAAAGTAGTCTCAGCAGGGCCCCATGGGTTATTTCTGCATTGTTTTATTTGAAAGGCTCATTCGCTTGACAATGAATTATAACATTTGTTAGTAATTAGTTGCGGAACTCTCATCAAATGCTAAATAAATTCCTTGTGATCAAAATCATATTAGGTAAATAAATACCAAATAATTGATAAACAAAGGCTACTACAGAAGTTTGTTGCATGAGGAAAACTTGATGAAAGTACTGTGTCAAGAGCTTACTCAAAGAATGGAAAAGCAGAAAGGCAACAGTAAGAGCAGAATTAGCATGCTCTTAAAAGGAAACAGAAATTAAAACAAGAGGACTGAGGAGATAGCCAGAGGATAGGACGGGAGGAGGAGGCTGAATCATTCAAAGACTTCTAGGCTTGGAGGTTACTTGATCATTCCTCAACTCTCTTTAAATGCACTGAGAAATAGTAAGCTTCATTTTCATTTAGTGCCAAAAATACAGCTCTGCTGAGATTGACTCCTTCAGTAGAGTAGTATTGACTTACACCAGGTGAGAACCTGTCCTACACATTAAAGACTTGTGCTTGGCATTAGCAGGCAGTTTGCTGGCTTTACAACCAGACATTAAAGAACATCGCTTGTCCTTTGAATTCAGATTTTGAAATAAAATCATCCAAACTCATTTGCTTTTTAATTTTCTTTATGCTCCTTGCAGGGAATTTGGGGGGGAGATTCACCTTTTGCAGAAGGGTGACAAACCATTTGGTTCTTCAATATTGTGCTAAGAAGAAAATCAAGTATGAAACTTGAGGAGCAAATCTTCTCAGCTAGAATCAAAATCCATTGGACCATGATACAGCTTTAAATTACCCCTTTGGGGATTCATAAATCTTTGGTTAATTTGAGCAAAGATCCCCTCTAGGGGGATAATACTCCTAATGGAATTGACAAAACAAGTGGAAAATGTCTTTTCCAGTCAGATTCACACATTTCCTGACTCAGGGGGAATGAAGATGCAACTGAGAGCTCAAGGAAAGCAGTTCTCTTGAGGATTCTTGAGAACTGAAAGCTGGAATAATCATCTTAGTCTTCAAAAGCTGAAAATTTAATTGGACCACTCACGTCCGGATTTTTAGAAGCAGGGCAGGCAATGCTATCCGTAAGTCATATTTATTGAAGACAGCTCATGATGGCATCCAGACTTCTTTGTGCTTTAATTCTGAGGTCATTTGTCATTGCAGAGCCTTCCTGAAGCAGAGGAACTCATTGTCCAAAAGCTATTTTTTAATTTCAATCTGGTAAAATGAATATGCATAAATGCAAATCACTAAGGAACAGCAGGTAATAAAAGGCCTTTCAGTGAAATATTTATCCCCTTACTGCACAGAGGTCTCACATCATCCATGTGAAAAAAAAATGGCCATACTTTCAATATAAGGATATTTCCTCTTTGGAGAGTGCTATTCAGAAGACTTCAGCTCCGTCTCTGAAGCAAGGTCCTTAGCTCTGAATCAAATAAAACAATGCCAAATTTGTTGTGGTGATGGGTTAGCCCTACAACAAAGAGTGTAAGACAAAGCAGCTCATTATCCTGAATTGTTGTCTCCCAAATCCTCTACTCCCGGGCATTTAGGAGGAAAAGCTTTCTAATTTTTAGCAAAGAAAAAGAATATTCCTTGAAGATGCAGAGGTGAAGAACTTGCTCAGTGTCAGGGTCAGATAAACTTGGCAGCTGAAATGAACTGTGCCCTTCAGTGCATCTGTGATCTTCACCACGTTAATCAATATGAAAACATGCCCAAAATCTTGATATTTGGCAACATGCTGATTTTATTTGCTAATAAATCAAGTCAGTGCACATATGAGGCTTTTTCTGATTATCTTCAAGATTCAAGAATAAAATTCAAATTCCTTGAATTATGTCTTCAAAACAAACAGACAAAATACATTTTTGGCAATCTTCTTACAAAGTACAACCCTGGGCTGTCAGTGAGCCATACCTTGCCTCTTACTGGAATAGGATATTGGAAGCTCCAAGGCCCACTTTCAAACACCATTGCGTTTAAAACCGAAATCCCAGGGCAGCAAGGACATACTCAGAGTTAATATGGGCAAAGCAATTCTCGACACCACTTCATTTTTCCCCAGTCGCTGTGCACACTGTCTGCATGCCAACAGCCTTACACAGCAAACCCTGCCTGCGCTGAATGAGTCTCTAGGACAGCTCTCAGAGATATTAGAACGATCACTGGGGAAGCTTTCGCTGCTAGGTCACTAAGTAAACACTGGCCTCGGGATAATAATAATGACTAATCTTTTTTACCTGTTGTTTTAAGTGGTTTCCACCCTGGTATCCAGCAGCCACAATGCATTTGCACAGTTGCAACCAGGCAGTTCCCTTTTTTTTGTTGTGTTGAAAGCCTCCAAAGAGAGAAGGATGGAAAGAACTTGACAAAGAAACTCCATTGTCGGACCTAAGCGTGGCATTTGCTAATTGTGATGGTAAGATGCTGGCAGAGCAGCGTGGGTGAGCTTCAGGACTACCCATAGGCCTAAGTAGTTGTCCCACACACTGTGATATCAGTGCAAGAAATTGTATTCTAGTTTCCTTATTCGAGGGCCCAGGAAAATCAGTCTATTCTTCCATTGTCTTGTAAAGGGGGTCATGGCCTATGCTCCCCCTTGCCCATCCCATTGCCCCACAGCAACACATGCAAAGTCCAGTTCTTCAGGGATGTCCTCCCCCACCTCCCATCTAAAATCCCTCTTCTACACCTTCAGCTCATCCCCATCCCTTCCTCTTTGGGGAAGCAAGAGATTTGTCTGCATTTGGAGAAGCTCTGAACCTGCTCCTGCCCCAGTTAAATGCAGAGCTCACCCATCCCGTGCTGTGAATTTCACGGAATCATGGAATTGCCAGAGTTGGAAGGAATTCTGGGATTTTTTTTTTGAATAAAGATTAAATTGCTAGAAAGGTTCCTTCTGAAGACTTGACCTTGAAGTGAAATTCAAACCCTTACACATCTGGACTGTGAACTGGAACCAGCTCCTTCCTCTGCAACTTGCTAACTCCAGCATTTCTCAGAGGACTGCAGTTGAAGATAAAGGCATCTGTTGATGAGGAGTAGTCAGAAAGATGTGTACACATAGGATATTTTCTGTTGGGGAGATTTCAGATTTTTCCTATGTTCCTTTCAGGAAAATATGGAAATGTCAAGCTTCCAAAGTAGTGTGGGCATTACAGAACTCTGGGCCTCTTGAGAGATAAGGGCACTCAACACAGGGTCAGGAAGTGGCCATTTGAAAAGAAAAAAAATCCACAAGCTGTACCCGGCAAAAGTTTACCTGCTTCAGAACTCCCACTTACATAAAAGAAGAGGAAGAACGGGAGCTGTTTTTCAATGCCAGTGCTGCTAAATCACATCTCATAAGCATTTCGTAAGAGGAATCCACTTGACTATATAACAGCTGTAGACATTTACTTTGCAGGCACACACTGAGAGCCCTGCTCGAGGTTCCTCCCCCCTCACATGGAAGGTGGCAGCTCCTGCGGTGGCACACGTGAGGCACCAGCACTTGGCTGCAGCCTGTGGAAAGCTCAGCCTTTACATGTGAAGGTGGTTCTTCCCCAACGCCAGATCCCCCCCTGGCTTTTTCTTGCTAGATCCTAAGTTTCTCGCTTCTTAAAATATTGTAATTTATTTATCACTGCTATATTGAGCTACACAACCTATTCTAAACCCATCTCAGCACCAACACGAAGGCATTTTCTTGAAAGAAAAATGCTCAGAGGAGCCAGGGTGTCCGGAACAGCCGCTTTAGTGCCCAGGGAGCCTTATAGCATAAATCCTCACAGGCTGCTTCATTAATTAATAATCTGTAAGCATTTAATTGGTACCACTGAATATTCAGAACACAGAAATGTCAGTCTGGGCAAGGAAGCACCAGGGAAAGAGCTGTTCCAGGAATGTTTTTCCTGTGACTGTCCCCGTAACTTGTAGCCTGCCCCTTTATCAACAGAGTTCTCCCTCCCATGCAATGTCCAGAGTGCTCCCCTGGGATACAGATGTCTCGTGCTAACTTCAGTAGATGCTATTTGTGTTCTTGGGGCTGTGGAGCAAGAAGGAGCATAATCAAACCCACCCCTGGGCCCCACAGGGGGCGATGGAAAAAGCTCCCATTGACTTTGGACCCAACCTTGCCTTAGCCCACACTCAGGATGGCTGAGAGAAGGTCTGTTAAGGACTGGGGGGCCTGCTCCAGGGAAGGGGTTTTTGCTGCAGCAAAAAGTCTGTACTAGCTAAAGGCCATGACAGTGCCCTGAAGAAGTCTTTTTATTACCTAAGGGTAAGTGTCAGCCTTGTCAAGGACTGTTTCCAAAGTATCAAGGGAGAAGGGTGAGCCCCATCGGACACAAGGACATCCTTTACACACCTGTCCTCTTGCTAAATATGTGCACGATCAAGAAGGAGGCACACACCTTCCCATCTGAAAATAAGAAGTGACCGGCACAAATTAGGGCTGCCATGAGTGGGACTGGAAAGCCTTTAGGTAAACTCACATCTTTGAGTAAATGCATAAAATGCTCATTGTTTCAAAATCCTTCCTTAAAGTACGGCTTTGCTTCCCCTACAAAAGAAACAATGGGCTTCTATTGAGGCAAACTCCCAAGGACAGAGCGTGGGGGTGTGAACCCAGCTGGATGTCCCCGGTCAGACTGGTGGATGCCTCCAGTGCTGGAGTTGAGGGCTGGGTACAGTCCTGAGTGATGTGCTCTAACATGGTCTAGGCAATCCTGCTTCAGCAGGGGAGTTGGACTAGATGATCTCTATGGTCCCTTCCAACTCTAAAAATTCAGTGGAAATTCAGATGAGATGTGGTTTTGGTTAAAGTGTTTTGCCAGAAGGTTTCCAACTAGTTCTAATTATGGAGAGACCTTTCAAAACTCATTAGTTTATTGAGCTATTTTGCTAATCTGTCCCACAATCTCTCTTTCAAACTTCTGCTGGGCCATAGCATCATTAACACTGATCCCCTCTTCCTCCACTGAACCCTCTCTGAATCTTCTCTGCAGTTTCCTTCTTTCCCTGTGGCCAATATGAAATCAAATTTAGCCTGCGTGCTTACATTATTCAGGTTATTCCTCATTTACTGTGCTGCTGCAAGGTCCACAACAGTGCTGAGCTGCTGTGACCACTGATTGCTATGATTAGCTTAAGTGTTTCTGTCCACAAATAGTATTTATCAGTAAGCTCAATATAATGATGCGTATACAAGAAAAATAATATACAGCAAAATCAGGAAATATTGAGAAATATGGCACCCTTTAAGCACACATTACCACCTTCTGGAAGCTATGCAGTTATTATACATACTTACAAGGGCTTGTCACCAGGCACTCAGAACATACCCTACCCAGTTTAGCTTAAAAGCAAATAATTATTTTCCTTAGCAGTAGTTATTGTTCATTAAAATGCCCTTGCTATTACACCTGTTTGGCATAACTCAGCAGGTATAAGGTAATGCCTCTGAAATGAATTGTGTAAAATCCTTAACCACTTCTGGAGAGCGTTCAAAGGAATGCCTTTATGTCTTTACATTAACCTCATATTTGCCAGATACTTTCTGCCAACCAGAAACAAATCAGGTTTCCTAGCACAAACTGTACACACAGCCTCTAAACACAGAGAAAGATACAGACTGTTGCCTTATGTGCTCAAGCTGAAAATTAGCTGAAAAGAGAGCTTCAGCAATCCTGTCTAACTCAACCTTGAATTTGATGATCATCTCTATTTAGAGGACCACAGCTCCCCACCTGACTGAGCCTCTAAGCCCAGACATACGTGGACAAATGCCCTCATCCGAGAAGCCAGGCATTTTGTGCTCACCTGAATTTTGTCATGACTCACACTTGAGGCAGGGAAATGCCAACACTCTGCACAAGACTCCAAAAGAGCCAGCTGAAAAATGGAAAAATGGGACCCTGAACAGAGGAGGACTTCAGGGCATGGCAACCTGATTTTCAGATAATAACTTCACTGTAAGTGCATGCACACCATGTGCTGGCATTGAGCAACCCAACAGGAATCATGGAGTCATTTTGGTTGGAAGAGACCTTTAAGATCATGAAGTCCAACCATTAACCTAGCACTACCAAGTCCACCACTAAGCCATGCCCCTCAGCACCACGTCTACCCATCTTTTAAATACCTCCAGGGCTGGTGACTCCACCACTTCCCTGGGCAGCCTGTTCTAATGCTTGACAATCCATTCAGTGAAGAAATTTCCTTATATCTATCTAAACCTCCCCAATCCCAGAAATTATTACATATTTCACATTAAACACTCATTAGATTACACACAAACACCTCACCTCCCTCAAAAAAAAAAAAAAAAAAACAAACTAAAAACCAAATCACAAAATCTACTTTGGTTTTACCTTAAACTACTATGAGAAAAACTGTCCAACAGCTTTGTCAGGAGACAATTATAGGCCATAAGGCCACCAGTTAAATGCACTTAATGGCACTAAAAATAAGCTTCAAGCAAGAGAACAGCTGATAGGAAGGCAGTAGAGTGGCAAAGTAAAAGCAGGTTTAAAGGACATTGGAGATTCTTTTTACAAATACTCTACTTTTTAACCTGATGCTGTTTCTCACAGGTCTTTAACTGCATTTTAGAACAATTTAGCGAGGTTTTATCTCTGTTCACCTTTGTATTGCATGCTTCACATGCCACCACCTCCCAGTACCTGCTAAACAGTGCGGTGACAGGCTGCAGGTGCCAGGACTTTGGCCTCCAGCCCTTTGCTGAACTCCTAAACGTGAGGGAGGGGGTAATTTAAAAACGGTACATCATAAAATACAGCCAACAAAAAGAAAAAAAAAAGTCTGTGCAAGTTGTTAGTGAGTAAACTCTTTCAGGAACCTCTTTTCCTCTCCTTGCTTGTGGCATTTGGTCAGGTGGTAGCTCATTTCCAGTAACAGCAGCTGCAGGGACCGCTGCATGACTGGGTCACACGTGCAGAGCCTCCCCAGACTGCCTAATTCCCCATGTTTATCTCTTCTTCCAGCCTGGATAACTTTTTTTTTCATTGACCCATTTTTTTTATTTAATTCAGAAAGCTCTGCACGTTTTCATTCATCTGAGGACTTACATCAATCCTTTATCTGTGCTCAGGCTCAGCCCTCCTCTGGGGATACAGCTCTGAATACCCAGCTCTGCTCTTGGGAATACAGGCTAACCCAGCCCATAAAGGTTTCATTCAATTGAAAGTCCTTTAAAATAACCAGCTCCCAAATACTGGGTCTGGCTTCCTCTTTCTAGAGATGCGAATTTTCGAAGTTCTCTTTTGACAGTAAAAAACTGATATTCATATTACATTGTCATGGTTTTGGCCGGGTTGGCCAATGACAAGACAATGTTCTCCCTCACCTCTCGCTCCAAGGAGATAAAGAAAAGAGAGAAAAAGATTTATAAGTTTTGGAAAAAAACTAAACTACTTTAATGAAATATTAATCAAATAAAAAGAAAATAATCATAGAATAGTTTGGGTTGAAGAGACCTTGAAGATCATCAAGTTCCAACCCCCTGCTCTGGGCAGGGACACCTCCCACCAGACCAGGTTGCTCAAAGCCCCATCCAGCCTGGCCTTGGATAGATACAGTATATATAAACACATACAAAACCTTATCAAGTTCCCAGGAAGACATCACCAGCAGACACTGGGGAAATTCCAGACTGGCCTCAGTGAATGGGAACTGGATTGTAGAACTCACTGATGGAGACCAAGGTAGACAAACTGACATAACCCTCTTTGTTGAAGAGGAGCCAACCTGACCCTCTTTGATCCCTCAGCTTTTATACTGAGCAGGGCAGCTGGGATGGGACACCCTATTGGTCAGTTTGGGTCACCTGACCTGTCGTCTCCTCCCTACAAGTGCAACCCCTCCATGGGGTAAAAAAAACAAGTCAGGTGACCCTGGTTGCCATGGCAACGAGGATAAGCAAGAGCATCTCTCTGGGGCAGTTGGTTCTTCTCCACCCCAAACCAGAACATACATTTAAGAGAAGCAGCTAAAGGATAATTTTTAGGGGAAAATACATAGCAGTCTTAACTGATTGATAAGATGTGTTTTATTGCATTGAAGAGGAAAGAAGTTCACACTAACCATAACTTTTGTTCAGTCAGGTGTATCAGTAGAAGTGATGAGTTCCATATGACAGAATTTCCTGAGTTACACACTTCATGAAAAAAGGAATGATTTGACCCCTGACTATTATTTGCAATGCTCCTGTACTTGCGATTGAGCCAGCGGGCAATGTTATCTGTCTAACATAGTCTTTTATTTCCTAAAATCTTTGCTACTGGGCCCACCATTTGTTACAGAGATGTTCAAGAAGCCACTGGAGCAGAGCTCATCTGTCGACAGCTACTGCAGTTCTTTGAGCCTCTGTTTTGAGGAATTGTGCTGGTGTCTTTTGAGCATCTCTTAACACCAGGTTTCAAATTGTTCAACTAACATTATTAATTATTTTCCTCAGATCTGACTCACCAATATTGTACATCTGGTGCTGTCATTCACCACCCAAAACAGTGTAAAGATTATGAAATATTATTCTGATTGGTAACAAGCCAGAGGTTCATTTTATTATTCATCCTGTTAAAATGTAGTCCTCTCTATTAATAAGAGTAAAATTACTTCAGCCAACAAAATATTCACTTGCCTTAAAATTCGTCTGTTAACTTCTACTGGTCCCCACATTGCAGGTGAAAAATACCCACTTTTGTCCACGAGTTGAGGTGCAAGTTCACAGTTTGTTGCAGGAAAGCTTAAATTGGAGGAAGGCTTTTCACTGAAGCGTGTAGTGAAGGGGAATAATTTTCTATACAAAAGCTGATGGCAGATTTTGCAGAGCATTTTTGAACATCGCCCACCTCCGGGAATCAAAACGAGGGCATGGCTAGACTGCAGTCACTAACCTTGCTTCTCAAGAGCAAATTAAAGAGCTCCATGCTGCGTCGTCTGTCCGTGTCCCAACAGCCACTCAATTTAGCTAATATAACTGACATAGCCTGGCTGGTACAACCCTGGCTGACAAACTAGTGGTATGAAAGCTTATTTTTCCCACAAAGCAATTTCTCCTTTTTTTTTTCAGCGCCGTCTGGCTTTCGACGGCTGGTTTAAATTGTGCTGAGTAATTATAATGTTCCTTTAATCCAGGCCCAGATGTTCCCTTGTTTGCGTCCTGACACCCACGCAACCTCTCCATCCCGAGCCAGCTTTGCATCTTACCCTAATGCCCAGCACTGCCATTCCCTCACACCAGCCCCGAGACCTCTTAGTGATGACCCCGTAGCAGATGTCAGCCCTTAATAAAGGAGAGAGATGCGTGGAAAGACTTCCCTGTACTAGGAGAAAGGATGGCCACAGGGATACGCAAACAGTATGGATGCACATTTCTTCCTGTCATATAAATAACAGACAAAGGAGTACAGCGGCCTGAGAAACTGAATTAAATTAAGAAACATTTTCATCACTGCTCTCTGCTCTGATCCTCCTGCCTTGCAATCCTCCTTGGGAGTCTGCCTTCTTAACAGGGGACTGCACTGGTATAAGCACTTTATATAAGCACTTTACAGAGGCATCCACTTACTATCTGGCCTCCTATAAAGCACCTTGCATGAAAGAGTGTTCGTTGCAAGGAAAAATCAGAACAGCTTCTGCTCTCTTCTGCTAAAAAGGAAGAGTTTTAAATGATGGAGAGCAGACAGGTATGCCTAAGGGAAAGTCCATCAGTTCCACTGTGTTTAACCAGCCTTAGGGATACACGAAACCCACAGCAGCTGTGAGAAACATAGGTAGGAGGCTATTGCTGTCAAGGCTTGCATGAAATATGACAGCCATTTTTGCATCAAGGTTTCTCTTTATATTTCACTGCTACCTTACTTCTCAGTGGTCTGTTTTCCTCTAGACAAATACTCTATAATCCACTGCTGCTCTAGTGTCATATCCAATCATCTCTGGAATTTGAGATTATTATGTTACTTACCATAATTGTCCATCCCTTTGCTAATGACTACGGTTATGCATGGACAAAAAGCCTTTCACGTACTTACACAATCTGCTGGGCACAGGCCACTATTAGGCAGGATTCAAAGTCCAATTGATTCTAATTCCACACACTAGTAATTTCTGCAGCATCTGTTCCCTGAGGATCTTGCTGAGCCTTCCTATATGCTCTTGTGAGGCATGTGAACCCACCAAGGAGAGATGTGGCAGGTATTCTCTTACCACCCATATAGTGCTCCCTGCCTAAGGAGGGCACCTTCTGCCGTCTCTGAAGAACACCATAACCATCCCGACCACCGTTTTTTCCCACCACACTGGCAACCCCCAGAGCTACCAGGAAATTCTGAAAGAGCAGTCAGAGCTGAGGAGAGAGTTGTCCCAATAACGAGGGGAAAAGACTTGAGAAGAGATGCATCCAAAACCAGAAGCTTTACCAAAATGTGAATCAGATGTTGAAAACTTTGAGAACTCCCCAATTCCTAGGGGCAGAACTGAGTTTCGGTTCCCGACTGCTTTAACTGCAACTGCTAGCAGTGCTCATAAGACTGTAGATAACCTTCCTTAAAACACATCTACAATATAGTCTTCTACAACAACATTAAACCTTACACCTTAGGTCCTTTTGGTTAGTCTTGGCTACTCCTGGTTTGACCTAAGCTACAGTGGGGGCACCTCTATTTTCCTTACAGCCAGGCACATCAGCTGGACTGATGGATGAATGGCAGTGTGTTTACACAAGCCACGTCAGGATGTAGTCTAGGTATAACTTATCACGAGCCTGAAGGTAAATAATATAAGCCAGAGGAAGGTTTTCAGGGCCAAAGTCTATATATAGTGCGTGGGATGAACAAGCACTTCCCAGGCAGGGTCCATGTGTTCTTCCCAGCAATGTTCTGTCCCTGTGCTAGAGACACACTTGTGACCCCTCTCCCTTGGACATCAGAGTCCCTCTGTGGGGCAGAAGGGAGCCAGGGCACACCCCACCAAGCTACTTCAGTTGGCAGAATACACCTGTATTGCAAATGTAATTGTGAAGTGCCTGGGTCTTTTCCTGGGAGGTGCCACACCTTTCCAGCTTCTCCTGAAGTCATCTGAGTCAGAAAAACTCTGCAGCTCTCAGTGTTCAGCCTTTGCATTAGGGCTGGTCAATCTTCAGCCTTTGGGGAAGGTACCATCCACCAGTACTATGGCAAAGACCCTTGAAACAACAACAATGTGTTTCATCAAAGGGAAAGAGATGCGAGTTCAGATGTGGGGTTTCTTATGGATATACCACATCATTGTATGGCAAATATCAGCTATGAAAAACGACAGGATTTTCACATACCTATTGAGGCAGGAGAGAGGTGGGGTGTGACTGTCCAGGTGTAGGACCATGACATATTTTATGATGATCAGACTTCTTGTTATATGATTAAGAAGGGTTGAGGCACGATACTCTCCGGTATTTCCATCATTGGGCTTTCTGCTGGATAAGACTAGTTCCTACTGCATTGTTAAAGCCCACCACAGGTTTGTCGATCATATACCTCTTACTTTCTTAATTTCATAGCATAATACTGATGTAAGAAAACACTTAAAAATATGCCGTGGAACAACTCTCTTAGTGAATTTGTAAAACAAGAATTGGCAACAAAGTGTGACGCTGCAGCATTTCTCTACCCATGCATTTAAAAGCCACCTCCCGAGCACTCCTTGAGAAGAGAAACCCAGTCTCTGGGCTGCTTCTGATTCTTATTTTGAGAATTATTATTCCAAGTGCAATCCCCAGCAATGAGGTAACAGAGATATTGTTGTTTCTCAGTGGGAGGCCTCACAAGTAATTGTTTTGGAATATATGAATCTGTTCTCTTGCAAATCAAACAGACTTGTAGTGTTGGTTTTGTATTTAAGATGAGTGCTAAATGGCCCAGGTTAAAAGACCGGAAACATCTCAAACCAGATTCAAAGACCTCCCATTTCCTTGGCCCCTTCTCTTCTCCCCGTTATACCAGTACAGATAAATGATTTATTTACCGGGAGTACACCACTGCCCTTAGAGCTCCAACTTTTCACAGCCATCTCTGGGGGATGAAGAATTTCCACAGAGAACTGGAAAATTCTCCTCAAGCTCCCAGTTTAACATTTCAGTGAAGCTGTGGTCTGGCGAATCTGAGGAGGTTGCCTGAATTTTTTAAAACTTCTTTTTTAAGCATATGTATGCTAACAACTTAATCAGTGGAAACTCCTAGCCACCAGAAGCTGATTTTCTGTCAATGTAATTGTTAATATATGGTTATGGTGCTCACGACTGCACATCCTTGAGCCATGGGACCCTATTTGCTGATGGTCATTCAATAGGGATTTCCGAAGTCATCTCGCTTTCTGAATAAGTTTTGCTAATCCTTTTGGAAAGGCCTGAAACACCTCCTCAGGTTACAGCTGCAATTCTAAAGTTGGCTTCTAACAGAATTCATTTCCCTCACCACACTTGGGTGTATTCCTTCTTTATCATTGTTTTATAACCAAGGTTGTAAATAAAATTAACAAAACTATATCACAGTGAAAGAAATATTTCAACCCCACTCTGGCTTTCCATGGTGGCTGAGATATATGATGTTCAGTCCTGCAGTGTCTGCTTCACAGAAGAGGAGGAACTGCCCATTCTTCTTTTTTAAAACAGTTCAATAAACGTGCTTGATTCTGACCCCATTTTCTCTCACAGCATTTCCGAGTCACTTTTTCAAAATTGCTTTACCTTTACAGCACAAAACTGCTGACAGAGAATCAGTCAATGATATCCAATACTTGGTACCTTATAGACGTACTCCTGTCTTTTCATATTGCATCAATAAACAAAAGATCATTCAAAATAAATTTATTTTGTAATGAGAAAATAGATAAAACTGCTGGTCACTTCCAAGAAGAAAATTCCATTTAGTATAATGATAAGAGTCATCCATTCTAAAAAAGAAAAAGTAAAATTTTTATCATGTTTTCACACTGCCTTATGCATTTAATGTCAAACAGCGGTGAAAAGGAATATGCCTCCATATCACACTTGTGATTGCAGGAATCTTCCAGACCATTGCACCTTGAGTGCCTGACAGGCATCTCGTGTCAGAGGCGCTCTGGAGGGATGGGGAAAGCAAAGCGATGCCCACGCAGCGATGCCCACGAGCGGTGCCACCCACAGCATCACTCTGCCCTGGTCACACCGATTCAAACGCCTGCTGAGAGAGATGAATTTCTCTCAGAGGGCAGCAGCCTCAGAGAAAAAGCCTTAAAAACGGAATCTTATGCTGTATGTACATGCATATATATGTGCCCCTGCCTGTGTATGTACGTTTCTGTAGGGGATGCTGTAGGGGATGGCAGGTAGTGGCTGT
Organism: Tringa tobata; assembly: GCA_033628505.1. Classification (NCBI taxonomy): domain Eukaryota; kingdom Metazoa; phylum Chordata; class Aves; order Charadriiformes; family Scolopacidae; genus Tringa; species Tringa tobata. The sequence goes on from JAHREE010000490.1 coordinate 1,299,349, forward strand.
CAGAGTCTGAGTCATCCTCCCAGGAGAGAGAAAGCCACCAGCTTTCAGTGGGGCTGACTTTCACAGAAGGGCATCCTTGAGAGGGATTAGGAAGCACGAGGATAGTTAACCCGATCATAAACGAGTTGTCAAACCATGTTATGATCAAGCAGGTATTACAGAAACGTTTTTCCTTGAGTTAAAATTCCAGTCCCGCTTTAAATTGCAGGGATTGATTTTTTATGTGTCATGTTTGACTGTGAGGGAGTACTGAAAAGAAAAGCAGTTCTGCTGCAGACCCACAAGCTTTCTACACTTTCCCATTATAAATTATTATTACTGAGGCACATTGTTTTCAAGAAACTTGCTTTCCTGGAACTGTCTGGGAGTTTAGAAAATCAAGCATAAGACAAAAAAAATCAAAATTATCATTAAATTCACCAGTCAAGCTAAGTAAGAAAAGAAGCTTTTGAAATCCTTCAAGCCAGATTTACAGAAATAAGGCAGTTCTCAGAGACATGACTGATGGTTCTGCCTTTTAATCCCAAAACCTGATTTTGAAAACTTTAAATTTTTATGCAATTAACTATGCTCACAGAAGGTTTTGGGGGGGCGTTCCTGATTAAACTATCAGTAAGACATTTAGGCCTCTGACATACAGTATAGAGTAATTAAGCTAAAACACCTGCTTTTTAATTGGGTTATAAGGGAGCACGTTTAAACTATTAATAGCACATGGTTCTAGGTCATTATTTTCCCAGAGAAATAATCAAAGCTATTTGCAAATATGAGTAATTGAAGCCTTACCGTGTTCCTGTGGTCATTATTCCTGCATCACTGCTGACGACACCACGCTGTGCTCTGTACACCAGCACTGAGGGATAACAGGACCTTACAACATCAGCAGAGACACTTCTCATCAGGCTGGAACCAGGACCAGGGTAACCAGACCCCTTGGCCTGATTGTTAGGTGCAGAGATTGAATCTGAGTCTTCCCTCGCCACCTAGCACAAGCCAAAGTAGAATGAAAACGCCATGGAGCTTAACACTATGTCCTGTACTAATGCACTAGTCTCTCAAATGGCAATTCTCACCTTCTTTTGGATCTTCAAAGCTGGTCTGGCTTTCTCTTCCCTCCCCAGCTGCAAACAAATGGCAAAGCTCAGCTGTGGCAGTAGAGAATCACAGATTCATAGAATTGTCTAGGTTGGAAGGGACCTTTCAGATCACCAAGTCCAACCATCAACCTAACTCTGGTAAAAAACCATCACTAAACCATGTCTCTAAGCTCTGTGTCAACCCGTCTTTTAAATACCTCAAGGGATGGTGCTTCAACCACTTCCCTGGGCAGCCCATTCCAAGGCTTAATAACCCTTTCAGTGTAAAATTTTTTCCTAATATCCAATCTGAACCTCCCCACCACATATAGTGGCAGCAGGAGCAGACCAGGCACAGATTTAGTCCGTTATCATGGGTGGTCTGTCTATCCCACAGCTCATGAGGAGTATGTGCAAAATCCTGTACATGCAGTCTGACCTGCTACCAGCACGTTCTTGTTACCAGCAGGAGCATAGAGCTGGTTTGTAGTCACCCAGTTCTGCCCCTGGCATAATGGTCGTTGTGAGATGCAACCTGAAATCTATAACATTTAATTGGAGAGAGTGTAAAAGTAAGTAGAAGGGCTGGTAGTGAAATTCTGAGGTTAAGCTGCAAATTTTCCAGCTACAGGGATAAGTATAGGGACTTAGGAGAAGCAGAGAGAAACATTTAACATTATTTCATCTACCATCTTTAGATTTCTTAACACAATTCTGCATTTTTGAGGCGTTTCCAATAAAAAATATAGAATCATAAAACGGTTAGAGTTGGAAGGGACCTTAAAGATCATCAAGTTCCAACCTCCCTGCCATGGGCAGGGACATCTCCCACTTAGACCAGGTGGGAGGTGTCATGATGTGTATGAAGATTTCATCTGGAAAAGAAGAGCTGTTTTAAACTGTGAGAGAGCAGAGATGTGTAACTGTACATGCTCATTTTAGAGCAGGGAATATGGTGAAGCAAAACAACAGGGAAAACTAAAGCACACACATGGTTATCAGTATGAAATCTTCCCATTTACTTCCCACTGTGTAATTTATTCATCTCACACCATAATGGTACATCAAGAGAAACAAGGAAAAATATGTTTTATCAGAGTTCAATCAGGGTTGTGGAAAAAGAAAAAGGCATCCTTTGTCCTTTAGGCAATCCTTCTTAATTGTGAACACAGTCCAACAGTCTTATAAGGCTGCTCACTGTAACTTCTCAAAAATAATTAGTATGGACGATGTTCACAATGATCAATTTTAAAATGGCCGGAGGAACTAAGATGCCAGTGTGAATCCCAGCTTCCTACCATGTGGTTCTTTCTCAATCTTCCAAAGACATCAGACTTTTCTCATCATGGCAGGCAAGGGACACCAGCTCAAGCACATGGGGACTTCAGATACCAAAGTACTCGCAGAAATTTTTAAACTCTACATATTGATGACAAAGCTCGGTCTCCTGTACAAATCACAACAGCCCTGCAGCTTCTGCTGGCGGTTTTTAGAACAGCCAGTGTCCAGATAAAGTCTGAACAACTTTGGGGAAACAGTATGCGGTAAGGACAGTCTCTCTTTATTGAATATTTTATGGGAGCTGGGAGTATCCCGTCACTCTATTTCCTTTTTCTGTCTCCACTGTAATGAAAGGAACTTCAGGGCAGCAGAGAGTAATATCCAAAGAATTTGATTCCTTCATTTTTTATGCCTGGGAAAAGTTTTTAAAACCCTACTGCATAAGGATAATGCTATTTTCTACGAAAAGTGCATTGCTGCTGACAATGGCAAAGCATTGAGTATTCAACCCCTGCTTTTATCCGATTCCCCTCTGTAATCTCCCGGATAAGAGCAAGCAAAGCATTTTACTTGTAGACCCTTCATATCCCTCCTGGGAAATTAAAAGATGCAAAAATCCACCATGGGATCCCGTGGAGTTTAAGGGAGAAATAATGAACACTTGTTAGTGAGAAAGGAAGAAAACCCCGAGGAACCTGAGGACAGAACTGTAACGAAAGTCAGCAGTGACTGAATGGCTCAGGAGAGTAAGACATTAGCCAGCGCCGGCGAACAGATCATTATGCATATGGCCTGAAGTGACTCCACCCGGAGGAGATAGATAACAGAGAAAATTTCTGCGAGACAGGAGGGAGACGTAAAGTTTCTGATCTCGTTCTTTCAGGCTCAGGAGGAAAGAGGAGCAAAGTGCCCTGAGGACGGCTTCACGCCGAAGGACAGCACGAGCCCATCTGGCCTGCACGAACGCTGGGGAGGAGGGTCAAACTTCTCAACTGAACTTGGTTTCAAGGAAAGAATTCACTTTGAAGAGCCACGCGGATTTGGCATCCCTTCGTTTTTATTGTCGCAAGTTATTTGCAGCGGAAATGAAGAACAATGAAAGAGAGGATATAGGCAGTTTTTGAAGGAATTTGTTATTATTTATAGCTAAGGAATGAAAACCAACATGTTTGACATTTCCCCCTTGCAGATGTCATCTGATGCCCTGCGCTAAATGCCCGTGTCGTCCACTGCAGCCCACCTGCTGGGAAGTGCAGTGTGGAATTTCCCAAGAGTTTAGGGGGCTCACAGGGACCAGGGAATCCAGGAGAGCACTGTCAGCCCATCCTACAGTGCCCAGCACTAACCTGCTAATGAAACTGGAGAAGTAGAAAACACAGAGGGAGTGTGTGTATAAGGGAGGCTGAGGGAAGAGTCTGGGAAAAAGACTTTGGGAGATGAGGGGCAAAAGGAAGAGTTGAAGGGTATCAGCTGGGAAATGTCACCTGTGGTACCATATTCCTTATTTTTAGTGTTACTGGTTGTTCCTAGTAGTTAGTGATGTTGCTCTAAAGCACAAACAGCCCAGAACCATTTCAGGAGGGTCTCAAGCCATGAGTTATTAACGTTGAGCAACGCCCTGATGTACAAGGGCCAAGCAAGGTCCTGTTAAAGTCTGCAAGAACAGGCCAAAAGGAGAAGTTAGTCCTTCTGTGCCTGTCTATAATGAAATGAATCTGAGAATTCAAAGAGTATGCTATTGAAGAACATACAGTCATTAGTGAAATATGAGTACATTTTTCTAAAACTTTAGACAACAGCTTTCTAACACAACCTCAGTATAGCCCGTTATTGACCTTATTATAGAAATAGGGATATAATGAGTAGTGAATCTAGAGATTAACGATTTCCCAGGTACACCTCATGGGTGAACGGTTCGTTTCCCCCTGTACCACTTGTCATTGCTTCATAAGCAGGATTCATGACTGACTTCTAGGAAATCAGAGAAAGTCCTAATCAATAACGTTTACACTTCTGTTGCCAACAGAGCTAATTTCCCAGCACTGAGGAAAATCAAGAACAAGCTGGCTGATAATGATTAAATACTTCCAGTCAATTTGCAACCAAGCAGGAAGAGTATTAAACAATTTTAACTGGAGAGAAATATTTTTGAATCAGGAGATTGGGCTAATTCATACCAAGGAGCACCAAAAGCGATGGGCGAGGTGTTAGCTGTTGATAAATTTTCAGTTACAGGTGAAAATTTCAGAAGCATGTCAGTGTTGCATTAGGACTAAACCAAAAAAAAAAATCCTATTTAACTATAGCTGCCATCAGTTTCAGGCAGAGTTATGGGAAAGCTGGAGCAGGAGTTTATGACTATCAACAAGATTGGAGTGCAAAGGCAAAATAAGTTTGCCAGACAGACCTGACCCCCACATTTCAGTGAGATTTCACATTTGTTTGATCGAGTTACTAACACTAGTGGATAAAATTCTGCCAAAACCAAGAGAGGTAGTAAGAAACTTGTGCTGAAGAAAATGCACCTATAGCCATCCAACCCCACCGGTAACAGCATCCCTGTCTCAGGGAGAATGACACAGATGTGGTTTTAAATGCACTGTAGAATTGGGTTGCAAATTCAGCCAGGCACTAAGGACCAGAGTGGCAGTGGCTGCCACCTTTTGAGGCACGGGTGTGACGTGCTTTCACATAGCTGTAGGATCATGGAGTATGGAAATGGGCTTTGCTGCCAAAGTTCAGATGGACACAAGAAGCTCTGGCAACAGCAGAAGGAAAGGAAAGGAAAGGAAAAAAAAAAGGGAGGCAAATATGTTGAAAATTGTGAATTAACAGTTATTTATAGGAATGGGTTGGCTGATAAGAAGTGAAGTGTGTAGAGGTTTCATTGTCACATTGACAGATTTATATCAGCTTCATAAATCCTCCCGATTTGACTAAAAAACCTTGGCTCATAAGCAAAAATCCTGGAGGTGTGTGTACAGCTGGGAAGTGAGCTTTTTCAACGCACAGGCAGTTCAAACCCCAGGGGGGACCAGCCCCACGTGGGACTGGGACAGGGAAGCAGGGGGACACACGGGACCTTTACAGTGCTCTCTGCAGATGGGAATCTGAAAAAAACCTGAGCCAAAAAGATCCACAGCTGCCAGCTGAATCTGAAACAGACTTAAGCACAAATAAGATTTGAAGTACTCCCACTTTAGCAGGGAAGAGAGGGCTCACCTGAGTGCAGAGTCAGAGGGAACTTACACCACTCAGCCATGGTAATGCAGCACTAACGGAGACTTTCTTCATATCTCAGTGGAGAATTTACTCAGATACTGAGATTTATTAATTAAAAAATGACTAATACCCTTTTGCCTTTGCAACTGCGCCAGGATGTGATTTCTCTAAGCACTGATTTGAGAAATATATATGATATAGATATAAATATATGAAGTATATATAGCCATTGATCAGGGAATGAAAAAGTAACCTTCAATTTTCACTTACAGTACAAACCTGCCACTGTAATCGATAAAGGCCTGTTAAATATTAGAGTAGAGGGAACAAATGGGGCAATAACACACCAGAAAAATTCCAGTCAGATTTCAATTATTTGCCAAAAACCTTCTCATTTTAACCCGTGGCCTCCAGCAACTGGCATTGGCATTTCTCTCCATTATTTAAACACTTACTCTTTGAATGCCTGCAGCAGGCTAACGGGAAACATTAGGGGAAAAAGATATTTGTGAAAAGACCTTGCTATGTTTGGAAGATCCCAATTCAATATAGCTATGTAGAAAATGTGATTTGAAAGGGCCACATACATGCTTACATTTTTATTTGTAATCACAAGCCCAGCAGGAGAAGAAAAAAAAGGGGGTTGTTTTCCAAACAGAATTTTAGTGAAGTGAGGAAAACTGACTGAAACCGGTAAAAAACAGTGAATCTGACCAGTATTGTTTTCTTGTTACCTCAGGTTCCCTCTTCTGCCTCTGTTCTTCTAGCTGCTGTTCCTATATTTAACACATGCCCAGACTGCAGAGCAGAGCGTAGCGGTGAATGCCTCCAGACTAACTTTGAAGGAGCTTCCCCAGGCAGCAGGTTGTGCTGCTCCGTGCTCCTACGCTGGAGAAGTCAGCATCCCCAGCAATGGGTCACAGTCCCAGCAGCAAGACAGTTCTCTGTTTTAGAGGAGAGACCAATTTTTCAAGAGGGAATAGTCTCCATTCAGTGGGTCTCTGATATAACTACTAACATGACGGGGAGATTAAGGCCCAGAGGATGGTGCAGTGACGCGGACAGAGTGATCAGCTTCACTAGTTAGAGTGAAGTAGTGAAATATTTATTAAGGTGGAACAGTGATTTAACAAAATCAGTAGTGAGTGAGATAAAAACAGTAGTAAAAGCGATAGTGTTTTACGAGATTCGATGTCAGGGCACACTCTGTTATTTACTGCACAGAGGACAGGGTCAGACACGCTGTCAGGGAGACCCTCCCGTTGAGTCACGAGGTTCAGAAAGGACCCCCTTGCTTTCTAAACTCCTTCTCAGAGAGGAGTCTGGGTGCGGCTGGATCCAATCCTAGTCCCAGACTTGGTCAACGGTTTATGTCTAAAGGATTATATATATGTGCAATCAATCCTTTACATTCCTTAGCTAATATTTCAAAGTTTAACATGCTATTAGTAGTCACTTACCGAGAATCTGTTGTGGCAAGGAATCTCTCAACCTCGAGGAGTAGAACCTTAAGCGAGCGTCCTCACACAAGGGGACATCCTGGCGTGCAGCCACTGCCATACAGGAGAGCTCAAAGGGGTCTTGGGCTGTCCACTATTTAGGGTGTAAGATAATTGAACTATAGTCATATTCTCATGGGAACAAAATATCTAGGTCTCCACTCCAGACAGTATTTTGACTCTGTTGCCAGCCATCCCCCAAAGTCCGGGTGGAAGTTATCACAACTGCTGGTGTGATGGCCATGGTGGCCAAGGCCTGAGCAGGAGCCGGGGCTGGGGGGGATAGTGGGGAGCAAAACAGGGAGAGTACACCACCCCATGCAGCTCAGTACCATTGCTCATTAGCTACCAACAGCGACGCAGGAACAGGCTGCCCAGGGAAGTGGTGGAGTCACCATCCCTGGAGGTATTTAAAAGATGGGTAGAGGTAGTGCTTAAAGGTACAGTTTAAAGGTGGGTTTTGTCAGTGTTGGGTTGATGGTTGGACTCGATGATCTGAAAGGTCCCTTCCAACCTCAGCCATTCTCTGATTCTATAGCAAGCAAACCAAAGCCTTACTGGAAGGGCTTTGTTTTTTTTAGTCTGGATAATTTGACATTTAACAGCTAGGAAATGCACCCTCAAAAAAAGAAATTGGGCCACTCAGGGTGGTCATGGGAGAGCAGAATATTAAAAAAAAAACAAAAACCAACTCACATTTCATAAACTGTTGTTGTGTCGCTCAATGTAGCAGAGCTCTACCGAGCCAGGTAAGATCAGGCTCTGTCTGCTGGGGTCAGATCTGTAGGGTCTCCACACCTAACCACACACTAATTCCTTGTGCTGTCCCATAGGTTTTCCCAATCCCATAGGTTTTCCCAATCCACCCACCTCTGCACAGCCCTTTGCCAGTGCGCCTTTGCAGCATAAATATTCAAAGGAAATATTGCTCGCTGCTGAAAAAGGACCACGCTGACATTTCTTTTATTCAGAACGGGTGCCACAGTACCGTTCAGTCCAAGCCAGGAGCAAGGTACACTTCAAAGAGAAGGAATCACTGGGCAGTATATTAAAAGTCTCTTTAAGGAGTCACCGGGACTGATTATGTGAGCCTCTGTGCTTATCCAACACTGAGTACACTGAAAAGCTCATTTGAATGGGAAAAAAAGAATGGATCTGACAAATCCACATGACTAAGAAAAACACGTCCTTGAGGAGGCTGTCCCTGCTGCAGCACAAGAAAAGCACATTGTGAAACCACCCCGCCGTGGGTGGGAGAAGCAAATTCCAGAATTAGGGACGGTATGTGGCAGCCTATTGATGGCTCCCCAACACAGCACTGCCTCAGCTCGGCAGGGGCAGAGTTTGCTCCAAGGGGGCAAAAAGCATCGAAGCAAGTTCTGCTACGAGACAGGAACCATTCTTCTGAAGAGCCAATTCATCTCCTGCGTGAAATCACAGAATCACAGAATGGTTAGAGTTGGAAGGGACCTTAAAGATCACCCAGTTCCAACCCCCCTGCCATGGGCAGGGACACCTCCCACCAGACCAGGTTGCTCCAAGCCCCATCCAGCCTGGTCTTGAACCCCTCCAGGGATGGGGCAGCCACAGCTTCTCTGGGCAACCTCTTCCAGTGTCTCACCACTCTCACAGCAAAGAATTTCTTTCTGGCAACTAATCTAAATCTCCCCTCTTCCAATTTAAAACCATTATCCCTTGTCCTGTCACTGCACTTCCTGACAATGAGTCCCTCCCCAGCTCTCCTGTAGGTTCCCTTCAGATATTGGAAGGCTGCTATAAGGTCTCCCCAGAGCCTTCTCTTTTCCAGGCTGAACAACCCCAGCTCTCTCAGCCTGTCTTCATAGGAGAGGTGCTCCAGCCCTTTGAGCATCTTCGTGGCCCCCTGCTGGACCCATTCCAACAGGTCCATATCCTTTCTATGTAGAGGACTCCAGAGCTGGACACAGCACTCCAGGTGGGGTCTCTCCAGAGCAGAGCAGAGGGGTAGAATCACCTCCCTGGCCCTGCTGGCCTCATTTCTTTTGATACAGCCCAGGATGTGGTTGGCTTTCTGGGCTACCAGTGCACGTTTCCAGCTCATGTTGAGCTTCTCATCCACCAGCACTCCCAAGTCCTTCTCCAGCCATTCTCCACCCAACCTGTATTTGTGCTTTGGATTGCCACCTCCCAGGTGCAGGACCCTGCACTTGGCTTGGTTGAACTTCACACATCCATTTTGTCCGAAATGTCCATTGCAGTTATGGTTGCTTAGTTTCTTCAAAAATTCTTCATACTCCTGGGCTTTGAAACTCTGGGAACAGCGACAAGGACTTTCCAAATCAGCTGTTAAACTGCAATATATTCACCTTACCTCATTACATATAAGTAAGAGATCTGTTTTTATAATAATGTAGACGCTTTTGTTTTTCTAAAGCTCTATGCAAACTTTTAGCTGTGTAACACCAAACTTTGGAAGATTTGACCTTGTTCTTCATAACAACATTATATGGTAGGGAGCCACCTCTAAGTTGAAAGGCCCATAGTTCAATCTTTGCACTGTATTCAGCTGTAAAAACAGTCTTCACGCTCCTCTGGAGAGCTATTGAGCTGGTTTAGCAGTAGATCGCCTCAAAAGGAATTGCCTGCGTGGCCCACGGTGTCCACAGCTCTGTATTAGCTCAAACTGATGGAGAAACCCGAAGTGCACTCTGTTAAAAGGCCATCACACAGAGGTGGGAGCAGATTCAAGTGCAGACATAAACTTTCTGCTCCTTGTGGAATGGAAAGGGAACTCACCGTGTTTGCCTGACGTCGAGCTCCTGCAGACTGAGTCACATCCCCTGGCTCAAGGAACTTAAGAAGTTGTTTGCCAGCTTTGCATGACAGCTACTGATGCCCTATTGAGAAACAGAACCACAGTCTATTAACCTCTTTTCTTTGCTTTAATCACCGAATTAAAGACCTTTCTGTGTTGGAACAGTTCCGTGAAGAGCAGGAGAGCTGGAACACAAACACCCAATGATGGGACACTTGCTCCAACAGCACTTCACAAAAGCAGAAAGTGATCGGGGGTTGACCCAGAGGAAAGAGTACACGCTGCTGGAGCAATGAGGAAATAAATGGAGACAATCAAGGATTATGCCTGCTCAAAGCGTAGTGGTGGCCAGGCACAAATGTGCTCATATAGGGCAGGGGAAACTTTTTACAGAATCACAGAATGACGTGGGGTTGGAAGGGACCTCTGGACATCATCTAGTCCAACCCCCCTGCCAGAGCAGGTCCATCCAGAGCAGGTCCCACAGGAACATGTCCAGGTGGGTTTGGAATGTCTCCAGAGACAGAGACTCCACCACCTCTCTGGGCAGCCCATTTTGCAACTGTCAAATGCAGAGGACCTCACAGACAAGGATTAGCACATAATGTGATCACTTTAAGTACTTCTGATGATAAATACTGAACATTTCTACAGCCTAACTTAATTTTTTGTTGCTAAACAGCTCACATTTTTTAAAGCAGAAAAAAAAATAATTCCTCTCCTAGTTCATTCTAGTGTCTATTAAATTGTTCTGGTGCTAATTTAACACATTCCTGTCTAGACTGAGCAGCTCAGTACAGCTCACTGCCATACAGATGATCATATTATCCTCTGAAACTGCACTCTGTACGCGGTGTTTATTACATCAAAGGATTTTTGTTCAGGCAGTAAACCCAGCTATAGATGGCACAACGTGTCCCAGAGCCTTATGGGCTCAGAGGGGATAGAAAATTGCCCGGCAGTTGCTTCCTACCCAACTCAGCAGCACCCTGGCTGCTCTGGGAAGGGAGAAGTCCTGTTCCCAGATAGAAATATGCAGAGGAGAAAGCAGCCCTGTGTTGTCAAAGATCTTCTTATTTATAGCATTCACTGGAGAGCTGCAAGCTGTAAAATCTGCAGTCTAGCCATTCCTCCTTCATACAGAATAAACACAAACACTTTTTTTTTTTTTTTTTTGCAGAAACCAGTGAGTCAAGAAAAAGTTTGTTTGCTGTCCGAGTGATTCGGGAAGGCAGAGAAGAATGCTGGTGGGGAGTTCTTGGCACAAATTTCCAGCCTGAAGACAACAGCCTGCAAGGGAAGCTGGGAAATATTTAGAAAATTTGAAAACAGATTGTGTTATATTGTTCCTGTCTCAGATGGTGTGTGGACGGTGCTCACCTCCCTGCGGGAGGGAAGGGGGTGCGCGGCCGAGGGGGGAGGCAGTGGAATTCGCACACTCTGGTCCTGCTGGCCTTTGCTTTGTTTTGCTATGGGGGGAGGATGGAGGGTGAGGAAAGGACTCTGCTTGTTTGCCTAAAAAATAAAGAGGCGTTTTAACTAACAGGAATATATTGTCTTGCATTATAGTTTCTTGTATTGATACCTTATTGGTGGGAGAGGGGCGAGGTGGAGGTGTTTTTTACCCCCGGGCTAGGCAACACAGGAAAGCAGACATTTAGAAACAGCCAAAATTTTCTACTATTTTAAATTTTGCTAAATTCGTAACTTGCCCATATTGCAAAACATAAGCTGTCACTGTTTTGACAGGAAGGAGGGAAGAGGGTGGGGTAGGGGAAAAAGTAAAGGAGAGAGGAAGACAGAGCACATGAGAACCAACACATGTAGCTCTTCCCAAACAATTTTTCTGATGAAAAGTGACATTTTGACACAATTCAGAACGGTGACCATGTTTGAAAGACCTTGGCTTTGATTCTATATGGAATCAAAGGACGTATCAAGACCTCAAGAGATGCCCCAAAATGGGATAGCCATTGTCCAAGAAGATCCAACTAGATTTGCTCCAATGTATATCAGTATACCAGTTTTTGTCAGTGTTGGGTTGATGGTAGGACTTGATGATTTGAAACGTCCCTTCCAACACAGGCAATTCTATGATTCTATAACAAATTGGCCCGAACCTTCATGGGCAGCCACCTGGATGCAAATAAAACAGTTTTCTCAATTGTCTCTCGAAACTGTTGTTTAGAGGCACTGCAGTAACCCACCACCTTGGGTTCCTGAAAAGCACCGAGCAGCACAAGTAACTAGTTCGCTAGGGTCAGATGAGAGAGAGATAAGCAAAAGGCCAACCAAGTTCTCAGGTCTGTAGAAACAGTCAGAAAGAAGCTTTGCACCAGTAAAATTGGTCTCAGTCTTCTGACTACCTGGGCAGTTGGCTCTGGTACTCTCTGGGTGCAATGAATCATTTTCAACCCACACAAGAAGCCAGTGTGAATGCTACCTGGCTGAGACTAATCTCTACTTTAATTAAAAAAAATAAAAATAACCTTGCAGCATCATATATATATATGTTTATCTCAAACCTTGTATTTTGCACAACATTTTTACCTCCATTGCTTAAGATGCACTGGAGACCTTAGAAAATTCAGAATATTGGTTTAAAAAAAAGAACTGTTTTTTTCTGAATTTGATGGAAACACTCTCAAAAATAAATTTAAATCAGCCAAATATTTGCAAAAATTTAGCTGAAATGCTACAAAGACAAGTTTTCAATGCCACTTCCAAAAAAAAAATATGCATAGACTAAGAAGAATTATAGTACCTTAAAGAGTTTTGGTTTTGATAAGGATAACCTGTAAGTTTAGCCAAAGCAGCTAGTCCATAGTGACCCCTAGTAAACCACCACAGATTGTTGCAACATTGCAAGAGGCTATTTTCAACACAATTGTTTGCCTTCCAATTACAATCAATGTTACCTTGGTTATATCAGGCTACCCTGATTACATCAAGTGTGGAGTAGAACAAGGTCTTCAAAAAACCAAAGCTCAGTTGGCTCTGTTCCTCAGCAGAAAGCCTATATTTTGTTACATTTCAGCCATCTGGGGCAGCTCAGCTCAGAATGCAATGGGTCTGCAGCAGCTCTGGAAAGGAGACACATATTCATCCTCCTCATCCACTGCTGGCTGCTGGAGGAGAACTGAAAGTGCCACACCGAGGGCTACAGAGCAGATTGACTTCACACCACCATGAGTGTTGTGTCCACTTTTGGGCCTCTCACTACAAGAAAGACATTGAGGTGCTGGAGCAGGTCCAGAGAAGGGCAACGGAGCTGGTGAGGGGTCTGGAGCACAAGTCTTGTGAGGAGCGGCTGATGGAGCTGGGGGTGTTCAGCCTGCAGAAAAGGAGGCTGAGGGGAGACCTTCTCGCTCTCTCCAACTCCCTGAAAGGAGGGTGTAGCCAGGGGGGGTCGGTCTCTTCTCCCAAGGAACAGGCGATGGGACAAGAGGAAATGGCCTCAAGTTGTGCCAGGGGAGGTTCAGATTGGAGATTAGGAAAAATTTTTACACCTAAAAGGTTATCAAGCATTGGAACAGGCTTCCCAGGGAAGTGGTGGAATCCTCATCCCTGGAGGTATTTAAAAAAATGTGTAGATATAGTGCTGAGGGACGCGGGTTTTGTAAGTGTTAGGTTGATGGTTGGACTATGATTCTATGGTTCTACATGTCTCTTAGCATCAGTACAGGCCACTGCTTAAGGGGAAAATCTCCTTGCTAATATCTAGGCATCTAAAATTTAAAGTTAGATGGATCCAGATGTGTGAACTAGTGTTTCAATGCCCTGTGCCATATGGCACTGCTGCGTGAGCCTTCCTCTCTCATAGGCTCGGGTGGGAGCAGACACGTGCGTAGTTAGTGCACGTGCAAGTACTCATCGTGTCCCGCACAGTCAGAGAGGACCAGCGCCAGATCTCAGTAACCGCTACTTCCAGCAGCCCTTCTCACTCCAGTTACGTGATCTGTGGGAATCGTCAGGGGTGTGTTTGCACAATCCAGTCTGAAAGAGAAGGCCAGCCAATGCTTATCTGCTGAGAAACTGGAAGCCCTACGAGCTCGCAGGCACCAGAATTCATTTGCTCTCAAAATCAGCACCGTCAGATGTGAACCAGGCCAGGTCAACAACCTTCAGTTCAGTGTCAGTCTACATCATGGTCAGACTAGAACGGACACTCTTGCTAAATTTGATAAATTGCTTTATCATGTCTACTCTGGCATCTAATTTCCACATTAACCCCTTGCTTACCATAGTTAAATTAGTCCTGAAATACTCGTTTGACTGAATTCTGTATCCTCTGTGCCTTATCTATCATAATGACTTGTTATTAAATATGGAAAGAGTCAGATTTAACATAGGGAGATGGGAATGCTTCCAGGGCATGCATCTGTTTACTGCACACTAATTGGATCACTGATGCACTGACAGATTCTAATGTATGTGATGTAGTGGCTTTCAATGTAGGATAAACCTACAGTCACATTAGGTATTTCTGCTATTATGCCCAGCAAGCGCTGTGCAAATGTTAGACTGAAAAATCTGAGCATCCCTTAAAAAAAGTCAAGAGAAGTTTTCTTCTGCTGTGTTCACATCTCCCCATGCACTCCTCCTGGAAACATTCAACCACCTACTTAATTAGCTTAAAAGATCTGCAAAGATGGAGTTTCTGCTTACACATGCAAGGATTTTTACATTTTACCTCTCAAGGTAGTCACACCAGCGAGCTGGTGGCAATTATTCTCTTATACTTGAGTGCAAAGGAACAGTGTCTCTGATCTGATCCAAACTTTCAGCCCTGAGCTACAGAGGTTGTGTTCTGCATTCTCAGCTCTGAAAATGCAGGGTCAACAAAAGTCAGGAACAAGTTTGTGAAATCATTTTGATTGATGACGGTAAGTTTGTTCGCAGTCCATTGCCTCACCGAGCAGTAGGAGGTGTTTCTACGGCTATGAGTCAGTGTCTGCAGCTGGAACTGGAAGCTAACAGCAGGTTAATACAAAATCTAACACAAAGGGATCACCAGGGGCTGAAAATTGTGCTAGTACTTTCAACAATAAAAGGTGGACACAGGCAAGGGGCACAGATATCATTAGGAGTGTTCTTGCCACATATCCCACAAAAATATTTCTCCAGACTAGCACTGGTTGTACGTGACTTTCCAAGGAACCTGCTGGCAATCAGGAATCCCAGATGTTTATTTGGGGTTGTGATTATAGGGCTCAGCTCCAGTGCTCTCTGAAGTGAACAGGAGCACACAGAGAGCGTCAGTCGCCTTGAACTCTTCCCGTGCAAACTGTCATACTCCTTGAGATGTGTCTCAAAGCAAAAAGGGACATAAGCCTATGACATCATGAGAAATGGCATAGATGTACATCAGGTTCTGTTTCCAGTGGGTTGGTAAGCCCTTAAGGAACAAATAGTACGTTTGCCCTCAACTGCTCTGCTTCCTGAAAAGATCAGCAGAGCAAAATGATCCAACTTATTGCCTGTGCTTCCTCACAGCTCTTACTTTCTAATGACCTGCATTTTTTGGCACAGTTATCTTGGCAAAATTCAATGTTTTCAAATACTTACAACAGATGCATAGTCACATTTTCCATCATACTCACATTTGGACACAGACTTCTTTAATTTTCTCTTAAGGATGGATTGTAGGTGTTATCTTTGTTTATGGTTCGAAAAGTGAAAACCAGTAAGGTGCAATATTTGCCTACCTAGGGGGATTCCTCATCTGAATAAATACACAGCTTTGAATGAAGGACTGGGCTTCATTTTACTTGCATATGCCTGCCTAATTTTTTCCACCTTCAGCATAGAATATCCGTTGGCTCACTTACCTTCAGCCCAACTTACCAAATAATTCAGCAGGTAGAAACCTGCCCCCTTTCCAGTGAAGGCTGAGAGATCCGCATTGGTTGGATGATGACTGGAGCATCCAGCTTCAGAATGTTCTCATCTGTCCAGGTTTTGAGTTGAGATAATCAGATGAAACATAGTACATGCTGTATTGGCTCTACACCAGAGCAGTTCTTCCAGTTGAAATGCGATAGCAAGAACACTCATCTGCCGAAAAAATGGTCCATCTGTAACAATACATCATCAGTTCTAGTCTGCTAGGAGCCACCCGTTTGAAATGCATGTGTCAACCATCCTTTGGATCTGCTGAAAGTGGATTTACCACAGTTGTTTATAAAGAATCCATTAGATGAAAAGCCCATTCATTAAAGCACAGCCTTAATTCATTTCAGGCTCTTTCATGCCCTGTCATGTTACGGATATTCCCATTTCACAATCTGAGCAAGCAAAACAGAACAATCCATCCTTTGGTTCGCCAAAACATTCACATGAGCTGATGACAAATATCCATCATGGAAGAAATAAGAGCTTTCACATGGCTCCTAAAAAAGAAATGTTCAAATGGAGTTACATTAATAAACAATTTAAGTTATTTTGGACAAATATTTGCGTTCATCAGGAAATAAAACACTCGTTTTGTTTTTCAGCTACTCATTAGAAACAACAAAAAAAAGAACTGATGGGAATTCAAAAACACCACCAACTCCCTTCTTTCCCCTGATGTTTGTAAATTGTCTGCAGCAAGTGTCCCACGTACACTGAGCAAAACTGCTGATCTCTGCCAAAAATGAGACAAACGGCACTACAGAGAAAAGCTTTGACTGAAGAGAACATTGACTCTTCCATCACGCATTGTCTGAGTGAGGGCTGCTGCTGATTCCTCAAGAGGCAGAATGGGACAAAAGAGCAGCTTTTCTCAATTCTTGAGACAAAAGGCTTGTGGCATGGTTTGTATCTCCAGCTTTCACTCTAATTGAACGGCCAGAGTGTGCTGAGCTTCTCACTCGCTGCTCCCAGAGCCATGCAGCAGATTTGCATCACCCCATGCCAAGCAACTCAAAAGTGCAAGATAATAGCTAACAGAATACTGACCAAAACCAGTGGTGTTTTAGAGCCTTTTTCAGAAGTGTCTCCTCTCCCCATGGGACTTTTTTTCCCGTTCTTAATTTCCAGATCGAACATTCCCTGGCACTATCAGCTTGTGGGCTTGACTTTTTAAACCCTGCACAGGATGTTTTAAGCTCTACCATCAAAGTCCACTGGACCAAGGGGTTCAGCCATGAGGACATCGCCTCTCTATACACAGCCAGGCAACGATCCATTTGTTGAGAGGGAATCTCTGTGTTACAAAACTGTGCAGAATAAGACTTTGATTTCATACGCACTCCACTGCTGAGCTCACACCATTTTCTTTAAAAATCTTTGTTCTTTCCTTTAATTTGGCCCACAGTTTGCTCATTTGTATTTAAAAGCCGTTGGCAGCAAAGGAAATTGGAGCAGAAGTACAATAAACAAATACAAGAACAGCAGAAGTGTCTTGGTACATTTTTTGGTCCTTATCTTGAAGAAGATTTACAGCATATTTTGAGGTCAGCAGAAGGGTACTTATTAATCAGATTGGACAGTGCCACTTAAGCAAAACAAGTAATCTTATATTAATTTTTACTTTGACTTATAATAATTAATATGGAAACTGAAATAGACTCCTCTTGCCCTGAATCACCAATTAAATTGACTTTAAAAAAAAAAAACAGAGCAAGGGCCTGCTGTACCACAAAGGGATACAAAAGTCAGATAAGCAAGCCCAGAGGCAGCAAAATAATTTTTCCCTTAGAGGACATGCCCAAAAAACGCTCCCCAACGCAATTGTTTCTGTTGAACTGATTGCAGAGGAGGATGCAGAGGATGCCTGTCTGACATCCTCTGGCCAAAGGTCTGTCTCACAACTTGACACTCTCTACTCACCAGCCCACCAAAGGTTACATTTTGGGAAAGGGTCTCCACGGTGTGGGAAAAGAGACTGTGAGGCACAAGTGGGAGGGAAAGAACTGTCTTGGAGGCTCAAGCATAGTGGAAGAGGTGGCCTTGGTTTCTCAGCTTAGCTCACCAGGGATAAAAATGGAAGTGACTTTGGCCATTTCGTTGCACCAGGATTGCATGAATGACCTCAGGTGGGAAGCATCAGGCCCACAGGGAGCCTGATGAGGGATGGAAGAGGAAGGCAAGAAGTGCGTATGGGGCTGAAGGGAGGATTTATTGCAACAGCACTACTCTTTATCTCTCACTTCCCCTGCTTTCCTTCAACTCTTCTCCTCACTCTTACAGAGGAGAAGTGGAGGCTGAAGTGGAGGGGAAGCAGGGCCTGTAGGGCTCCAGAAACCTGTGCCTCTGCTGCCAGCAATGAGGTAGGGAGAAAAATGCAGTTATGTAACTTTATGAACATTTTGCTTACACAGGAAATTTAATCAGCAAAGACATCATGTACTTTAGGACTTCCTAAATAGCAGCACTATCTATAAAAGGAATGAATGCTATTACATTAATTCCCCTTCTGAAGGCAAAAGTACATTTCATCTCCTCTGCCTCCTTGGCATACCTATAAACCCTGTAGTATTTACGGGTAATGAGCTCCAGGGCGACTGGACAGTGAATATTTTGTTTAGGTAGCTCTTAACCTCTTAAGCTCTTCTGAGCACCATATGCTGTGTGACTCAAGAGGTGAGTTTTAAAAACTCCAGGTTCTTTCATGACACTGTCTTCCAAGTCACATTTGTTCTGTAGTTGTGGTAATGCAGGTCCTGCCTTGTTATATCTCTTGGAAATTCCATTCTCCTCTTTCAGATTTACACAACTGAAAATCACAATACAAGTCTGAAATAACAGAGTCTCGTGCTCTAAACCACAGCATCCCCAAACATTGCTCTGGTCTCAAGACTCCGTAGAGGAAAGAGGAGGCAAAGCTGTGGCCATCTGTTCCTTAGAAAAATATTGACCTAGTCAGGGTTTAAGTTCATGCTTCTTTCTCAATCTCTTATGCACCCAGAGGACCCACCAGGATGCAAAAAAAAAGGCTGCAATAAACCAACTTATCCTGTATTAGATTCTTCTCTGAGGTTTTTACACAGCCAGGTTACTGGAGAGTTCCTTAGGCAGCTCCATGTCTCTGCCATGCAGGAATGAGCTTCTTTGCATGTCTTACAGGACTCTGCAAGTCCCAAGTGCTTTACTACGAAAATTAAGATATTATGAGAAAGACAGTTTATATCATCTTTTTAATATTCCTTAAACTGGCATTTCTTACTTCCTGCCTGGTCAGGGAAGGAAGAATCTAGAAAGAAATAATCTCATTATTAAATCCATTAAATCTCCTTCTTTTTAACAGTTAGACTCTACTAAGAGTACCTGTAATATTTGAATGTGAACTTCGAATACATACCTACCCATATTATATATATATAATATACCTACAATATATATGTAGGGGTATGCAAGTCAAGGTCCTTTCATGTATGTCAAATTAGTTTTGGCTTCGGGAGAAAGAACGTATCCTGACCTTTCATTCCTGTTCCTGAGGATCACTCATTGCTTTACACCCCTGCTGCACTAATTTTCAGGACATCCATTTCCAAGTTAATCCTGCCTGCCTATCGTGTGGTCTCTCCTCGCCTGACCCACTGTGTTGTGAAGGATATTTGTGCAAAGACAGATGAGACTTGTTTAGTCCCTCCTGTTATTAATTGACAGCCATTATGGCTCCTGCTGTGACTGGCACCCCAGCTGGCATTTATTTCCAGGGGGTCCAGAGCCAGGAGCTTCACTTTGGACATCAATTCAGGTAGAAAACAGGCTCTGCAGGGGAACTGCAGTGCTCTTCCACCTGTCTGATCTGGAGAGGACAAATAAAAGATGCTCCGATCCCAGGGGGTGACAGCTGAAATGAGGACGACAATGATGTCACGGGGGAATAGGAGTTCAGCCAGCGACCAAACGGAGAAGCAGATGAACTCACGGGCAAAACCCATTCTGTCTTCATGTAAAAGTCTGTGCGACTGAAAACAGAAGGCAATAGGGACTGTGGAGATATTCGGGCAGAATCAATCGACAGGAGAGCATTCGATGGAGTCAGCAAGTCTTTAATAACAACATTGGCATTCTTCAGGTCGTTCATCAAATGAATGGCAGAGTTCAACGTAGCCTTTTGTAGATGTTCTCAGTCCTTTTATCCACTTGAGCAATGAGCTACTAATCGTTCATATGTTATCATGCCAACAGTTCAATATGGACCTTATTACACTTGCTGAGCAATTGCCCAACAAAACAGATTTTCATTGGAAACTGTTGAGTAGTCAAAACCAAGAAGTTTTGGGCAGATTGTAGTGAGACAAAGGAGTTTGTCCAGAATTCGTCTGGTCACTTTTCCTTTGGGGCATCTCAAGGTACCAAAGATTCCAGCATCTCAGCTCCTGGGGCATTTTACCAAAACCAGAACTAACTCACCCATCAGATCACAAACTTTCAGGCTCCTCACCATTGATTTTAGCTTCAGCTACCAGTTCTCTATAATTTTTTCCTTCTCTGGACATTTTCCTCGTATAGTGCCATAGAAAGGTAGCCCGGATGATCATCTCAACTTATTTTACATTATATTTCACTTTTTCAGGTCTGCATTTTAGTTTTAAAAACAGCCTATGTTGCTAAAAATAACAGAGAAGCTACAACACGTATAAAGCAAGAAGCTTTTTACTTGGGAGCAAGTTACCTCCCAAGACAGCACAGGACAAAAAATTGAGCACACTTCTCATTTTGCCTTACGCCAGTGTAATCTTTGTTGCAAATATCCGAGGAGAGAATTTCTGCTTCTCTAGACAAAAATTAAAATGCAATGGGCAATATGCTGGGCAAAACACAGTTGTGTTATGGGCTCTTCGGGCAAATGAGTTCTGTTTGTTAGAGGTGCTGTTGGAAGAACCAGAATGGGAATTAGAAATGTTTGAAGACATCCCCTCAGAGTTAAAAAGAACAAGTTAAACTGGATTTGACTTGTGCCATGAAAAGCACACTACCTAGTGCCCTACCAGCAGAAAGCCAGTAAATTAAAGCTGTGCTATCCTTGGGCACGGCATGTGAAACAGAGCAAACGTGGAGCACATAAATGACGTCCACGTAATTGATCATTAATCTGATAAGAGAGAAGTAATGTTCATCATTCTTCTACTTCAACGTATGTCATTAAAACAAATCAACACTTTCATGAGCTTGACATCTTTGGAGAAGAAAACATTGTGTTTTTAAACAGAAAAATCCCACAGATTCCAATCCCACACATGCTAATGAGTGACAGAGAACAAACACAAGTCTTTGAGGCCCTGAGAATTAGAATAAATAAATGTCACAAGGGGAAGAACAGGGAGAGCTTTAGCATTCTTAATTGATTTTAGATTATACCAGGGAAAAAAGAAGTCCAGATTTTGATCTTAATCAAAAACTGGCAACTTTACCCAACTATGCGCTTTGTGCTGTTATTAGTATTATTTTAATTCCTGTTCTCAGGTGTTGATATAAAATTGAAAGAGAAGAATAGGAAAGAAAAGTTACCATCCTGGAATCAAGAAAGGATTTTAACTGTTACTACACTTTGCTACACACGCAGCTATGACACAATAAAAATCATTTGCTTAGTAACAGCATCATGGTGT
The DNA here is from genome assembly GCA_033628505.1 of Tringa tobata. Lineage (NCBI taxonomy): Eukaryota > Metazoa > Chordata > Aves > Charadriiformes > Scolopacidae > Tringa > Tringa tobata. The sequence goes on from JAHREE010000490.1 coordinate 1,320,767, forward strand.
AAAACAGAGTTACCTCAAGCCTCTTGGTAAGTCTTCTGAGGATTGCATTAGTTATCCTCACACCAGTTGTTACGATGTGAAGCTGCAAGACAAACAAAAGCTCTTAAGCCGGTGAATTTCCTCTATTATAAAGCAATATGAGTGTGGCAAAAACCCACACTGGATTTTTTTTTTTTTCCAAAAAGTGGCCAGTTATGACTTCTCTTTGCCATTCTCCGCCACCTCCAGAAAAAAAAAAAAAAAAAAAAAAAGAGGGAAATTAAAACTTTAAAATACTAGTATTTAATATCCCAGAAATTCTTCCTTTCCAAAAACTGCAAAATAAAAGTTATTTTGATCATTTCCATTAGGAAGAGGTAGATGCTATTTTCAAGATAGTATTAATATTGCAGTTCTTAAACTGGAGGAGACCTTTTGTTGTGCTGCTGCCAGCTGATTGATCTTAGCCTCTTCTAAAGCCCCCATCGCACACCTCCAAGCGCTGCACAATCTGCTGATCTATTTATCCTTACAGCACCCGGGAGAGACAGCAAAGCGCTGTTATCCCCATCTGCCAGGTGAGCTGATGCAGGGAAGCTGATCCCTCGCCTGCTCATGCCCTTTGCTGAGTTGTGGACCTGAGCCCCCAGCACAGGCAAGTGGGAAAAGCTGGGTTTGATGCCACCAAACCCCAGATGTGCCCTGGGTATCGCTGGTGCTCACTCAGTCTTTCAGCAAACCACTGGGGTTGTGGGTCTCTGGGGATGCTCCTAAGGCACAATTCTTTCCCTGGCTGTTCCCAGCAATTAGACCAGAGCTAAGCCCTGAGCAGCCAGAAATCCAAGGGTAGAGCTATACCCTCCTACCAAAAGGGCAAGGAGACATTATCTATGGCTGCANAAGGGTAGAGCTATACCCTCCTACCAAAAGGGCAAGGAGACATTATCCATGGCTGCAGCACCTCCTCAGGATGAGGAAGACCTGGAGCCTTTGCTCCCGATCAAGCAAAGAACCAAATTCCTCTCAGTCGTCGTGGCCCTTTTGAGTGCAGCTCAGCAGCTACTCCTGCATCTGGTTTGACACCACACCTCTGCATTTGAGCAATTAACCCACTTCAGGAAAAATTGTCAACAGGTAGGAATCCTGTGAACTAAGTATCCATCTCTGATGAGGCCCGTTAAGCTGGTGCCCAAAACTTTTCTGTGGGCTTTGCTCGTGGTTGCCTCTCCGCAGGTGTCTGCTTCTCTCTGCTTCTCCCTGCACAGGGCACAGGACACCTGCACTTTCCACTCAGCGTTTGGAATGGCCATGAAGGAGACAGATCTTGCAGTGCTGAGGAGAAAACCCGAGCGCAAGCACCTCTGAGAGTCCAGCCCTGAGCAGTTTGCCAACAGAAATAGGAAAAAGGTGGTTGAAGGTGAAGCAGGGACATAAATTCAGGTGTTCCTGAAATTGCTTATAAATTCTGGTGTTCCAGCCCCTGGACTATACTCACCGCTGGGCCGTATAGATTTTTGAAAGGAGATAAGAAGCATTCCTGCCCTGACCAACCANGCTGGGCCGTATAGATTTTTGAAAGGAGATAAGAAGCATTCCTGCCCTGACCAACCAGGGTTGTTTTTATCCAGGAATATATTCAAAACCTCCTCTCTCGACCATCTGGCAACAAGATGAGCACACATGGGGTGGGAATGTTAATCCGTGACATTAGTTTCCTTCACCTCCTCCAACTGATACAACCTCAGAGTATACGGTATGAGAGTCTGATTTATGCAGAAAGATTAAAATCATTTAATGTGTTTAGCTTGGCCAAACAACTTCTAAAATGGGAGGTGGCTGTAAGCATTAAATAATTTGGAAGGCATAAAAATTGAGTAAGGAAATTAACTGGTTAGGCTAATCCAAAAGACTGGAAATTGTCCCATATGGAAGTTAAGTGCCATCAATTTTTATACTAGACTAATATAAAGATTAAAAATCAGAAAAAAAGGCCTGATTTCTCTTACAGCTGCCATTAAGGCATTGCTAGACAATGTTTTCAGAGTTTCAGTGTCAGGCTCACAAAGAGCATAAATAAAGGGCAAGTGTATGGCAGAGAGAGAGGGAGGGATTCCACTTCTGGACCAATATACTCAATTATTAAAGGGATCACAGCTTAATCTGTGCAAATAAGCAAACAACTTCACGAGCAAGCAGCGAGTGCTCCTATCTACCCCACCACACTATTATAGGTTTTCTTTTTCCCTTCTGCATGCTCTTCTCTATTTTCCTGTTGGATTTCACAGAATCACAGGATGGATGAGGTTGGATGGGACCTCTGGAGGTCATCTCATCCAAACCCCCTGCTCAAGCAGGGTCATCTAGAGCCAGTCGCCCGAGACTATGTCCAGATGGCTTTTGAATGAATATATTTCTATTGTCTAAGACCTTTAATCAGCAGTAAAATCTAACCAAAAAACAAGGCCAGCATATATCCTAGGAAGTAAAAGAGTAACACTTCTAGCCATAGTGATCATTTAAGTTACAGATGTCCTTGGAGAGTCCAGCTGCGGTATACTCCACACATAGTAAACAGCTATCCATGTCAAGCAAACTTTAATATTGACTGCTATTGACTGTCATCTAAGTTATATTCCCTTTACATTCAGCCTAGAAAGATACAGTTGATGAAAAGAAGACCTGCATCTCTGAAAGTCACCTGAGATTTTAGGTAACCTTGACGGATTGGACCGGAACCTCTATGTCTCAAGATGCCACAGTGTAAACAGACAAAACTAATGAAGACAAAAAAGGAAAAAAAAAAGCAGGAAGGGTTGTCTCTCAGATGTTTGAGGAGGGCAATGGCACAGAGAAGAGGTGAACTTTGAGTAACTTGCTCCGAGTACAATGCCTTGTACATGACCCCAGACTCCTGGATCACCCAGTTTGAACTCCTGGAGAGGCTCTCACAAACCTTTATTTCAAAGCTGTTAAAATTGATGCTGCTTACCACTAAAATATGATCTTAAATAAGCATTCAAGGCACAGACACATCCCTTTTATGAATAGTTGGCTGAACACATGCTGATAGAGATTTTACAAAGACTGATCTGAAAAATCACGTTTCCCTGCTATTTGGCCATCCTTTACTAGTGCGTCTGGAAGCTTTTGCACTAAATCTTACGCCACAACAGGCCACAGGTTTCAATCAGTTTTCTGCAGGACATGCACCATTTTGGTTATAAAAGTTTGTCTGATCAGGAAAACATGCCTCCTGAGCATTAGAAGCACATTAGCAGTGAGCTTTACATGTGGGCACAGGCAATGGCTATAAAGAGCACACTAACATAACAGAATCAACAGGGCTCTCACAATTGATTAACTGGTTATTTAAACTGGCAGCAGCAGTTCTTGACAACAGCAGCATGGAAGTTTCCACAGGAGCTGCTGGAAAAATCCCTCATGGTTCCCAAAGGGCAATCAGGAGTTGATAGGATTAGCACCCAACACAACCATGCTTGTGATTCCAACACAAACAGCAGGAGCTTGGCAGAATGAGGTAGAGAGCATTGGATTAGGGTGGAAGAAAGGCTAGATCATGTTTACCCCTGAGGTGAAAGGAGAACAGCAATTAGGGAAGAGGTGTAGAATTGGAGTCTTCATTTTGGCAGAAAGGAAAGGAAAGAGAGGAAATAGGAGGCAGGGAGTGAACTGCTGCTTAAGGGAGCTTAAGGTTGGGAAGGGAAGATGGGTGGGAATGGAGTCCTGGTTTGGGAAGCAAGCAGGGACGTGTAACCTGCCCTGAGAGCTAGTAACTTCTGCCTTGAGTAGTAGTTCCCAAAAAGCCAAGCCTGGAAACCCCATTGCCATCAAGTTCAGCCTGGGTCAAAGAGAATAGAAAGCAAATTGCAGAACAAAGGGATTATGGCAGACAGCTCCCTGCCCACTGTCCCCTCCCTTTGCTTTTATAGGAAGAAGAATCAGGAGAAGGGCTCAGAAACCTGGCTCCTCTCCCAAACCATTTAGTGTCAGAACCAACATCTTAACGTGCACCCCTGGGACCAGCAGGAGCCAGAGCAACTCTGAGAACAGGGTGTCTATCCCATGCTCCATCTCAGGTATGTTATTTACTGACATAGAATCACAGAATCAAAGAATCATAGAATGGTTTGGGTTGGAAGGGACCTTAAAGATCATCCAGTTCCAACCCCCCTGCCATGGGCAGGGACACCTCCCACCAGACCTGGTTGCTCAAAGCCCCATCCAGCCTGGCCTTGAACCCCTCCAGGGATGGGGCAGCCACAGCTTCTCTGGGCAACCTGTTCCAGTGTCTCACCACCCTCACAGCAAAGAATTTCTTCCTGAGATCTCATCTAAATCTCCCCTCTTTCAGTTTAAAACTGCTACCCTTTGTCCTGTCACTACGGTCCCTGAGATTAAGAGTCCTTCCCCATCCCTCCTGTAGCCCCCTTTGGGTACTGGAAGGGTCTGTAAGGTCTCCCTGAAGCTTTCTCTTCTCCAGGCTGAACAACCCCAACCCTTTCAGCCTCTGATCATTTTTATGGCCCTCTGCTGGACCCATTCCAACAGGTCCTTCCTGTGTTGGGGACTCCAGAGGTGGACACAGCACTCCAGGTGGGGTCTCACAAGAGCAGAGGGGCAGAGTCACCTCCCTCACCCTGCTGGCCATGCTTCGTTTGATGCTGCCCAGGATGCAGTTGGCTTTCTGGGCTGCCAACGTGGACATGATGCTTTTATGCTGAGACTGAACTGCTGTCAGAGTACTGCAGGGTAGCTTCCAGGTCTAAAAAAGCAGAGTTATCATTTGCAGTAAAAAGGAAGTTAAAAAAACAACAGAGGTGTATACTGGAAATGATGCCAGGGAACAGCAGTCATCAAAAATATATATACTTTTTTCCATTGACAACTAATGGACAATACGAAGATTTGGTATCACTGAAGAAAAGCTGGCTCCCCATCCCACAAATATTTAGATGTACTTTGGCCTAGTTAAGCAGACAGCTCTTAGTAGACTGACTTCAGTAGAAATCAATGCTTAAACTCATCCATAAGCACCTGCAGGATCAGATACCGCATCCCCATAGTTCGTTTTTTCCAATACAGTTCACAACACTGCCAGAGAATCGTATTTAAGACGGTATTGCAGTGTGTCCAACCTATTTAGCCGGTAACTCCTGCATCTCAGGATATATAATTGCCACAAAATATTGCTGAGGATTTGCTTTTCTGATCCCCGACTGTCCTGATCATCTGCCTTCTTTTTTGGTCAAGACGTGATTCATTAAACTGAAGAGACTTTGATTTGCTTTGTGTTCACATCAGTCATCCTTGCTTTGCTGAATTCCCTATGTGTATTGCTTGTGATACGCGTAATGTTTGGAAACACACGAGCAATACACTCACTAAGGATGGAAATTACCATCTCCAAAGCCACGAAGATGATGTTCATTCCATTATCTAGCTTCACCAACAGAAATCTCATTGATGAACTCCATTCTAATACACAGCCAGAGACGCAATCTTACTACCTCATAATGAGAGCTGATTTCTCCTCATCTAAATCTCCATTACTTCTGTCATCTCATTTTTATGTAATTTCCTTCTTACAGATGCTTCTATGTTAAATTTCCCCAAGCAGACAAGAGAAATTATGTTTGTTTGATATCTATTGCAAAGTTTTTATGTGGAATGAAAATAAATGTAGAAAGGCTAGAGGAAAGTTTTGTGTCCTCATGTACTCCAACTCTATATATTCTTTTATCACTGATCTTGACACCAAAAAGTAAGAATAGTGCAACAAAATTCATAGCTGACAAAGCTGGGAGGCACTGCTGACAGACCAGGGGATCACTGCTAACGGGGAGGAGGACCAGAATATCATCACAGAAAGACTGAATGCTCTTGAAGACTGGAGAAAGAGAAATTGGGTAAGAAATAGAACAAACACATACAAACTAATAAAATAATCACAGTCTTGCTATAACAATGGGGAAGCAGCATTTGGAAAAAACTGACAAAATAAAAGGCCTAGATGTTTAATTTAATCTCTGGGTAACCATAAAATCTATGCCAAAACCAAGCAGGTTGAGCAGCATAAATAAAGATATTTCCCCAGAAAAAGGGTAGAGATGTACTAATATTATTGCCACTGTGCAAGATACTGCGATGCTGTATAAAGTTTCAGCAACCTACATTCAACAAAACCTACTATGCATCAAAAAGAGTTTCAGGGGCAATGGGCACTAAATTAATCAGGTGAATGGAAAAACCTTCTTCGTGAAAGGAGACAAGGAGAACTTAGTTCATTTTAGCCTAGCAAAATAAAGGCTAGGAAAAAATACATTTAAACTAATGAATTGTGTTGCCAAAGAACAAAATGCTTTGAATAAATTGAATCTGGAAAACAGAAGGTATCTTAAACAGGAAGACTAGTGAGGTCCTGGAAAATTCAAATAACTCAGCAGAAATTAGGGAGAAAAAATTTAGCGAGGTTTACGACAAAGGCTGAATGGTCTGTGAAAAAGATTACAACAAGGTGTTCTCTGTCAGGTTCCTACTTCACATGCTGCCCTAGACTACAGCACAGGCCCCACCTATGAGATGCTCTAAATTATACTGGAGACAAGACTAAGTATAGCAAGGATAAAAGGACAGATGGGGAAGGACTCTTTATGAGGGAATGTACCGATAGGACAAGGGGTAAGGATTTCAGACTGAAAGAGGGGAGATTTAGATTAGATCTCAGGAAGAAATTCTTTCCTGTGAGGGTGGTGAGACACTGGAACAGGTTGCCCAGAGAAGCTGTGGCTGCCCCATCCCTGGAGGGGTTCAAGGCCACGTTGGATGGGGCTTGGAGCAACCTGGTCTGGTGGGAGGTGTCCCTGCCCAGGGCAGGGGGTTGGACCTCGATGACCTTTGAGGTCCCTTCCAATGCAAACCATTCTATGATTCTATGAAAAGTCACCAAGTTTCAGGGCGTTTGATCCTACCTGGGAGGGGCCATGCTAGGTAAGAGGAAGCAGTGAAGCAATTGCTATCTTAAGGCAACTGTCAACTATATATAGCTGTATACATGGAAGAGGGAGTGATCTGAGAAGCTCTTAGGCTAAGGTGACCACCCTGAACTGAAAATACTAACATTGATCTCTCTACCAGCTGTTCTTTTTTTTTTTTTCCACCATTTCCTCCACTAACAGTGACACCAGTTAATTTAATTAAACTCAGACAGCCATAGACTGTGTGATGGTGAGATATGCTGAATAGAATCAAGAGATATTTCTTCATTTGTAGATCTAATTTTTTTTAAAATAAATATCCTCAATTTAGAGTAGTCAATAGCATTCAGAGGGCTAAAGCAGTACTGCCTCAGTGATTTGAATGGCTTTGTTACTGCTCCAAACACACCCCTCCAAAATCAGCTTCCATGTATCTCAGGTTCTGCACCTGAAAGGAATGTAAGCATTTGAAATAATGGTCATTAGCTGTCCTTAAATTAAAGGGTAACACTAATCACTGCACGATGCTGAAGAACAAGAGAGCATGTATGACTCAGATAAGTTCACCTATGTGTTTAGGGACTCAAAAGAGAAGGGGTTTTGTGCTAACAGGTTAGAAAAACAGTATGAAGAACATCCTGAGGGCAAATGATCTAACAATTGTGTCATGACATGTATTTTAGAAAGAAAAAAAAAGATTAACTGCCATGGTGAGCTAAGTGATCATTTAGACAATATTGCAGACAAAGGAACTAGTTCCCTGATGAGTTTTTAATGACTTGAGAACAAAACAGTCTCCATTTAGACACCAGAAGCATTTGACCCAAACAACCCACTAGTGCTGCGTTCACCAGGTTGTTCCCATAATGCCCTTCTAGTTCAGTGTTGAAGTGAAACCTTGACTGTCCCAATTTACCACCTGCCAGTTGGGTTTAGCACATTCAAACTAGATTCTCTAAGAAGAAAACTCATCCAGAAGCTCTCCTCCATCCACCTAAGCACCAAACTCACCCCAGTCCATGATGGAGACGACAAGTGGCTAAATTGGTGGCTTGTCCTTCAGACAGCCTCAAACCACGTGTGAGATCATGATATCAGGGACAAGATTAAGTCTAGTTCAAAGTACCCAAACCATTAACAATTTTTGATATGGCAGATATTTTCCATCTGCCCCAGTATACTCATCTGCTTCTTTTGCACAGGATTACTTTTTTATGTAAAAATGGCCATGGAGAAAAAAACATTATTTCTCCAAGTGAAGGTTGTGCATTAATAGCTCCATCAGGTCTGTGATCGACATTGGTTTGGGGCGTTTTTTCCAAGAGGTGAATAGAAACTCACTTGTACTTCAAGAAAGTGATAATTAATGTCTCTTCTTCCTAACAGATGTATGCCCGACCAAGATTCAATAAAGTGGACTATCGATTGGACATCAGTTTCCCCAGCAGACAGCAGTACAGAGAGCATAATGACAAGGTTGTTTCTTACTCCAGCAACTGAAACAATTGTTCTGAAGAATTTCTTTGCATTTTCTGATCCTATTGCATGATAGATATCATTCAGAAAATATAACACCTCATGTCACAGATCGGCAGAGAGGAAAGATTCCCACCACTGAATGATCGAGATTGCTGCGGGAATGAGAAAATCCTGTAACAAGACTTCGAGGCACCAGAGATTGGGTTTAGAGTTCCCCACCCCAGTTTCGACAGGCAGGGGTTTGGAAATGTAAATTGCATTTTGGCATTGGGAATAGCCCTCAGTGTCCCTATTATAAAACGCTAATGCACTCCCCCATTTCCTCTCTTTAGCAGTGCTGTAATTTTATGGCTAAACATGTCTGGGTTTTCTCCCTCAACAACCACTCTAGAGTTACTCTCTCAATATTGCAAAGCTGGGTCATTTCTGATTCTTCTTTCATCTTGTCCATTTGAGTTGCAGCACCAAATCATGTTAACTTCAGACCATGCAATTGCTTATCCACATGGAAGGTAAGTAACCTCACAAGCCATATAATGTGTGATCCACACGGGTCTTCCTAACACCAAGGTACCCCTGCACCAAAGTACCAGGACACCCCTCCTTGCTGCTGCTCCTCGGCCTGTCTGTATCTTCAGTGACTCCTCCCTGCATCCCAATGTGGGGATAAAACTCATAAAATGAGTTTATTTTGCAACTGAACAGATCCTGCTTTCATTGTGCCTGCCTGTAGCTCTCCTCCTTCTCTTGCACACGACGTGCCAGTCTCACCACCATCCTCTCTTTCCCCAAAACACTTCCCTCAGACTGCCATAACCCAGGCTTTCCTGGACATGGGTCTGCAATACGGCTTGAAACAAGCTCTGCACCAGTTTGGAAAAGAATCATAACGTACCTGCAAGAGTCACATGGACCTGACGCATGGGTCTGTGCAACACCAGGTGTCTGAACACGTAGCCTCTGATAGAATCCGTAGCAGATCCAGGAGATGTTCAAGGTTTAGTGACCACCGAAACCAACTTTTCCATGATACGTCTTGGTTGCAGCACACAGTGCTGCCCTCAGAAGCATCATGCACGGGAGATCCAGGTGAGGACAACGTAGGGCACCACGAAGGCAGACTCCTGGACTTGCCTTCCCATAGCTGCTGTGTGCCAGCCTGCACCCGTGCTTGACCCATTTACAGTTGCCATGGAGAGACTGAAGCACTCAGAAGTATCTCATCCCCCAACTGAAACGAGATCTCACAGAAATAAATATCTATTTGTGGATTTAAAGGGGAAAATATAATACAATAATTATGAAAAAATCTATGTCCAGTGACTGCTGACAAATATGAATTATTTGATGACCCTAATCTCTCATCCTTCGTTATCAGTAGGCTGCAGCTCTGGCCTAACCAATCCCCTTAATAAGAAAAGAGAAGAAATTTGGCACAGTTGCGGCACCTTTCCTTTTAAGACTTTCACCTTTAAAACTCGAATACTTTTCATCTTAATGGTCTTGCAACACAAAAATGGATTAAAGCAGCATTAAGCCAAGAGTCACATTTTTTTTTGTGCGCAGTGCAATTTCTCGCAAATTTTCTAAATAGGTTATTCTCCCTCCCGACAATGAGATTTCTGCCCTCTGTAATTGTGCTGCAGCTACAGCAGCTACTAATGAGAACAGCACAATGATAAAACTGAATCTCTGAGATGGCAAAGAGGAGCTCAAACGCCCACTCCTTCCAAGTGGTACTACCCAGCAAGGTTTCTTGAACAAAGAAACATTAATACACTAGAGTTCATTGAACTGATAGGAAAGGACCAAAACCTTTTCACTTGGGCTTCAGACCAAAGTAAATATTTTATGCATTTTAACGCCTTTTTAAATTTTTTTTTCATCAGTTTATTCTCTTTTTCAAACTGTGGATTCATGGATCCCAACTAGGTATAGAAATGTTAAACTATTGCAATCAACTCTGTAGTCATGAGACAGCCCAATTTTGCAGGCTTGGTGGCTGAAGGTAATTTTGGTCAAGCCTCTGATTAAGGATATTGGCAGCACATAATAACAATAATTTATTGAAACTACGGCTGAGTGAACAATGCTATCTATCCTCCTGTGTCAGTGGATGGCTCTCAATTAGCCATTTATGTGCATGTAGCTTAGCACATCCATTTATTATTATTTATATTCCCAAACATCACCCACTTTTGAGGGACTTCAGCCAAACTAAACATCCAATACCACCTTTTTTCCCACCAAGCCTTCTGAGTCTGTTGCATTGGCGACAGCAGGTAGAGGGAAACAGGCTAAAAGAAAAAGGTACAAAAATCGAGTCATGTAAAAAGTGTATTATTCTAAGCAGAAGGTCCCTCAGGCAAACGATTCAGGGCTAGCACTCCTGAAGCTAGAGAGGGAAACTGTGTTAAAGCACTTTATTATCACAGAACCAGCTTTTTTATTTTTTTCCTTCCCCCCCCCCCAGTAAAGAGTTGAAGCAGACAGCTGAAAATAAAGAGGTAGGCAATGTCTTTCATCTGTCCTGGAGAGAGGGAGGTGGCTTGTCCTACAGTGATGCAGTGCCATCTAGTGACTCCTTCCTTCAAGGCAAAAACGAAAACCCACTAAATTACATCTTCAGGTTAAAAAAAAAAAACAACAAGCAACTACCTAAATTACACTTTGGAGTAGGGGAGGGAGGCTGGCAAGTACCCCGTTCCCATAACAGAGTGTGAGTGTGAACAGGCTTCCCCCTTGCAGGAAATAGCTGCCAGGAGGTTCAGGTTGAAAGCCATCGTCACCTCCACCAACTTCTACAGGGACAGGGACCCAAGATGCCACCTCAGCAGCTGGTCCCAGGCTCTCCCCATCATCTCGCCAGCTTCAGGCAGGCCAGCACATAATGACACCCCGGTTTTAAGGGTCCCTAAGTCCCCTGTGACAGGCAGCACAACCTCAGCAGATGTAGCTGAGGTTCACTTAACCAGCTCTTTGCTTCCCAGGGTTTAATTAGCAGCTGCTCTGCTAAATAACATCTCCCAGGAGGCAGCGACACATCAATGGTGTTACAAGCGAACCTGAAGAAAAGCTGCAGTTTGGTGTCAGGAGAAGTATGGCCACCCCAAAGCAGTAAACAGAACTTTCTTTCCACCCCTCCTGCTTCCCACCTTCTGCTCCTCATGCTGTCGCCTGGGGTTGAAAATACAAACTTTTTCATTGAGTGGTATCCGAGCTCTTCCACAGCTTTCTAGACTCCTGGTCCCTTGGTCCATGTTGACTCCTGGTCTATTTGTCCATGTTCTAGGTTTTTTTTCTGAGCAGAACAGGTTCGCTCAGTTTGTTTGGGGGTTTCTTGTTTGTTTTTTCAATAAGACCTGTGACTGAGATATTAATGCATGATTCCAAAGGCCTGGAGAAAAAGATCAAGTATTGCCAACTATCCAGATTTTTACCATGAGCTTTGCAACACTGGAGCTTACCTGTCTCAACCACAGCTAAATCCAAAAGATTTCTTTCACAGATGTGGAAAACTACAAAAAAATGGGAAGGAAGAGTTTGGGGTTTTTTTTTAAGGAAAGTAAAAACAAAATTTCTCAACACATGAGACTTGATGAACATACAGTGATCTCTGGATGCTAACAGTTACTCACTGTCTATGCCCATCCTTGTGAACTGAGGTTCAGATGTTGGTGTGGGTGTCTTCCAGAAGCCACACGTTCCCACAAGTTGAGCACCAGGCTGGATGCCGGGGAATCCCACATATTTCTGTTTCTGCTTCCATCTGGCCTGAAGAAACCCATCCCTTTGTGTTGCTGCAGAGTTGCCCTGGGCCAGGAGATCACTGAAGGCAGTTCATTCAGATGGGAGACTGGGGTACAGTTGCATGGTCTCAACAGCAGCCACCATGTGTGTTTACTGTGTCAGCAGGTGCTGATATGGGACTAGTGCCTTTCTCTCATCAATAAATCACTGATTCAACTTCTTTATTACTAACTGAGAGGAATATTAGTGATAGGAAGACTAGCCAGCCAGCCAAAATACAGCCTCATGCCAAATACAGCTCCTTGCCCACCATAGACCGTGGTGACCCTGTGTTTCCCTGGGCACATGAGGCACAGGGGTGCTGCTCGGCTGCCTCATCCAGACGCACTCTCTGGCCACATCCAGTCCTTGCTCTGAGGTATGACCCCTAAATACTTCATTCCCTTTCATTTCCCTTGCCTGTCTTCTTCCCCTGTTCCCCATCCTCCCACAAAGAAAGCCCAAGGCACCTAGAAGGGAGCAGAGAAAGGGAATAGAGGGCACAAGGCTCTGACTTGGAGATGAGGGAAGTTAAGAATCTTGTCTTAATCTGCAGATGGGGAAAATAAGGACCAGAATTACAAGGCAGCCACCCAAGGGAATAAGATAACCAAATAACAATCAGGACCTCGAGGTCCTAAGGCAGACAGCTGTGTCTCCTCTGGCAAATGAGTGGTTCCATGGGCAAATCCAGAGTAGTTACCTGATATGTATAATATATAGATAACCAGATACACTAGGCACATCTAATATATATAAAATAATAGCTTAAGGTAAAGTATGTACCTTTAATCAGGGTATTCCTACCTACTTGGAATTCAAGAAATAGCAAACCAGACTTTCCCTATGGCTTTCCAGCCATAAACAACAGGAGATGTTGAGGAGAACAGGTTCTGCCAGTCACTGCATCCTGCCACAAAGATGTGCTCAGCATGCAAGCAGCATGTGAGGGGAGGCACCGCCATTCCTCAAGAACCAGAGGCTGCAACAGGGTTGGAAGCGTTCAGGATCAGCACAGGATTGTTTGGTTTATTTTTGCACAGTTGTGCTGAATGCACTGTTCCAAACAGCACCGTCTCTATCATGGCTTGTCTAATAATAGCACTATAAAACCAAAAAATGAGTAACAGAAATTTCCTGAAAACTGAACACAAATTGAAAATTCATGTTTTTAGGAGCAAATAATATCCATGTCAACAATTTCACGATTCACACACAAGAAAAGAAAAGGACTGGTTTTATGTTTAGAGATAAAAATTAAGTGGAAAGCACTAAAATACTGAACATTGAGCAATATATTACCTTTAAAACGATTAAGAACACTCAAGAACACTAGTGGTACCATTCGCTATCACTTTCATAGTCATGTTTCATGTTGAAAGTCAAAACCCTGAACTCATGCATTGCTGGGTCTCGCTAATACAACACCAGAGTAAGAGGAGGAAGAAGGACTCCTTACAAACAGAAAGCCTGCATCTGAGGAAAATGTTTCTTCCTTCCTTCCATCTACCTATCCATCCACCCACCCACCCATCCAAGGCTGATGGATGTTTACTGTCCATGTGAGGACTTTGAGATTAACCCAATACTGGGGAGAGGAACATGATTTTTCTCTCTCATCGCTGGTGAAGAAGGAACATATTTGTGAAAGAATTACTGGTAACTGCTCTCCCATGTTTTTTGCAGTGATAAACAGCAATATATCCCAGCAGAAGTCAAACTCCTGATACAGAACCAAATAGGAGCTTGTGAAACGTTTGTGTTTGAGCTAGTTTTCCTTACCGATGCTGTGTTTACCTTTCCCTATTGCTAACATTTTTTTCCCTTCATCTGGAAATATTTTTCTGGAAACTGTAGTTTGTATATTGGGCCACAATAACATCGTGGTCATACAGACTCTGAGAAAGTCTATTGAAACCAATGGAGAAAAGGCTTCTCAATCAGTAGAGGAACAGCTCCTGAAGGCTTCAGTATTTCAAAGCGGATCTTTGTTCAGCCCTAACACGTAATTCTTAAACTCCATGAGGCACAGAAAGCAGTCTTCTGCTCTCTTCTGTCCTGGCAAGCTCCCCCTGGGACACAGTAGCCAGGATTGAGTGTCACCTTCCCAAAGCATTTGAAGAAATCCAGTGAAAGCAATTGAACAACAGAGATCCAGAAAGTATGACATACGAGGAAGACTTGCATGGGGTAAAATAATCTAGCAATATACAACAAGCTAGTGGAAAGAGGAGAGCCATAATACGGTCTTCCTGTCCATCATAGGTGGGAGGAAGATGGCATGACCTTCATTTGCAGTTAAAAGAATTCAGGTTGGATGCTAGCAAAAGGCATTTTATCAGTATAAATAGTGAATCTGGAATAGGGTGCCTGAGAGGCTGTGGACTCTCCAACGTCAAAGGTTTTTAAGGACAAATTTAATCAACATGCAGGTATAATTACTCTGGCCTGAAGCAGAAGCAAAGCCTAGACAAGTTCATGAGGTTCTTCAAGCCCTGTTGCCCTCTGAGACTCTGATATTAAAATTCTAGCCTAGAAAAACACGAGCTTCCTTCCAGCAGCAAACACAGAATCAAATTACAAGTACAATTTCACACACAGTAGCATAGATCAGGAGGTACTGAGCTAAAGGTGGTGGAATTAAGCACAAAAATATAGCATCCAAGATCATTAAGCTAATGGATTTTCATGTAACATATGGCAATTTCAAGATATTTTTTGTACCCATTCTAGTTTATTTGTTCTGATCTATTCCGGGTTTTTTAGCAATAACAGCATCGCCACCTTATTATCCTGGCACCTGAGTAGTGTGGCATGGTGGAAAAAAATATTAGTCAGGAGAACAATAACCTGATTTGATGCCCTTACACCATGTTTGAAACCCACTGATGGAAGGTTTGGAGATCAGTACATTCTTTATACAATTCTGCCTAACCAACCAATTTCTCTGACTTCTGCAGCTAACAGCTCCACACAACTTTCTTTTTTTAACTGGCTAATTTTGTGCATAGTAAGTGTATTAATTAAAAATGGAACCAAAGGGCCTAGCTAAACCTTTGATCTTCTCTATGCCCCAGTTTCCCCTGGTCTGTAAAGCAGAGATCGTATTTTGCTCACCCCAGACGTCTGCTGGATGATTAGTTCATTAAGATTTGTAGGCTACTTTGCATATCCCCAAATTACTAAATTAGATCATAGCAGATATTCCAACCTCTATTTTTGAAATTAATTCCCATTTGTTGGACTTTTTCTAGAATTCAGAATATGGCTGGGAGACCTGGTTTTATTCCTGGATACACACTGTCATGCAGCTAACGAGTCTCCCGGCAGCCTCAGGGGGAACGGGATCAGCTCACACTTCCTCACTTTGTCTCTAGGATGCTCATTCCTACCGACACAGCCACCACCCTCCAACAGGTACCTTCACTTCTGCATTTGCATCCTGTCCTGGGAGAAACTCCTTACCCATCACCTTCCAAAAAGCAGGGCTGTCCCTTTGTACATGCAGAGGCAGTTTTTGTAGCATACAGGGGCGTTTAAATGTCCCTTCTATTTAGCATGAAAAGCAACATAATCAGCACAACATCAGTTTTCAGGCAATTTACTTATTGGCAAGGACCTGCCTACCCTTGCAGGGTAGAAATCAACTCTGTTCAGATGTAAAGGGGACACCTAGTTCCATGAACACCACAGACCATCACGCGTAGTAGCGATTATAATAACTCTCCATGGGTGGACACTCTTATCCTAGAAGTAACACGGGCATTTTCCTGTTTAACCCACTTCTGAAGGTGAATGTTGAATGTGAGTAAACTAAGCAGGAAGAAGAGACTCATACGCCAGGAGATGAAAAAGGGAAAGTTTATCAGGCTCAGCATGAAGACAGGTCCAAGATGCAGTGAGACACACCTGAAGATATGGATATCAAAAGCCCAGGCTCAAGGCATGAACAAATCACTGTAAAACACTTGGTCTCACATGAGTAGCCTGCACTCTGGGAAACAGGAATTTGGAAGTGTGAGGCAATGGCCACTAAATCACCAAGGGAATCTGGGATGATTTAATCACTTTCAGCTGCCAATGTCTTTGACTCAGGACAGCTTGACTTGTCATGGGTGAAGCTATTCATGCATCCACAGCTGCGAGGGTACCAAGCAAGGACAGCTTCCACTGAATACTACAGCAATGCTCTTGCTTGAGTAGTGCAGTAACTTCACTATTTCTCACATTATTTGGCAGTTGTGTCCTATATTTCTACTCTAGCAAAGCTCCTTATTTTCCACCATTTCTAAATACAATATAATTCTGAAATAAGCAAGCATTAACTTCAGGTTATTAACTTTGAATGCCAGATTATGGTTTCCATTGTTTATTGCCAGAACAGACTATTGAAGAGGCACCTCTGCTCAGCTAAATTTAAAGTTTTGTCTTCAGGCATAATAATATCTCTAAGAGTTGCTTGACTGTATAAGATATTTAAGCATGTAAGTTGTGCTCTGAGGTCAGTTGGAATTTTGTTTAAAAATAAATCTGTGGTTAACTCAGTATCCAGACTTTTCTTTCCCAAGACAATATAGCTACTATGGCAACAATCAGTAGCATAGCACTTGTGGTGAAAGGCAGAGTGTTTTGATTATTAAATGAAGATTTAAACCTTTAGAATTAATTTTTTTTTTTACTATCAGCTAATGTCCCTCCTGTTGGCTCAACAAACCACAATGAGTCTTTATTAACTCTGATAAGCAGCACCAAGACAACGATTGTACAGCACGCTCTAAAAGACCACTTAATATTGTAGAATAAACAGGGCATTGATTCCCTGTACAACAGCCCAAAAATGACACTATAGAACAGATATTTAATCTACAAGGAAACTATCTTTGCCTTGGTGAGGAAAACTCCTCATTCATCTCCTCGAAAATTAACATCTAATAGACTCTGTTATGCAAATACTAGTCATGATCAAAGCAGGTATAAGGGATATTCAATCCATGATTATAAGTCTATAGTTTTATTGTGTGTGCACAAGATGCATTTGATTTCTATTGGAACCTTGTAGAGCAAAGAACAAATATAGTATCAACTTGTTCCCCTGAAGGTAGAGAAATATCCCCAAGTAAAGTAGGAAAGAATATATAACAAATATCAATGGAGACAGAATAGGAAGGGAGAAGTTACTGTTTGGCCAGAAGGTCACAGGAAAGTTTGTACAAATTGCTGAAACAATTTTCTGTGCTGAAAAACCTCAGACCTTCTAAATTGCCTGCTCTCAAGGACATCTCAAGGAGGTGCTCTCAAGTTCCCCGAACTACCTTTTGGAAATTTTAGGATGAAAACTCAGTTCCCCAACCGTGTCCCCATGACTCAGCTGAAGGATGGTTAGGCTTTTGCAACTTCCAACTATCCCCTATAACCTTTGGGTGACCATGTCTGTTAGAAAAATGTCAGATGTCTTTCCCTGATGTCACTCTCGGATCATTTCTACCCAGTGTCTTGTTATCACCTGCTACAGAGGCATACGGGATTTATACATGATCTGAATATACGCTGCTACAGAAGACAACATCAGCAAAAACAGTGAGGTCCCATGGGTGTCTTGGGATTCAGCATGCTCTGATACTCTACTTCAAAAGTAAAGCAGAGACAACATCCCTGAAATTTAATTCAAATACATCTCTGATAGCAAGAGGCATACCCTAAGTCTCCAAGAGTATAGCTGAAAAACAATAGTAGGTACTTTTCATAGCATATTCCCAAAGGAATTCGCATTTATTCTGACAGTTTTCATGTAAAAGAGCAGTCACTTGTTAAGAAAATAAATAAGTAAAAAGACTGGACAGCGTTCATAAGTGCTACCTCCAAGTGGATCCAAAAAGCCAGTTTAACTCTGCTTAACTAAGCTGGCTCCAGAATGGAAACACATGGGTGGAAAATTCTTTTGGCGCTGCCACCTATTTTTGGACTGGTCAGAAACAGGTTCTCATAAAATCACTCATATCACCCAGATTTTTTTTCCTGTTTTCGGCTGATAAAACGTTTATTGCTTTTCCCCACATTCTTCTTTCCTACTGCTGTGCTGCTTCACGCACAGTACCTGAGCTTGCCATCCTTCAGCCAAGCTGTGTTTTGTCCAGCCTGATGTCTACGGTCCAGTTCATAGTGTTAGAGTCAGGTCTCATAAAACTGTGGACATCATATACCCTTCCACTTAAAAGACACTAGTTTAAGTCTCAACCTAGCCAGAGAAAGCTGAGAAAAGAGACATAACAGGACTATAATCTGCCACTAGAGGTGCCTGAACATTTTGACAGGCACAGGTGCACATCGACGTCAGGCAAATTTTCAAAGATTTGATGTTTCAAAGTATATCACATCTGGATCTGGTATAAAACCAGTCTAAGACCTTATGCCCCTCACAGGAGCAACTTTTCTGATAGCTTTTCAGTCCTTTGTCCTGTTACTGTTCGGGTTTTCAAACTTGCAGAGGCAAAGGTAAAGTAGAGAGCAATAACATCATGGGCAAAAGCTGAGACCAAAGGTTTGGAATATCAGAACCAAAATCTGGTTTGAGAAGATGGTGACCTTCAAGTGACTACTTCTTTTTTATTCTTATTCATGTTTTTAGAACATTTTTAGTCTTTCACTGTCTTTAACACTGGGCACAGATGTCTGTGATAAAGATCAGCAGGTTATGAGATAGAAACTAGTATTTCTTCCTTGTCCAGAGGAACACTAGAGAGCTACTTGCCGGGAAACCCTCTTTGACAGGCACACGGGGAAGCCTCAGGAAATTGTTTGTCACAAACCCTGTGTCTCCTGCTCAAAACTAGGGATGCTCTCCCAGTACACCTTCCACATTTCTAAGGGGTTGTAAGGGACCCAGTATGAGAACTTGATGTTCCTTTTTGTTTTGACATTAATCAGCTTTTGCAGAAGTAGCAGAACACTTTCATCCATACTCCTTTTAATTTATATAAACATTAGATTTATACACATGTAACCATTTTGCGGTTCTAAAACTTCAAGTAATACAAGACTGAAATATAACTTCATACAAGACTGAAAAAAACCCCACCTTGTTCAGAGAAGATGGGAAAGAACTAAGAGAACTTTGCTCTCCTAATATAAATGATCAGTCAGATAAGTTTTCTATAGCTATCAACAGCTTTGGTGCAAGAAGATTTCACTTTGCAGTTCAATACTACTAAAACACCCCATAAACTTGGTCCTCCTTGTCATGTGCTGCCAAAAAGGCTTATAACGGTCAGAAAACATGCTTGCTCTAGCAAAAATCATGAACGCACACCACTGAAAATTATCTTATTGGTAAAGTTCTTTGTGGTGCTTGATAGAAGAGCTATCAAATGGTCTTAATTCTGCAGACTAAGGCAAACTGTTCCTCAAATAAACAGCAACCAAGCAGAAAGGAAAATTCACTGCTTGGCTCAGAGGTTTGTGAACGCTGAGGAGAGGAGACCTCTGCGGGCAAGGGGAGTTCCTCAGCCTCCTCCCATCCCATCCAAATCAATCAGCACGACAGCTCTACACACCCTTCAGGGCTGATTTATATTTAGAACTTAATAAAGAATAAAAAATAGCAAATCATACACCCACTCCGCTTTGGGGAAACAAATGTGCTAGTCAACGGAAGATATAAATAATCACACGGTGACACAACGAAACGCCTCATCCGGAGGCCGCGGCGCAAACTGCTGTCCGCCGGCCAGCAGAGCTGCTGGATGTACTCCATTAATCTCTTTTCCAAAGTGACGGATTCTTTTTTTGGGAACTAGCCCAGTTCACCGAGGAGTCATTTTTCACTCCCCCCCTCCCGCCCCTGGCCCGCCATCAGCTGAGATCAGTCACCAGTAACTCATCACTCCCGATCCAGCCTCTCTTCTTCACTTGTAAGGGAGATTTTCCAGCAGGGCTACTGCAGCTGGCCTGCAGGAAACACCTCCAAACCCCCTATTCATAGTCCGGGCAGGGTGGAGGAAGGAGAGGGCAGGCAATCAGATAACGGAGCGATAGGGAAAGTGTGATCTTCCTCTCCCTCCATAACGACACCATTTTCTCCCCTCAGCTTTAACCTTTCGAAAACTTTCGAGAAGCCACGTGAAAACCCACAGCCCCATGCAATCTAGGCGTGGTAGCTCCAAATTTTTTAGCTGCAAAGCAAAGCCCGTGGTGCTGGGCATGGATAAACAGGCCAGAGAAAGCGAACGTGACCACTCAGCTCCGGGGAAGAGCCAGTCTGGGTTCCTACTCCAGCAACCGCAGGCATTTCTATTAAAAACTGCTTTTATGTCCCATTAGACAAACTGGACAGGCTGTCCTGGAAGGGAGAAAGTGAGAGTTTTGTGTACCTGGCTCTCCAGCTGTGTCACAATTTACCTTTAGGGAATGTATGAAAAAAAAAGCTTTATCATGGACTTCCATGCCCCCTCCCACCCAGCTGCATTCTACACACCAGCCCCTCACGTGCTCTTCACATACCTTTTAGTGGTGATTTTTGGTCTGGGGTTCTCTAACACGCTATTTGGATCCTTTCTTTGGGTCCAGGCAGGCCGTTGACTGCCCTCACCTTCTTGATTTGCAGACTCTGCTGAGGGTTGGAGCCTCCTTATCTTCTAGTTTATGCTTCTTGTGCACCTTAGGGAACTGAAAAGTCCCAGACTTGTGGAAAACACTACCAAAACATCAGTGTGTTATCAATGTTTTTCTTATAGTAAAAGACTCAACACAGCACTGTACCAGCTGCTAGGAAAATTGCTAAGAAAATTAACTCTATTGCAGCATAAAGGCTTCAGCAAGTCAAGCTCCTCATGCTAAGCAAAGCTCAGCAAACAGCATAAATCACACCAGGTTGTAACCCTAAGTAATTTATTCCAATTAAAACTTACTTGTTTAAGCTAAACAAATAGTAACTCTCAAGACACACAGGCTAAAAGATTGAGAAATCAACATTTTGATGGTAAATGCAGAGAGGACGACAGGTTTGTGCGGTGGCTAAGCAGGGCCTTGGGAAACTGCATCACAAAAACTTGCTGCAAATAGCCCTAAATTCTTGCCTTGTCCAGCTAAAGCCTTTGGTGAATCTGTCCATATAAGTCCCCTCAGCAGCACAAGTACTCGCAGACACAAGTGACACTGTGAGGGCATTAAAACTGAACCATGGTGTATTTTTGTCCCAGTAGAATCCTTCACGACATACCCCAAAGAAGGGGGTCAAACTGGTAACCAGTACAAACCAGTCAAGCTCTGACCAAATGTACCAGCTGTGGTTCAAACCCCTGTCACCCCAAATGTGACTGGAGGTGCCCAGGGATAGAACAGTGCAAAAATATGATGGGTTTATAGGGAGGGATATTTACTGCTTTCCAGCTTGTTTACAAGAAAAGAGTGGTCATATGGCAGGTCATATGGCTCTCGGGGAGCTCCTCAGTGGGGTGGAAAAAAAACTGGGGAGTTTATTTACAAGCTCAGTTGCTCTCTCTGACCTCTAATAGGAGCAAAAGCAGCATGAAATGAGGCCCTGTCTGCTGTGGAGAATTGCCAGATAATGAGATTTTAAAGAAGAGTCCACGTGTTTATATACACACCTCAGAAGCTAACCACCACATCAAGCGAAAAATACATTACCGTTCCATTGTCAGAAGGAGACTACAAAGACCCCAGCACAGGATGAGTGTGAGTGTGTACACACACATGCTTCTTCTGGCAGCAAAAACATTTTTGTTGCACCTTTCCAGATACCTCAGAGCCCCCCATGAAATACAGGACCTCTTGTTAGTGCCCTAGCTAAAAAACTGGTGCTGCCCAATGTCTTTCTGATGAGCATTGTACAGTAAATGAGTTGGATCCAACCTTCAGCAATAACACGACTGCTGGCACCTCTGCTGGCAGTTTCTGTGCCCACTGGGAATGAGTTTTATAGAATCAGAGAATGATTTGGGTTGGAAGGGACCTTAAAGACCATACAGTTCCAACCCCCCTGCCCTGGGCAGGGACACCTCCCACCAGACCAGGTTGCTCCAAGCCCCATCCAGCCTGGCCTTGAACCCCCCCAGGCATAGGGCATCCACAGCTTCTCTGGGCAACCTCTTCCAGTGCCTCACCATGCTCACAGGAAAGAATTTCTTCTTAATATCTAATCTAAATCTCCCCTCTTTCAGTTCAAAACTCTTATCCCTTGTCCTATCACCCCACTGCCTGACCAGGAGTCCCTCCCCATCTCTCCTGTAGCCCCCCTTAGGTGCTGGAAGGCTGCTTTTCAGTCCCAGCAGGGCAGAGCTGAGGTCCTACTGCAGAAGTTATGGCCTGATCTGCCTCCATTTGTGGAGGAGCAAATTTAGGTCTCTTGGATTATTAAATCTTCATAACTTCCCGACAGTTTCCTCAGAATCAGGGGTGGTGGAGGAAACAAGTCTAAATAACCACAAAGCAAACATTTTACAGTAGAAAGAAAGCACCACCCTGAAAATAGCACGGAGCCATCATTTTAAATTACACAGAGCAAGAGCAATGAATGCCCCTTTGGAAACTGTAATTTCAAGGTGATGAGGGTGTTTGTGGAGGAAAGAGCGTGTGACCCTGCCCATATTTCTTCTCCAGAACAGTTGGGGATGTGCCATGAATACTTGTTACCAACAGGAGCCACTCCTCATTCCCGCACAGCATCCTCTGCCCTGCCTTGCCACCAAGGGACAAAGTGCAGCCGCTGCCAAGGACACTCTGTAGGAGCAGCTCAGAGCCCATTTATCGTCCTGAACCTGTGGCAGGGAGACAGGGGTGCCAAAAGGCAGAAATAGCAGTGCTCCTTTCATCACCCGGGCTCCTTTCATCATGAGCGGGCTTCACGCCGCACAATGAGGTGCCAAAAGGTCCATGGATGGGGTGGGGAGATTCCCCTCGTAGTTGCTGATCCAGGATTGTCACCTTTAAACAATGCTTTGGCCACTCAGTCTAATGACTGTCACTTTACCTTTGCCCCCCACTTCAGATCTAAACTGTGCTTGGCCAAACTTCCTACCACGATGACCCGAAGCAAAGTAAGGAGAACTGGCTGAGTCCTCTCAGCTCAGCAGGGCTGGTCTGAGCTTCACAACCGTGCCCACCCATCCAGAGCAGAGCTGCCCCTGGAGAAAAGGAGGCTGAGGGGAGACCTTCTTGCTCTCTACAACTCCCTGAAAGGAGGTTGTAAAGAGGTGGGGGTCGGTCTCTTCTCCCAAGTCACAGGCGATGGGACAAGAGGAAATGGCCTCAAGTTGCACCAGGGGAGGTTCAGATTGGAGATTAGGAACAATTTTTACACTGAAAGGGTTATCAAGCCTTGGAGTGGGCTGCCCAGGGAAGTGTTTGAGGCACCATCCTCATGGTTTAGTGATGGTTTTCTTGTCAGAGTTAGGTTGCTGGTTGGACTAGATGATCCTGAAGGTCCCTTCCAGCCTTGATGATTCTTTGTTTCTATGACATCCATTTATGTCAGAAGAACAAAATCCAGCGTTCTCCCTAGGACCAGAGACCACTTTCCCCATTCACACTTTTCCATTAACAAAGTATAGACCTGTCTCCCCTACAGAGTAAGAAGAACTTCTCCCATTCCTGCTGTTTCAGATATCAAGTGTTTTGTGTGGAGATCTGCAGGCTCAGAAATCAGGCTCATAGCTATTTAAAGCATGGCAAATGGTTCAGGGCCACTCAGTCAGAAAAAAAAACCAAACAGATTTCACATGAGGCTTTGTGAAACCCTTCTGGGCAACTTCCAGTTTGGTTAAGACAGCACAACCCTGATTTGACATTGCCTAATGCTCCTGCTCTACTGACCGTGCAGGGCTTACCTCCATACATGATCACTGCTTTGAATGACCACCTTTCTTAAATTCAACTCAGAGAATACCTAAGTAGTCTGCACATGGAAAAAGAAATAATGCTGTGAATTAATCACAAAAATGATCTGACTTAGCTTCAAGGAACAGGGCTCTTTTAAGAGATATCAAAAGCTGGCAACATACTACTGGCAGCTCCATGAAGTTCAAGTCCAGCTCTTTACTGGCTATTTCCTTAAACCAAAATAAGTTAAGCTCCTACACGACTTTATGGTGGTAAAATCCAAATAAAAATTTAGTATTGCTCGTAATATTGCTGTAGATTGGTGATTTTCCCATCCTGCACATGGGTGAGAGTCATCAGTCACTTTTTCTTTGTGTGCATGGTTTGACTGCTTCCAAAGGCAAAAGCCAACACCACCTTTAAAACCTTCTCTTATTTTTTGCTTTTCTGGCCTTCACCTGAGTCTAGTTCTCACTTATAGTCTGGGTTTTTTACAGCTATGAATTCTCTTATGGTATAAATACCATCTGCTGTTCCTTTAAGGCTTCTTTATGATTTAGAGGTATATAAATGGATTTACAAGAGTCACC
This sequence comes from Tringa tobata, assembly GCA_033628505.1. Classification (NCBI taxonomy): domain Eukaryota; kingdom Metazoa; phylum Chordata; class Aves; order Charadriiformes; family Scolopacidae; genus Tringa; species Tringa tobata. The sequence goes on from JAHREE010000490.1 coordinate 1,345,431, forward strand.
TACAGTGAAATAAGAATTGGCCAGACAGACTGCCTAAATTAAAGCAGTCTGACCTCCCATCTTTCATTCTTACTTCTCCTACCTCTACTCTGCTCCATCTCATCCCTACCAGACACCCAGCAGCCAGAGTACATGCCAGCCAACACCTTTTTCCTGGAGTTCCAGCAGTGAGCATTTTCCAGGATGCTTGGAGACCACATAAACTACATTACAACCAAAGAAAGGAATACACAAGAACATTTCAGCCAGGAACCTTCTGCGTCCCTCCTCCAAAGTGACTTTCTTCTCCAGCAAGGTTATTCAAGCCCTTCAGGGGATGACTGCATGAGGGAAAAAACCACCTTCAGATCCCTTTGAAGAAAATATCTTGCGGGTATTCGAGTATATTCTGTCCATAAATTGCCTCAGCAGCCAAATGAAAAATGCTTCACACTTCCAGATGTAAGATGTGCGAAGAGGCTTAATTAGCTAAAGTTCATATACTGCTTTGAAGATGGGAAGACCTCTGAATGAAGTGCTAAGAACAGATAACTAGAATCCATCTTTTCTGGTATTAAAAAAAAAAAAAAACAACCAAAAAAACACCAACATAAAAAAGCAGATTGATGTTGCACAGAAAATATATGCCAGAAAAATTGTCCAATCATAGGATTATTCATCAAAGTTTTACTTGCAGCCTCAGGGATTGTTTAGATACTGCTATTTCCAAGCTCTATCTCAACTGGGAATGTGATTTCACTACCTATTTTTGACAGGCAACTCAAATGGGACATTACAGTAAAAATCGCTAAAGCAATATGACATTTTCTTCAACATTCAGGGCTCATAGTTTTGACGTTTAAAATGCAGGAGATTTCTGACATCTTCCTCAAAAAGGGATTTTTTTTGTGTCTGTCCGAGTACATAGCAGCCCAGCTAAAAATGCTGTTCTGAAACACAGCATGTCCATTAAATAATTCATATCACTGACCAACACTAGGGAGAAATGGTATCTAGGAGCAAAACAACAACAAGTGAATCTGAGTGCATGAAAACTCATTTCCAAATATTAATTAGGAAGAAAGATTAAGCATATTTAGACATCAGACCTCTCAGCACCTCTTGATGAATTTTGTCCTTGGACAGAGCATTATTGTATTCATGTCCAAACTGCAAAAACCCAGCCAAACCTCAGGAAGAGTGATCGGAGGAATGACTTTCCTCCCCCAGTGGTGAAAAGCCACGTATCTCAAGCGAAGAAGAGTGAGGTGGTGCTTTGGTAAACACCAAAAATATTCTGTCCCCGCTGGGAAAAAAGTGGTATTGATTAGACCCTGGGAGGAAAAGCAAAGTGAGTCCTAGGCAGGATGCCAGCAAAACCAGGACCAAACCATCAGCTGAGGATCAAAAGTAGACATTGGTTTGTATCAGCTGAGAGGAACGTGACCTCCTCCGGACCCTTGTTCCTAAAATAAGGGAATTTTATTATTTAGATGAGCCTGTGGTGCTAAGCACTTCAAATAAATAGCAGGTTGTGCTATAAAGAGCTCAGGAATCTGAAAATTGTTTTTCTTTTAGGCTGCTCATGGAAAGAAACTGAACGGGAAGGTGAGGTCTCAGACCAGAGTGAGATTTTCTTTGGAAGCACGTGGATCAATAGCTCAGCTTGCCCTTCTTACTGGAGTATCACACTGTGGAAACTGCACATCTGAACAGTTATGCACATCCACACATCCACAGATTTATTTTTTAAACACAAAGCAAAAGTTTCCAAACATATCACCAACGGAGGAAGCAGCCTGAAGTTCCTTGCAGGGGTCAACTGATTTAGAGGAATCTCACAGTGCTGTAACAGCAAATTTCTCTTTGAATTGCCAAAGCACTCTCGTGTGTGTGGCTGTTGTGGGGTGCTGGTTTTCACCCCTGTCCCATAGGACTCAAAGTCCAGAGACACATTTTATGATCAAAAACCCCCAGCCTCCACACTGTGCATTTGAAGAGGCAAAACTGACAGCTCCAAAAAAAAAATAAAAATTAACTTTAGGAATATTAATATGGGCTACCAAAGTACCATTTCCGTCTGCAAAAAACTTATTGCAGTTCTGGGAGCAAAACAGCACAGGAAGGAGGTAATTTACTAATTAAACTTCTAAGACTATCTTATCATAGTTAATCAATGTCCTCTACATGGAAAACCAGCTCCAATGTCTCCTTGAAAAGGGTAACTGAAATACAGCCATTAAGCAGGACTGAAATTATCTACTTTCAGCTAACAAGTACACATGTGAAATCATGGATATTTTAGCACAAGAATCTCAAGCAGAATCCCAGACTGACATTCTGCTGCTTCCACCAACAAATATTTTGGCACCCCTCCTGAATTAACGCAGTTAATTCACTCAAGCCAAGTAAGTGTAAACAAATCCATTTTAAAAAATTAAGGCAAGACTAGGAAATGTTCCTTTTATTTCCCTTTTTTCTTTTTTTCTTTTTTTTTTTTTTATTAAATCAGCCCTTGGAAATGTTACTTTGCAGCTGCAGAAAATGGGACTTTTTCCTGACTTTTGTGTTGGGTCAGCCAAACTTGAAGAAAAACAAGAAATCTCTCTGTAACCAAGGGTAAACACTCTCTTTAATATGCACAGCTCCCAAAGCAGAAGAAAATTCAATTACCAAAGTGGTAGCATAATCTTTTCATTATTATTTCAGGAACTTAGAGTTAATTGGACAAGTTTAGCACCCTGTGAGTGAATGTGTGCCCTTACTTCTCCACAATAAGTGGTCAATAATTACTTCCATTTCCCTGAAGCCAGGAGATAGCTCTCATTAGCATTACTCTGAAAAGAAGCCTTTTGCTCTTTTGGGCACTTATACAGGCCCCCTCATTATCATATCTGAGCACTCCACAACACCTCTCATACCCAGGGAATTTCATCTCCCACGTAAAGGCGCAAAGACCCACATGCCCACGGTGAAGTTACACAAGTATTTATGCCTCGGTCTCAACCATGGCTTAGACTCTTTATCAGGGAATGTAGTGATAGGACAAGGAGTAATGGTTTTAAATTAAAAGAGGTGAGATTTAGATTAGATCTCAGGAAGAAATTCTTTCCTGTGAGGGTGGTGAGACACTGGAACAGGTTGCCCAGAGAAGCTGTGGCTGCTCCATCCCTGGAGGGGTTCAAGGCCAGGCTGGATGGGGCTTGGAGCAACCTGGTATAGTGGGAGGTGTCCCTGCCCTGGGGTTGGAACTGGATGATCTTTAAGGTCCCTTCCAACCCAAACCATCCTATGATTCTATGATCTGTTTCTCACCAACTTGGACCAGGCACCCCTGCCCTCACCTGAGCCAAGCTGTGAGGTCCAGGATATCTTCCCAAAGCCCAGGACAAAGACTGAGTAGTTGCAAGGTGAGAAACCAGGTGAGACCAGTTGAGAAATCTTGGCCTGATCCATCTCACAGGTTACAACTTTCCATAAACATCATGCTTTAAACCACAGGCTGTAGCCCATTCAGGACACTTGTGCTCCCTACTGTGGAGGCATTCACTTTTCCTAGGAAATTATTAAGGACACCTTGTCTCAGAGAGAAACACCATATACCAGGCTGTGTCACGGACAACAGAAAGGACTTCTGTCAGATGTGCTCCATCACCTCCTGTGTTTTAGAAGACAAAACTTGCTTTTCCAAATACCAGCCCTGTAGTGTGCACTATCTGCCCCTCTGGACTCATCAGTGACCCCTGTAATTGCTCCCCTGCATCTGAACACACACACACCCCCCATGTTTCTGAAGCCAAAAGACATCAAAACACACAGTCCAAGCACTAAAACCCACATGAGATGGATTTCTTTCAAAACTGGGTATCCTTTTCCTCCCCCCACATCCTTTAAAAGAAATCAGAAATAGATGCACAACATGACAGCAATACTACATCCAAAGGTAACGATTACTTGGACTTTCAGTCCATTTCTGCTTATCCTCTCCAGGATCCTGCTGGCTCCCCCGTTAATTGCAATGATGTTGCATGCTGAGTTTGACTCTGACAGGCTGGTCTGGCTGAGCTGGTATCCTCATACTGATTGTGCTTTCCCTCGTGATCTCCAAATCCTTTCCAACTGCTCCTTTTCAGGAGCCGGCACCGGGTCCATACAGTTTCTGGGTGCATAACTAGCTTTCAGCAGCATGAAAAAGCAGCCAGTTTACCCAGTTACAATGCTGCAGGACTTCCTTCCCTCTTTCTGGTTATACACCACTCTTCACCCAGAGTACAAGTGCTCTATATATTCTAAAATAACAGAACTAGATGCTAAGTATGAGCATCACCCTCCAGGTGCAAAAAACAAGCACTGAGAAAGGAGGGGAACAGAATTCAATGAGGAAAAAGGCCCAGTCACCAGGATTTCCTGCAACTATTCAGGGTGTCCTCTATTCATTACATTTCGTTATCTACAGCATATTTAACTACTAACTAAGGTGGAGAGTGGGACCCAGGTCTTCTTCCAGCCTAGGAAAATTTCATTCAGTTTTCGTTTTTCACTCTCTCACCACACAGAAAATCCATAGTCAAGTAGTTGGGCACTTCAGGTGACAGCCCTTCTAGAGCTGAGATGGATGTGGGGCAAACATCCTTCCAGACTGAGGAAAAACTTATACCTCAGCCCTGGGGACAAGCCTGACAGGGAATTCCTCACAGTTCCCCCTCAGGATCCCACCACCCTTATTTTTTCCTCTTCTTCTTTCGTTGTTGTTGTTAGACGAGGAAAGTCTTTGGGATAAGAGATCTGATTCTACCTCTGAAGCTGAATATTAAGGTATAGCTTTCTGAAGTTTTGAAATCCAAAGCTTATCTTTTAAAACTAGCTTAACTTACATTCTAGCTGTGCGCATTTAAGTTAGGCATGAAACTTCCTCTGACCCAGAACTTCATGCCTGTTTTCATCCCTGAGAGTTTTACAAATACTTTTCGTTTTGCCTGAGTTACAAACTCTGTGGGAAAAGGGACATAGCTTGACTTGAATATAAACATTAGAACTGATGCGTCTCCTCCCCGAAGCACACCCAGAGTCTCCCCAAGCAAAGCTGCTTTCAAGCATTATACAATAGTTAGATACAGATATAAAAGTGCCGAGAAAATATCTGAAATAGAACAAAAAATAACCCTATGCTAATTGAGAGCTGTAAAGTATGGCAAATCTATGACTACCTACCCACATAAAGTAATCATCTCACGCCAGGGAGATAATCTTCTGGTGTTAAACAGAACTGTGCTCGCTCCATCTCTAAGAATTAACAGATGGAGCAACTCTTCGGGCTTTACGTAACAGTAATTAAACAAATCCTCACAATGGCCACATGATTTCATGCACAAGCCAGGGCAGTCTACAAAAATAAAAGCTTTGCTGTCGGGTTGGAAAATTCCAAGCCCGGAGAGCTCTGTGAGAGCCGTCAGCCTGATGCTTTGGATCAGCCTGCCTCATCCTCCAGGATATCCTCCGTGGGACCGGGAGCAGAAAATCCAGAAACAAAGCAGCTGCACCGGGCACCATCATCATCTGCAGGAAAAAGTTCTCTGACTTCTTCATCTGTAAGATGGGAGATAGTCATCCACACACCTCGCTATACTAGAAGTCAGTCTGAATAAAGGAAATATGGGAAAGCTGACAGCGTTTGGTACGTAGGACAATTCAGTGTCCCCACAGACAGCCCCCTGGTACAAGTAGGCTACCTCTCTCATGTCACCTGCTTCACAGCCACGAGCACCAACACGTCACCCCTCTTCTGGGATAGAGAGGCTGGAGGTGGGCACAGGAAACGCAGGAGTTACACAGAACTACAGGCAGGACAAGAAATCTCCTCACCATCTAACACACCCGTGTGTGTATATACATGTGAGAAGCTGCTCATCTGTGGAGCACTGCGTCCAGATCTGGAGTCCTCAGCACAGGAAGGAGATGGACCTGTTGGAACAGGTCCAGAGGAGGCCACAAAGATGATCCAAGGGCTGGAGCACCTCTGTACTGTGAGGACAGGCTGAGAGAGTTGAGGTTGTTCAGCCTGGAGAAGAGAAGGCTCCAGGGAGACCTTACAGACCCTGCCAGTACCTAAGGGGGCTCCAGGAGAGATGGGGAGGGACTCTTGATCAGGGAGGGGAGCCATAGGACAAGGGGTAATGGTTTTAAATTGAAAGAGGGGAGATTTAGATTAGATATCAGGAAGAAATTCTTTCCTGTGAGGGTGGTGAGACACTGGAAGAGGTTGCCCAGAGAAGCTGTGGCTGCCCCATCCCTGGAGGGGTTCAAGGCCAGGCTGGATGGGGCTTGGAGCAACCTGGTCTGGTGGGAGGTGTCCCTGGCCATGGCAAGGGGGTTGGAACTGGATGATCTTTAAGGTCCCTTCCAACTCTAACCATTTATGGTTCTATGATCTAAAAGAGCATGAAATGGGAGAACAAGCAAGAACTTAAACTGCCCCTTAACAGGGGAAGGAAGGAATCCATTGCAGATGGAAAATACAAAGAGGGACAGTACTTTTTATCTTCATTTTGGTTTTCCCTCCTGCTCAAAAGTAAGCATCCTCATTAGCACCAGCAGACCTCCCTTATCTCTGAGGTGCTGGGCACAGGGACAACCAAACAGGGCATCCCAGGAATTCATCTCTGAGAAACCCTCAGAGCCGTGCTGGACATGAAGCCACCATTCCATGCCCCTCATGTGGGGATCCTGCAGAGCTCTGTCCCCTCCCCACCTACTATTCCACGTCTCTATAAAGTATCACACGTATCTTGAGCCAGAAACACATAGATGATGCACAGGCCTTTGTCTCCTATACATGAAAAATATACAGAATTCTCCCATCACATCTAACACCAAGCCAAAAACGACACCTGGAAGAAAATTCATCTCATTAAAACTGAACCTAGACCAGATCCAGGTGGGGGAAGGAATCCATCCAAACCTACTAATTGTGTAATATCCCATCTGCTGTTGCTGAAAATTCCTGCTCTGCAACCTAATGAAGCGTTTCACAGCTTTTGGGTTCTTTTGCTCTTCCAAACAGGTTCTGTTAGGAGAAAAAAAAAAAAACCACACAAAAAAAAACCAGAACAAAAAACCAACCCACAAATAATTGGGAGAATGAAACGTGCACTGATATAGCTCTTCATTCCCCTCCCAGCAAAATGAGTGACTGGAAGATATAAAGCCAATGCAGGTGTTCTGCTGCCACCACATGGTCATGAGTCGACCTAGGCAGAGTTTTAAAATTAAAAAAAAAAAAAAGTTGGTGCCTCTTCAGAATACATGGACTCACCGAGCGTATCAGTTTTCTGCATTTCCTTAACTCATCCCCAGTTGGGGGTACTTGTTCCAAACCCACCAGATGACCAAGGTCCCGGCATGCCTGGTAGGTCTGCCCTGCAACTGGGTTGGATCCAGAGATGTCAAGGTTCATCACGCATTCAGGCCTCTGTCTACATTGGTTTTGTAAGGTCTAACAGCCCGGCATGCCATAGTTCCACACCTCTAAAAATGTTATAAACTGTAAAAAATAAAATTGGATTTTCTATTAAGCCCAGATCTCTCTCTGTATTTTCTTTGTGGCGTGCAGAGGAGCAGCAGAGCAATTTGCTTCTCCATTCTTTGATGTCTCATGACTAATAATTTTTCATCAGATTTTTTGTGTTTTAGAGGTGCCTTTTTTTTTCCCCAACAACCCTGAAAAAAATATCCAAATGACTCATTAGCTCTTCTCAGAATACAGGCATTTCTGAAACTCCATGTGGCTATGCTTACCGTGAAATTCAGCTCAAAACTTGAAAAACAAATCATGAAGGCTGCTGTAAAAATTCAAGAGCCACAAAGCCATCTCGGGGCAGGGGGAGAAAACGTGTATCTAACTTTATTTCTCTTTCTGTGGAACGTGAACAAGTTTATGAGATATCTGATTTTAAAAAAGCTCTTTAAATGAACGAGGGAGAGTTGCCAGTGGTGTTAGATTTTGGAGACAAACATTTCCAACAGTTTTCTTGGGAGTCGCTTCCAGTCTGTATTAATGAAGAATGCCACTGCCTGTGATGTAGTGAAATCTTTGGTCAGGGGTGTAAAAAACACCACCGCGGAGGTTTAGAAGTGACAAAAGGCTGTAATTTCAAGACAGTCTGAGGAGCATTCAGCTGCATACCATAAAGCTGGTTATAATTAAAACGTTTATTGTCTCTGTGTCATGAAAATTTCAGGACCCCGTGGTTTAATACCACTTAATAGATTAAAGGTACTGCCTCAGGCATTTAGTATGCTGTAGCATTAGCCCTCGTCCCACACCAGTGAAGTTCAATATGGATTGATAGGTGGACCATACTTATAGTGGAAATGGGCTGATTCCCATTACAGTACCAGCCTCACAATGTGCTTACCACTTTGTCCCTCAAGGCAAATCACAGGTACAGTCAGATATCATCCCTTCTCCAAACTGCCTCAGAGGGGGAGATTTTTGAGACAGGAACACTCAAAAAGCTTTAGGGTCCATGAAATCAGCAAGTCATCTGTCTTGGGATGGGTTGATTGTGGAGTCCACACTGATCTCATTTAATGTGAAAGGCTGCATCCAACATTAGCGTTTGGGATGACAATTTTCAGCTGTCCTTGATATTACATGACCAAAGTTCAAGGAAAACACGGCCACAATCAGAGTCTGTGTTCCAGAAAGCCATTTATGGTAACACAAATCACTGTCATTTATTTTACCCTAAAATACTTCTGTTGACATATGTCAGTGCTTTATTGTGATGGTTTTGACCTCAGTGAAGAACTCGTACGAATCCTTCGCTCCCTCCCTTCCTATGCCTGAGGCTTTCATCCCACCAAATGGCAAGTTCAGATCTCTAATGAGCCAGCAGTTGGTCCACACCAATCCAGACTGTAGTCTTCGTGCCACCCGATGAACACGTCCCACATTGCTGGACCACACAGTGGCTGCCAAACCATATTTCACACTGTTGGCTCTTTCAATCACTTCTTCTTCTGTATCAAATGCTACCACACATGTCACAGGACCAAAGATCTCTTCTTGCATGCAGCAAGATTCATCCTTGACTTCGGTAATAACTGTAGGCAACATGAAATAGCCTTTCTGGTTGCCAGTTGGGAGAGTCAATGAATCCACTCCCTCTCCACAGAGGACTCTGGCTCCTTCTGCTTGGGCTTTCTTCACGTAGCTCCTTACCTGGGGAAGCAGCAGGAAAACGTCACTGCTAAAGGACACCAAATCCCAAGGGTTCACCTCTCCAGTCTGGGCACACCAGCAGGGGCCCAGGAGCTATTCTCAAAAGGATCGGGTCCCTGGTGAAAACACGAGTGGTCCCAGAGCCTCCCTCCCTTCCAGGAGCTTGGGCGGTTTGCCATGCATTCCATGCCAGGGTGCACTCATTTACTTCATGGGATCAGTAATATTTTCCTACCTCACAGGCAGGCTTGTTAAATGTTCGCATGCCACTAGGATGATGAAGCCATGAATGCTACAGAAAATCTCATCAATAAATAATTAAAGCCGTTTCCATCCTGCCGCTATCGCATGCTACCTTGAACACACGGGACATGCTATCGATCTGCTTCTGCTGTTCTGAAATCATTGCCTGGTTTCTCTCCCTGTAGAAACACCACAGAGATACCACCGGGCTTCTTTCTCTTTTTACTTCTTTTAACCACCTTGGGAGGTTCGACTCGGAAGTGCTCTGTGGTGCCGCAGACCAAGGACCTCGGGAAGTGGGTGTTTCTACAGCTCTACTTCAGAGCAGGTCTGGAGAACCTGCTGAGGTGTCAGGAAGCGTGACAAAGGTCTGGCTTTCTCTCTCACCCTGCGGTTTTCTTGCTTATTCTGATTGTGTCAAATAGTTCAGGGTTATGAGCATCTGCTCCCCTGAACTTTGCCTGACACCATAAAAATTCATTTCATATAAGCCACTAAATCAGACTATGTTTAACCACGCATCCTCTCAGCTGCCCTCCACACATACACAATTCCAAATTACTGCAAGCAGTCTTAAGTAACTGTGCCCTTGTATTCCCCAGAATTTGCCAGAGCGATGTAAAAATAAGACTTTTACCTTGTTAGCTACCTTATTAGGTAAGTAAGTGAGCTTAGCAAATGCAATATTGAAATCCATGAAAATGTTGCTGAGCTCGAAGATTGGTTAGCATAAACGCAGGATTTAGAATTAACCATTTTGAAATAATTCACTTCAATCAGAAAGAAATATTGTTTGTCATTTTAAATTATTTTCCCCAGGGAGTTGATTTTTCCAGAGTAATCATCTGATGATTCCAGAGTAATCATCAAGCCACCAAAAACCTTATCCAAAAGATACCTTATAATGGCGTTGAATCATCATGCCTCAGAGCTAATCTTGGAGAGGACACAGTCCTTTCCATACACCCCTGAAACCACCTTTCAGAGCCCTCTAAAAGATGAGATGAAGTCATGCAAACTCCACGTAATATCACCTTTTCTAGATGCTCTTTACTGATGAGCGCTCCCACGTCGACTGAAGGATCTGAGGGGTTCCCAACCTTCCACTTCTTCGCCTCTGCCACAAACCTCTTCAAAAACTCGTTGTATATGCCCCTCTGAACAAAGATCCTGGAGGTGCAGAGACAGATCTCACCCTACCGGGGGGTGGGGAGAGGGAAGAAAAAAAGAAAAAACAACAATATCAGTTCATATTACATTGTACTATTGACAAGTCTTAGGAGTCACACGCCAGAATAAGACTTGTGTCGTGACATCCTCGGGAGAGCAAACTACCTCTGCCAACACTGCAAAGTAGGATTTTTCCCAGTTTACAAAGGGAAAGAGAAGAAAAAGATGAAAGCACAATAACAGGATTGTGCAGTCACTTACTAATACAAGTAAATTTGATTTTTCATTGATTATATGTTGTCTTCTCCAACATTTTTTATAGGAAATGTGATTTCCAATTCTGAATGATTTTTGCCTTCATTTCCTGAAAATCCCTTTCTGATACCAAGCTATTGTTCTTCACATTCTCCCTGATATGGTTTCCTGCCTTTGGTCATCTCTCCTGAGGGTGGCAATGAGGGAACATGAACATTGGTAGGATTTTGGGGGAAGTCTCCTAATTTAATACAAGCAAATGAGCAAGCTTCCCACTTCTCCCTTATGAGGAAAGGCTGAGAGAGATGGGGCTCTGTAGCCTGGAGAAGAGAAGGCTGAGGGGAGACCTTATTGATGCTGACAAGTATCTAAAGGGTGGGTTGAAGGAGGATGGAGCTGGACTCTTTTCAGTGGTTCCCAGTGACAGGACGAGGGGCGATGGGCACAAGCTGGAACATGGGAAGTTCCATTCAAACATGAGGAAGAACTTCTTTCGGGTGAGGGTGCCGGAGCCCTGGAAGAGGCTGCCCAGGGAGGTCGTGGAGTCCCCTTCTTTGGAGATCTTCAAGACCCACCTGGACGTAGTCCTGAGTGACATGCTCTGGGCAACCCTGTTTTAGCAGGGAAGTTGGACTAGATGATCTCCAGAAGGTCCCTTCCAACTCTGACAATTCCCTGATTCCATGATTTGCAGGGTGGGATTTGAAGCAGCTGCTTGCTGGAGGGATAAGCAATATATCTATTTGGAGAGGGACAATGACACCTTATTATCTTCTGATGGAGAGCACAAGGAAGAGCCCTTTATTATTTTGTCTCCCTGCTTGTGGAAAAATGAAACCTTTTGCATATTTTCCTACTTGGGGTTTGCTCACAGCACAGACCCCTGAAACAGGCCCTGGCAACGTAGGATTTGGAGCCAAAGTTATGTGCACCCCTTGCTACTAACGGGGTTTACAGGCTAGAGAGGTGGGAGGCACCTGGTTGGCAAAGCTGGACCTGAGGGTGGTGGGGATGCATTGGCTCAAGTCGGCATCGTCAAAGACGATGGCGGGGTTTTTGCCTCCCAGCTCCAGGGAGAGCCGTTTGCAGTGCGGGGCGCTTCTCTCCGTGATGCGCTGGGCCGTCAGCGTGCTGCCCGTGAAGGAGATGAGAGGCACGTCGGGATGGCAGACGAGGGCTTCTCCCGCCTTGGCGCCCGTCCCAAACACCACGTTCACCACCCCGTGGGGCACCCCTGGTGGGAAGAAAGGCACACTGGTCATCGCACCCCTTCCCTTGCCCTGCCGGGGTCACTTCATAGCTCTAGGGTGAAAAAGACTGACCCTTAGCTTATGTAGTAGCTAAAACATGAGACTGGTGGATGAGAAGCTCAACATAAGCCATCCATCCATGCTGGCAGCCCAGAAAGCCAACTGCATCCTGGGCTACATCAAGAGAAGCGTGGCCAGCAGGGTGAGGGAGGGGATTCTGCCCCTCTGCTCCACTCTGGTGAGACCCCACCTGGAGCACTGTGTCCAGCTCTGGAACCCTGAGAACAGAAAGGACATGGACCTGTTGGGACAGGTCCAGAGGAGGCCACAAAGATACTCAGAGGGTTGGAGCACGTCTGCTACGAAGGCAGGCTGAGAGAGTTGGGGTTGTTCAGCCTGGAGAAGAGAAGGCTCTAGGGAGACCTTAGAGCCCTTTCCAGTCCCTAAAGGGGCTACAGGAGAGATGGGGAGGGACTCTTGATCAGGGAGGGGAGCCATAGGACAAGGGGTAATGGTTGTAAACTGGAAGAGGGGAGATTCAGATTAGGTATTAAGAAGAAATCCTTTCCTGTGAGGGTGGTGAGGCACTGGAAGAGGTTGCCCAGAGAAGCTGTGGCTGCCCCATCCCTGGAGGGGTTCAAGGCCAGGCTGGATGGGGCTTGGAGCAACCTGGTCTGGTGGGAGGTGTCCCTGCCCATGGCAGGGGGTTGGAATTTGATGATCTTTAAGGTCCCTTCCAACTCTAACCGTTATATGATTCTGTGTTTAGTAACTCTGGGTGGTTATGTGTTAAAAGGTAAAACCATTTCCACTGATGAAGTCAAGCTTGCCTGACATCCATCACCAGAGACTCAGTTTTTAATTATTCAGGGAAGAAGCAGTTGTCCTCCCAGTTTTTCTTAATAGTGCACCAAATACAGCCATGACACAGCCCCTGAGAGCCGATTCTCACTCTCTTACAGCCTCTTGGTTCCTCTGCTGGCACCATGGACATAGGACATCCTTAAGTGGAGTGCTGGAGTGGGAAAAGGAACCCAAGAAGACTTTTGATGAGAAGCTAGTGGAAAAAAGCCTGGGAAATAGCTGGGGTGGAGAGATGGCATAGTGTGGGGACAGGGAGAGCTTTTAATTCTCCAGGTGCAACATTCAGCTACAGTCCACAGTCTTTCCCAAATTCTTTGAGCACTTTCTAATTTCTGCAACAAAAACGGTGCAGAGGTGAGCAGTTCCACCCCATTCCACCACCCTAGCACCCGGCGGGACTTACCTGCCTTCTCCAAGAGTTTGCACATCATCCAAGCTGTGACGGACGTCATCTCACTTGGCTTGGCAACCACAGTATTTCCACAGGCAATGGCAGGAGCTATTTTCCAGGTCAACAAGTACAGTGGCAAATTCCAAGGGCTGATTAAACCAGCTGCAAAGCAAAAGCACCAAAGACAGGGTTTCAGTCTGCTGGGACCCAAAACTCATTTCTCTAAACCTCAAGCAGTTTTACAGCAATTCAGATTTATGAAGGGAATGTGGCTATGAATTTTATTTCCAGACAACCCTACGATAAATTTGCAGATGGAAACATTTATCACAGGCAGATAATTCGAAGAGATTTGTGCAAATGATCCTAAAGGTAATCAGCTGAACTCTCTGAATAAGTTTTGCTGCTTCTTCAGGGCATAATCTTATATTCTCAACAGGCTTTTCAGTGTTTTCTAGGAACATCGATGCAAAGTTGGCCCTAACAAATAATTACATCAACTGGTCTGTGGCAACACTCCCTGATAGCAGCACCAAGTTAAGGTAATGTGTTAGCTCAGATTAGTCTGGCTTTCTGTTGCTCTTTAGAGCTTCCAGCCTCCATCCTCCCCCCAGATTTTAACAGAAAAAGAGCATGCATAACATATAGTGCATATTTTCCTGATCAATTTTTGCCTAGATTATGAGTGCCAAAGTTTATCAGTGCACAAATGGCTGTTTCAACCAACTGATCAATTACCAGCTTTTTCTCAGTAATTGCCTTTGGGAAGACTTTCACCTTACACATTCATAGGAAATAGTGAAAAAAACCATCTTTAATCATTAAACCTGCTCACAAAAGCCACAGGATTTCTTACTGTTTGATGGAGTAGAGCACAGAGAGGTTTTTCCTTACGAGAGTAATTTCATCAGAAGTACCCATGTTCTCCAGGGCTCACAAAAAACTTTTCAACGGGGCCCCCTAGGTTAGCCAATTTTATTTTATAAAATAATAATAATTCAAGTGTTAACGTGGAACATTGATATA
>JAHREE010000490.1:1364729-1408966 GCA_033628505.1 Tringa tobata
AAGAAATTCTTTGCTGTGAGGGTGGTGAGGCACTGGAAGAGGTTGCCCAGAGAAGCTGTGGCTGCCCCATCCCTGGAGGGGTTCAAGGCCAGGCTGGATGGGGCTTGGAGCAACCTGGTCTGGTGGGAGGTGTCCCTGCCCATGGCAGGGGGTTGGAATTTGATGATCTTTAAGGTCCCTTCCAACTCTAACCGTTCTATGATTCTGTGTTTAGTAACTCTGGGTGGTTATGTGTTAAAAGGTAAAACCATTTCCACTGATGAAGTCAAGCTTGCCTGACATCCATCACCAGAGACTCAGTTTTTAATTATTCAGGGAAGAAGCAGTTGTCCTCCCAGTTTTTCTTAATAGTGCACCAAATACAGCCATGACACAGCCCCTGAGAGCCGATTCTCACTCTCTTACAGCCTCTTGGTTCCTCTGCTGGCACCATGGACATAGGACATCCTTAAGTGGAGTGCTGGAGTGGGAAAAGGAACCCAAGAAGACTTTTGATGAGAAGCTAGTGGAAAAAAGCCTGGGAAATAGCTGGGGTGGAGAGATGGCATAGTGTGGGGACAGGGAGAGCTTTTAATTCTCCAGGTGCAACATTCAGCTACAGTCCACAGTCTTTCCCAAATTCTTTGAGCACTTTCTAATTTCTGCAACAAAAACGGTGCAGAGGTGAGCAGTTCCACCCCATTCCACCACCCTAGCACCCGGCGGGACTTACCTGCCTTCTCCAAGAGTTTGCACATCATCCAAGCTGTGACGGACGTCATCTCACTTGGCTTGGCAACCACAGTATTTCCACAGGCAATGGCAGGAGCTATTTTCCAGGTCAACAAGTACAGTGGCAAATTCCAAGGGCTGATTAAACCAGCTGCAAAGCAAAAGCACCAAAGACAGGGTTTCAGTCTGCTGGGACCCAAAACTCATTTCTCTAAACCTCAAGCAGTTTTACAGCAATTCAGATTTATGAAGGGAATGTGGCTATGAATTTTATTTCCAGACAACCCTACGATAAATTTGCAGATGGAAACATTTATCACAGGCAGATAATTCGAAGAGATTTGTGCAAATGATCCTAAAGGTAATCAGCTGAACTCTCTGAATAAGTTTTGCTGCTTCTTCAGGGCATAATCTTATATTCTCAACAGGCTTTTCAGTGTTTTCTAGGAACATCGATGCAAAGTTGGCCCTAACAAATAATTACATCAACTGGTCTGTGGCAACACTCCCTGATAGCAGCACCAAGTTAAGGTAATGTGTTAGCTCAGATTAGTCTGGCTTTCTGTTGCTCTTTAGAGCTTCCAGCCTCCATCCTCCCCCCAGATTTTAACAGAAAAAGAGCATGCATAACATATAGTGCATATTTTCCTGATCAATTTTTGCCTAGATTATGAGTGCCAAAGTTTATCAGTGCACAAATGGCTGTTTCAACCAACTGATCAATTACCAGCTTTTTCTCAGTAATTGCCTTTGGGAAGACTTTCACCTTACACATTCATAGGAAATAGTGAAAAAAAGCATCTTTAATCATTAAACCTGCTCACAAAAGCCACAGGATTTCTTACTGTTTGATGGAGTAGAGCACGGAGAGGTTTTTCCTTACGAGAGTAATTTCACTAGAAGTACCCATGTTCTCCAGGGCTCACAAAAAACTTTTCAACGGGGCCCCCTAGGTTAGCCAATTTTATTTTATAAAATAATAATAATTCAAGTGTTAACGTGGAACATGGATATATATTTAGATAAAACACCTAATAATGGAATCGTTAGGATGCTATTACTTGTCAGTGCAGCCAAGGTACTTTAATTTCTGGAGCATTAGCAGCATCTAGTGGCTGAGTTCAGCAATTCCCCAGCTGAAAGCGGTTTATTCACCCCCACCTCCTCCGTGTGCACCCCAGGCACAGGCTGAAATGTCGCGTTGCATCCCCGAAAGGGATGCAGCTCTCCCAGCAGGAGCAGCAGCTCAGTGCTTCTGGATGCTCCACTCGTCCCCAGCAGGAACAACAACTTCCCCCCACAGACACACACAAAACGCAAGAGAAATATCAAGGGTGAGAGCTACACAGTTAAAACATTGAATCAGAGAATGGTTAGAGCTGGAAGAGACCTTAAAGATCATGGAGTTCCAACCCCTCTGCCATGGGCAGGGACACCTCCCACCAGACCAGGTTGCTCCAAGCCCCATCCAGCCTGGCCTTGAACCCCTCCAGGGATGGGGCAGACACAGCTTCCCTGGGTGAGAACTTAACAGGTACTGAACCAACAGCCCCAGTGCCTGTAAATTATATGCTAATATTTATTGCAGAAAGGTGTAACTGAAATATTTCCCTCCCCTCTTTCACTTTAAAACCATTACCCCTTGTCCTATGGCTCCACTCCCTGATCAAGAGTCTCTCCCCATCTCTCCTGTAGCCCCTTCAGGTACTGTAAAGAAACAGCTGCTTTTTAAAGCATATAAGCATTCTTTTTACCAAGAAGCAGCAAAACTGATTTTACAAAGAGTTGCTCGTGGCTTTGGCAGACCGGTCGCGTTCAGCACGTGACCCGGAGGTGCCCAATGCTTTTGAAAAAAACCCCTCTTTCTTCCTTGAGCCACTGCTGAGGCAGAGGCAGCTCTGCCAAGCCTTGCAGGGTCTCGGGACCACCCTACCGACTCCCACGGGTGCCCGCGAGGTGTAGTGCAGGCAGCCCATGGCTGGCATCTCGGTGCACTCCGTCGTGTGATGGAGGATGGAAGAGGCGAAGAATCGGAAGTTGTACACGGCCCGAGGGATGTCCACTGCTCTAGCAAACGTAATCGTTTTGCCTGAAACAAAAGGAAACACGGGGCTGCGTTACCCTGGGCAGAAACGGGCGCCTCGAGCTCTGCTCTGAGAGCTGGCTCGCGTGGTTTTGGGGAAATATCTTTCGTCCTGCACTCAAGTAGTCCATGGCACATTGCAACCACAGTCAATAAAACAGCTCTCCTGTAGTACTGCATTCCAAATATCCCACAACTGAAGTCAAAGCCAGCAATTCTGAAAAGCAGTGATGCCCCAGAAATCCAAAATCAGCAACTTCTGCAAAGCTCATGCACACCCACCCCAGTTTGCACCACCAGCTCATACCACACTAAAAATTCCTCCCCATTCAGCAAGACACCGAACATTTGAGATCAACGGTTCCAATTTTTACCCTGATCCTTTGACTCTGCTTGTGCAAATGCTTCCAGGTCATGTTCAATCAGGTCTGCCAATTTGTTCAGGATCTGAGACCTTTCCAATGGACTTTTTGAGGACCAAATGGGGAAGGCAGCTTTGGCAGCTTTGACAGCAGCTTCTACCTAAAAAAGCAGAAGAGAGATGGTGACTATTAATGGAAAGCCTTAGAAAGAATATCAAACAATCTGCAGATGAACTCATATTTGATAGGCTAATAATCCAGATCACATTGTTGGGAACATTGCTTCTCCTCTAGTTGTGACTGTTGATAGCTTCTCCATTTTCACCTTCTCAAGATACTGTCTCATAACTCAAGACAGTTTCTTGATACTCCATTTCGAGGTAAGTCTTGGTTTTTTTCTACGTTCCAGCAACTTGTGGGGAATCCTCCAGGCCTGGAGGAAATGCTGGACCAGTCAACTGGCACCAGCAAGAGCCACTGGCTGAACCCATGCAGAATCTTGTTTCTCATGGGGGAAAGTTCAAGAACCTGCCAGAGCAAAGCCAGCCTCAGTTTAAACATCCACAGTCCTTGTCACACAGGACTTCAGCCACAGTGGGCAATGACGGAAGTAAGGGGGTCGGGGAAGGAAGGGACTGTATGCCCTGCTCGACTTTGATTTCCTCTTCCCTTTTCCCCAGCTGGTTCAAGCAAGGACCAAGAATATATTTACAGAACAGACACTCAGAGAAAATTTTTAATCTTACCCGAGCAGAGCTAGGAACTCATTATCAGCCTCAAATAAATAAAAAAAAATATAATATATTAGCTCCTTTCTAAAACTCTTGGGGTTTAGTCAGTTCTTTCATCAGGTACCTAACAAAGTCTAGAGATATGAAAGGTCATTATATGCATTTCATATAGATGCACACTAGTCTTGCCAGTATTTTACTTGAGATGTACGTAACTACTGCGTGGTTCTCCAGCCTGACACTTCTGAATAATGGCAGAACACCAGCACTCTTCTGAAGCAGACTAGGCCTCAAAGGATTAAAATTTCAGCAAAAAGCACTCTCTTCCATCAATCATTTCTTCTGGGCTCTTAAAATGAAAATTATCTGCATCTATTGATTTATAAGCAGTCTTTTCTCGATGTTGTTTACCAGTCTAAAGATGTTTACCAACATTCCTCCGTATTTTAATTTACTATCCTATTTCCCAGTTTTTGCTTCCTATGTATCACTTCTTAATTCCTTCCAGTGTCTAGCATGGGCATCAAGGTGGGCTTTTAGCCAAAGCTGTCTTAGTTGGTTTCCTATTGGTTTTGCTCATAAATTTCTTCAGCTTTTGGAAATCTGCCCAAGTCAATAACCAGGAGAATGCTGATGTAAGATTAATCAGATAATTCTGACCTCTCCCAATGTTGCCACATTGCAATCACCGAAGACTCCTTTCCATCTGAGACAGGCTGAGGGAGTTGGGGATGTTCAGCCTGGAGAAGAGAAGGCTCTGGGGAGACCTTAGAGCCCCTTCCATTCCTTAAAGGGGCTCCAGGAGAGATGGGGAGGGACTCTTGATCAGGGAGTGAAGCCATAGGATTAGGGATAATGGCTTTAAACTGAAAGAGGGAGGAGATTTAGATCTAGATCTTAAGAAGAAATTCTTTCCTGTGAGGGTGGTGAGGCACTGGAACGGGTCACCCAGAGAAGCTGTGGCTGCCCCATCCCTGGAGGGGTTCAAGGCCAGGCTGGATGGGGCTTGGAGCAACCTGGTCTGGTGGGAGGTGTCCCTGCCCGTGGCAGGGGGTTGGAACTGGATGATCTTTAAGGTCCCTTCCAGCCCAAATCATTCTATGGCTCTATGATCGGCTCCACGAAACTGCGTTCAAAATGTGTTCCTTCAGAGGCGATGGGTGTTATAAAAACCACCTCTAAATTTATAGTCTCCTTAAAAATAAGGACCAGGGTTTGAGGGCCAGAATAGTGGCCCTGGTGACCTCGCACAAGGTCACACGGGTCACTGGCCAAACGCAGACTCTTTCGGCTGTCATGCGACAACCCCAGGCGCCACGGGTGGCAGACTGGCAGCCACCGAGCAGCTGGAGTGGGGCCAACGCAGGCCTGGGAAAGGGGAACCACAGCTTCTTGAGTGAGTCAGGTGTGGGTGGCACGCCACCCTGAACAGGTTCACCCTCTGCGGAACCATACCACCCTCACTAATTAACTTGTTCTTCCACCCTCCCGACATTAGGTGCCATTGTGGTGCTGCTTCTCATCTGTCCTCCCCTCTGTGGCCTTTTCCACCAGGTGCTTTGGTGCATCAACAGGGGGCTGGTGTGCAGTTAGGACCAGCTGCATTTTCAACCCTCCAGTGGGTTTAGATTAAGGAAGATGCCGCATTTTCACAGGCAGCAGAAAAGACAATCAGCAAAGGAAGGAAGGAATGAAGCAGCAGTAGATTGATCTGAAAAAAAGCAAGAGGAGGAAAAAAAAAAAGAGAGATATTTGTACAGAAGAAGTAAGAGAGCGTAGAAAGGTTAAACAGTTACTTAGTTTGACTAGCAAAAATCAGCAAAGAAAAGTAGAGCCATAAAGAAAACACACGTAGGAATTCAACTATGAACTCGTGTGTCTGAAACACTTCCTTCTGCTTTCCTCTTCTGCACAAGACAGAGACAGAGAAATAACACACAATCCAGACCTATCATTAAAGGCTGATACCAAAACAACCCAAACTGCCCTCAGAACACGTTGTTTCAGCCTTTCAGTACTTAAAGGGGGCCTACAGGAAAGATGGGGACAAACGTTTTAGCAGGGCTCCTTATAGGAGGACAAGGGGTAGTGGCTTTACACAAAAAAATAAAAAAAAAGAGGAAGATTTAGACTAGATAGAAGGATGAAATTTTTTACAATGAAGGTGGTGAGGTTGGCCCAGGTTGCCCAGAGAGGTGGTGGATGCCCCATCCCTGGAAACATTCAAGGTCAGGTTGGATGGGGCTCTGAGCAACCTGGTCTAGTTGAGGATGTTCCTCCTCATCGCAAGGGGGGTGGATTAGATGACCTTTAAAGGTCCCTTCCAACCCAAACTATTCTATGATTCCATATATGCTTTCACAGTGGATGATGCACAAGATCAAGGTTCTTTAGAGAGAGATGGAATTATTTTAAAGAGCTATTTGCCAGGACCAATCAGCCCTCACCAGCCTGTCTCTTGGAGATACAGGGCACCTATTCAGCCTGCTTTGGTGCTGCTGTTTGGGATTTAAGACATCTAGATAGGGGACAAATTAACCCCTGAAAAAACATTCAATGTTTTTAGCAGAAACTGGCTGAAATGGCCCCTTCATCTCACCTGGTGATAAATTCCAGCATCAGCAACAGATTCTCTGTCTCCGTTCTGCCTCCTAACTCTCCATTAAAATTAACCAAGAAAAAACAATAAAAAATCCAAAAGGACATTGACCCTTGCTAGAAACCAGCCTCCCGAGTTCTTTGCTGAACCTGGGTCAGGATGCTTATTTTGAAATCTCCAGATACCCTCTAATTAGTATGTGATTGCACTTTCTCCTGCAGCATATACCACCAGTCACCAGCGGATGCCAGCTCTGCGGAGCCCAAACCTCTTATACAGTTTTTTTAAAGGCAGGAGTAAAGCACTTGCTGACTTTTGGGGTGTTTCAACTGGGTTCCCACTGCTACGCACCACCACCAACTCAGAAAGCTGACAGAGAAAAGCCATTGCTCTTAACATGTATTTGAACTATAGCTCCAGGATGGCCACCAGCCTTTTTTGTTAGTTTTCTCACATCTCTCTGGTTTTAATGATTTCGCAAATGAATGAACAGGAAGATTTGCACCTGCACATCAAAGAGAAGTCTTTTCAGGCATAATTAGGGCTGGAATGAACTTACACAGCTGTATTCTAGCAAACCCAACCTGTTACACTTTAACCCTTGGTCACCAGCATCTAGCAAATATTTACCCAGGTGAAATTACAGTGCAAAGGTTCCTGCTGAGACAAGCAGAGATAAAAAGATGTCAACAGGACTGAAATGCAAGCGAAGGGGACAGCCACACACAGTAGCAGTTTGTTTTAAAAACCCTTTTGAAAATGAAAATACTCAAATATTAGTCAATATTTGCCAAGCCATTCATGCTGCCCAAGCTTTTCCAGGCATTTCTCTCCTCGGTAAATCTGAAACACTGTCAGTGACACACTTGTAGGTCCCTTATAGAGTAGCATCAGTGAAACTGCAGCTCCCCAGGTGAATGTCACGCTGCCCATCACATATAAAGGACCAGGAGACGTTCATCCCACCAGAGAGAGAGCACAGCACGAGGAAACACTACAGCGATGCAGAGGACGAGCGGTGTTACAAGGAAACGTACTCTCATCGCAGCCACTTCATCACATCCACTTAACATCCAGCTGCTAATATCAACACCAGAGAGGTCTGGAAGCTCTTTACCATCCTTCAGGGAAGAGCCAGCAAGCAAAAAAAAAATCCTTTTCAATGGCAACTGCAAATCATCAAGACGCATTTACCTCTATACCAACTGTGCCTCCAAGTTTATTTACAGAAGAGACCAATAAACCCTCTTCTCTCTTCCAGGCTCTTTATACTTATGCCAGCCTGAGCGTTGCTGACAACTTATGTGCAAGACACCCCCCGTGCGAGCTGAAGGAGCTCCACTGAAGTTCAGCCGAAGCTTTGTTGATTTACACCAGCCTGGGATCCAGTCTGTAACTCTCTAACAGTAACACGTAAAAAAAAAAATAAATAAAATAACAGTATTCGCTGCTGCAGCAACAGATTCCACAGCGCTACGAGGCAATCAAGAACTTACTCATTCAAGCATTAAAGTCTTCAGGGCGGTTTGTTTTTTTTTTTTTTTTCTGTTCTCTCACCTCCAGCTTCTCCCACTCAAAATATTATTAACATTACGTGCATTTAACGTTTGCACCTTCTTTGTACGTTCGGCTGGTACTCACCTCCTCTTTGCCACTGTCTGGCACCCTGCAATAGACATCTCCGGTGGCCGGATTATAAGAGTCTATGTAGGAGGAACAAGGAACAAATTTGCCGGCTATAAAGTTCTCCAGCACTAAGAGTGGCTTTGAGTCAGCCATCGTTAGCCGCTCGCTGCCTCTGTGATTTCTTTTTTCTCCTGCCGGGTACCGATGTAGCTTGGCAGTTGTGTGTGTGTATTTGCACAGCCAGGCTCAACTCCTCCCCCCTCTCTCTCCCTCTTCCCTGCGCCGCTCGCCCACGAGTGGGAACGAACCCTGACGAGGATGAAAAATTACTATTTCTGCCACATTCGGGTCCTTTCTAGGAGTTGAAGCAGGGAGGCAGGATCAGCAGAGACATTAGAAAACAGCTCCTCTCTCTCCCTAGGAAATAAAATACTGAAGGAGGGCTGAAAAAGAATGGTTTGACAGAAAAACGTCTCCCTTTACCAGCTTTTCAAGCTCAAGTCTGAAGAAAGACGTTTTGCAAGAGCTACACAAAATAATTCAAGACCCAAACACTCGGGACCTTCTCCTTGCCATCAGGAGACACAGAGAACAGACACTTGGACCAGCATGTCTGCAGCTCGTTTACTGCTTTGTCATCAGCAATACTTCCTCTTGTCACCCCAAAAACAATGGTTATGCCAAACCAAAATATTTTAAACATAAGGAACTATCTTTTTTTCCACCAACATCCCCAAACATCAAACAATCCAAGCAGCCGAGTGGTCCTTCAACTCAAAACAGCTGAGAAGCACCATCCCACCCGGTACACTCTGTGGCACGTGTCAGAAAGCCAGTATTTAAAAAGAAGCAAGACACTGATTTTCATGCTTTCCCTTCCATAGATATTTCAGAGGAAGCCACCTTATTATAGAGAAGCCTGTTACATATCATTAGTTTTTTTCTTTAGCTATCCAGGAACCTGAGCTTCGCAGCAACAGCCATCTCAAAGACCTTTTTCTCCAAGAGAGAATGCTTAGATTATCAAATTGCTCTAAGATTGCATCCCACCTCCACAGACATTTAAACCACCACATCCACATTGGAGAGCTGTACAATGACACCAGACTGTGACTTTCTCAATCAGGAGTTTAGAAAGTTTTTCCACCTTAGACCACTGCCAAGCCACCACATTTCTTGTGGATCAACCCGTAAATGTATTTTGCTCTAATAAAGGCTTTTGTTGCACAACAACAGATCATTCATGCACCCACCCAGTGGTGCCTCTGGGCAGAGTTCAAATCAGGGCTGAAGGGTAGAGAGGTCATGTTGAAACTGCATTAGGCAACACCTCTGGCTCTCCCAAGCCACAAAATGGAGAAGCACGAAGTAGCTTTTCCATAGTCACAGAACACCAAGTCTCGAAATTTAGCGCAACCATGCGTGAAAAGGATTATGCCAGGCTCACCCCGATCCACGCTTCCTCGTCCACAAACAGCAAGGAATTTACCAAAGTCTTCAAAGCAAACACAGGTTCTTCTGCCTCTAGCACCCCAGCTGTCCCCTGACTTAAAAGCCACCTAAACATTTTCAAGGTTTGAAGGTCAGTTCAAGTGGAACGGGTTCAAGAGGGGCTTGGCGGGACAAATCTCTGGAATCCAAGGAGTGCACTGAAACCTTCACGGCTGGCACCTTGAAACCACAACGTATTTAAATGCAATTTCTGGCCTATAAAAAGACATAACAAATAGCGATAACTCATAAGCTTCAGTTTTGGCAGTAACAGTTTTCAGATAGAATCATAAAGTGGTTAGAGTTGGAAGGGACCTTAAAGACCATCCAGTTCCAACCCCCTGCCCATGGTCAGGGACACCTCCCACCAGACCAGGTTGCTCAAAGCCCCATCCAGCCTGGCCTTGAACCCTTCCAGATATTTCAGAGTCATAAGATTTTACAAAAGTCATTTCCACATAAAGCATTGCTGATGCTTCTACAAATGTGCCTGTGTGAACAGTACAATCCATCTGTGTGGTCAAGTGCAAGGATCTGCTGAACCGGTCCCAAAGCATCTAAGCATCTAACAAAAAAACTTACCTACCAAAAAAAAACCAACATGTGTGAAGAGTAGTTTTGGACCATACATGACTTTGAACTAAATAACAATCTAAAGCTTTTTGTGTTCTTCACTACGCAGGGCACTACACTACACAGCTTTACTTTGGTTATCCCCAGTGACTGATGGTCTGGAGTAAATACTTCAGTTGCTTCCTCCAGGCTACCATCTATGGTCAAAGTAGAGCTGTCTCTACCCTGCCCAGGTCCTGAAATACCTGAGGTCCTCTCAGAATTCCTATCTTCCAAGTTGTAACAAAGTGTGTGTGTCCTGAGTTTGTGCTGGAGGTGGCAGAAGGACCCACTTTTCAGTTGGAAGCTTTCACTTGCCCCGTTACCGAGAAGCGGGAAGGAGTCACGGGCTCGAGCAAGCACAACAATTCGGCTTTAGCACCCATCCCGAGATGAAACTTTGGGTTTTCTTCAAAAGAGCACCAAATCTGGATGAAAGAGATGTGTACGCGCAGCAGCTGCACTGAGCAACACATGAGAAAAACTGAAATTATTTCCACAGCAAGATAAGTCGCATGCCAGTTTCTCATTTTAACTCAGAAGTTTACCCTGAAACTTCTGACTTATGGAAAGTAAAGAACAATTTAACACAACTTAGAAGTGTTTCAATAACAAAAGCTCAAGGAGACAAAACTTATGCTCAGACAAAAGTTATTTTATTATTCCTACAGTTTAAAAAATAAAATTAGCCAATGTTGGCACAGCTTCCACTACACAGCAAAAGAAAACTTTTTTTTTCTTTAAATAAATTTTGGGACAGGGAAAATGATCCCGGGATAATACGACATGCCATTCTCTCGAAACCAAAGTAAAAGTTCTTTTTTTCCCGGAATATGCATTCAACTCAAACCTCAAAATATATTAGACCAATAAAGTTACTTTACTGAATCAATGCGCAGCAAAAAAGCAAATCAAAGAAAATATGTAAACAATTTATGTCTGGAAGTAAGGAGTTTGTTTCATGATGATTCAACGCTTTTTTCTCTAATTCAACTTTCTAGGATTTTTCCATCCGGCTCTCTAAGGGCTAAATTCCACACGGAGAAAAACAGGAGATTCTTGAGATGGAGAAGTGCAACTCGAGCAGTTCCTTGTCAGTCAGCATCTTGTTCTGCAGCGGGAGAGACCGATGAAGGGCTCCCCAGACGTCCCACACGATTGAACTTTCGTCATCGTCACCTTTTTATCCCCAATTCATTGCACTTGTTCCTTCAACTGAAGTAACTGGATTCTTAAAACAGAAGTTTGGATATCCGATCGCATTTTGGTTGGACGGTGGAAGTTCTGGCACTACTGTCATTCTTTAATCTAAAAATATAAGCAAATGGAAAAAAAAAATCCAGCCTATGGTGAAAAATGAAGTACTACACGTAAAACGATCACAGCTTTTTTTCAACATGATATAGTTAAGCTGTGGAAAAAAACAATTCCTTTTGCTCTGAAATTCTCTGGGATGAGATCAGTAAAACAGCAATTTCCAAATAACAATCAAAGAATTATTTAGTCCCCAATTCTACATCATAGATCTAAATAGGTCCCCATTCGCTTCAAGTTAAATTTAATGAAAAATGTTAGTGCGAGATTAAAGCCCTAATTCTGGATCCTATTTAAGACGAGACAGATTGTTGAGAGCATTAAGGCTCCATAAGGGCCAAAGCCTCTGGCAGACCTAGAGCATCATTCCTGTGCACACAGGGAGAAGCCAGAAATTCTCACGCCCTAGTTCTAACTTTTGACATTAAATGACTCAGCTTTAAGTCAGTTCAGTACCAGAACTTGGTTAATGTGACTAAACTGCTCTCCCTCGGGCCTAGAATTAGGACTTAAATTCTAATTAAAAAAACCTTGCTATGGTTTTTGGAAGTGACAGATAGAAGGCAAAACATTTATATTTAGCCCCACAGCCTTTGCTTCCTCTCACTTACAGAGGATCAGAAAACATCTATAGGCATTGGTGAAAATCAAATGTACAATTGCCTTTAATGCTAACAGAAAAGATCTGGGACTCAACCAGCCACAGTAAAAACTGACAGCACTTCTTACTTACAAACTGCTTGCAGGATATTTATGTTACATCCAGTTAGATGTCAGAAGACTGATGTATGTTAAAAGACTGAAGCATTATTTTTTAACTCAAGAGAGGGAGAAGAATGCACAATAATAAAAAATTCTAAATAAAGTAATTTTTTCTCCCAATAAATTGAACAGAACTGTGGCAAGTTTTCCCCACATCTTGCTGAAGAACCGTCTCTTTTTCAGCAGAATAAATTCACTTTTCAGGCCAAAGGGTGCAAAACGGGTCTTAACTATAAAAACTAAACTCTAGGTGAAAGTTTACACCGTTCCTTTATGGTATAGGAAATCTGTTACAAAAATGTCATACCTCTGTGACAACTCCTGCAGCAATAGTGGAACCACTGTAGCGTAACATAAACCTCCCAAGCTCTTTAAAATCTTTATACAACTCTAGAGCAACAGGTCTTTGAGTCTGTAGTTCTATTAGAGCATTCTGTCCTTTAGTCAAGCACCTGCAGGTGAATAAGCAGAAAACTCCATTATAAATATATGCATGCAGAAATGAGAAAGAGAGCAGTGAATTAATAGGGAAAAAAAACAAAACAAAAAACAAAACACTTAAAAAGCCATGATCAAGCTGGATTTAACATATAACCCAAGCTACCAGATTGAAATCTCATATGTCTGGAGCATACCTTATCTGAGTTTTCTTTAGAAACTCCTGGAGAAGTTTAGCAAATTGTTTTGAAGTTTAGTATCTCATTAATACCTGCTTTTTCACGTCTAGCAGAAATCGAGTCTTGCGTCAAACCCAACAACTAAAGAGCCAATCCACTGTTCTGCAGAACTCATGATTCTTCTTCCCATTACCTTTCAGCAACAGTTTCAGCCATGCAATTTCTGAAACGTTGTTATGTATCAAATAGGATTTTTTTACCCAAATACAACTTTGAGTAACTAGAGGGATGTTCCCACAGTTTAACTTGTATGGGAAGACTCCCTAAATCTCTTTTTCTCTGACCCACTGTCTAGTCGAGTTTATTTTTGACAGTAGCCCATCTCCAGAATTATACCAGGGAGTCCATGAAGAAAAGAGATAATGCAAAAAAATATAAATAATCCTTTAATTGCAGGGCTGGTGATGTAGGATTCACCCCCAGTTCTGCAAGTGACCTTGGGCAAGTCATTTTACTTCTCAGGTGCTCAGCGTTTATCAAGCGGGCAGCGGGGGTTCACTTTGTAAAGCCCTCTGAAATCTAAACATGGAACCAACAATGAAAGCATGTTCTTATAAACACATTATTGTTTCGTAATAGAACTTGCTGCAGGAGGTATATTCAGAACTGTATATTCATCAAAAGTCAGCCCACTTCTTAAGTAATTATTAACTACTCAAAGCACTTACTTAGGTTTTTTCTTTGTCACTTCACCAGTGCTTTTGTGCAGGACACTCAACAGTCTTTTAATAGTAGCAGGTTCACTTATAGTTTGATAGTGTAACAGCACCTAAAAAGAATTTTTTTCAATTATTAAACATTCTACAACAATCAGAAATCCTAGGTGTTAATATTTGAAAACATCAACTATTTTTAAGACTGATTTTTTTTTAAAGAACTGCTTATAAAACTTCTCCCACAGAAGTCTCTGCCTCCCATTCCGCAGCTGTTCCTAACTCCTAAACTTTGCAATCTCTACGGACACAACACAACATTCATATATTAATTAATCATAAATACATTCTCCATTGTTAATTGTTTTACTTTTGCCACTTCAGTACAGTTCTGTAGCATGAATTGGTATTTTATTTATTTTAAAAGGTGTCTTACGACTAAGTGCATCATTATACTCCTACAAGGTGTGAGCTTTCTGAAGGCCAGCCCAGCCTGGCTGTGGTGGAACTCACATTTTCTGAAAGGGCTCAGCTGTTTATTAAAAACCAGTTATTAAAAACCAGCTGTTTATTAAAAACCAGTAAAAACATAGACAAGCAGCCGCAACAGCCCCTTAAATTATCTTAAAATTTCAGAAGAATCCGTTTCCTCTGGAAGGACAGAAGCTCTTCTGGACACTAAATGCCAGGGGGAGGTGTCGAATATTGGGAGAAAAAGCCCTGAGGAACGTGTAACAAAGACAGGAACTTTCAGAGAGACTTACAGGAAATCCTTTAGTGATTGGAACCTCAATATTAAAGATGAGAACCCGAGCTCTGAAACGAGTGCAAACTTTAATGGGTTCCTTGGGATCACAAAATACACAGCCCACACTACAAGAGAGAACAGAAGAAAAATAAATACCTTAACATACAAATATTAATCATTGCACTGGAAAAAGAGAAGTATTTAAGACAAGCAAAGCAAAGAAAACACTGTTTTAATATAACCTGGGTGGGGAAAAAAAAAAAAAATCAGGAGCACCATATTAAAGCCTGCAATAAAATTAATCTCATTAATTAATTCCTAGACAATGTCTATGGTATTTTGTGGGTATGCATGAAGAGGTCTGTCTAGTTCAGTGAACAATTAACGTCCATGGCTAATCAGTTTCTAAAAATGTCACTGTTTCCTGTGCGTAGGTACTTTGAAGAATTAAGACTTTCATTCAGAGATTAATTGTTCCAGATCGATAGCGTAAAACTCTGCAGGGTGCCCAAAATTGCAGTGCTGTTGCCTGTGGACAAAGGGACATCACGAGCAGGTCTTTCAGAGTTCTCACTCATTTCCAAAAAACTCTACGTGGCGTCACAAGAAACCTGCTGCTCGTTACAAGTCAATAAGGTAGACCAGACACTGCTTTCT
This sequence comes from Tringa tobata, assembly GCA_033628505.1. Lineage (NCBI taxonomy): Eukaryota > Metazoa > Chordata > Aves > Charadriiformes > Scolopacidae > Tringa > Tringa tobata. The sequence goes on from JAHREE010000490.1 coordinate 1,379,756, forward strand.
CACAGTGGCTAATTTTAGCCTTTTAAAATAAAAGGGAAATTAATCCCACCCAGAAAAACATGACTGAAGAGAACAGCGTGATTAACCGTCTACATCAGACGTAATCAAATTTCATTCAATATGAAGAGGACTTCAAACTTCATACGTTTTCTTGACATATCTCCAAAAGATGAACAACATCAAGGTAACGAATTGACTCAAGCCTTCATTCAACAAGTAGAAGATTACTTCCTCCCCCCCTCCATAATTTACCACAGAGAATCACACCCCGTTATGAAATGGCAAAACAGAAAAGCCTGTGCTCTTCCCTTAAAAGCAGAGCAGGAATTTGCAAAACTCTCAATGCAAGGAGTTTTTCAAACAGGACTTTGGTGTCTGAAGTCCCAGTGGAATGTAAAGAAGCTGAACAAATTCTGGATCTAATTTTCTAGCCCGAACAACAACTGACACTCACCGAAAAGCTTGAGGCTGACGCTTGGCATGAAACCTATGCACTGAGACAGACACAGAGATCTGCTGTGTCTCACTGAATGTATTCAAAAATGACCCAAAAGGAGAGGGTCAGCAAAACATTTACCAAAATAAATGTTACAAGAAGCTAAACGTTTTGAATAAACAGTTCCCACCAGTAAGTGGAATTGGTGGGATTGTCCAGATTTACTTATTGGTACGCAACGGCAGGTGTTGGGACGTGCTTGGTTAAAATGCTTTACGATTCGATAACCTCTTCAAAAATCTTTTGTTTTATTTAGCAAGACAGATCTACTTAATTCAGCAAGTAAAATGTTCAACGACAGGTCTTAAGGACAAGGACTTTGAGGTTACCAGTGTCAGCACTGGGGCAAATTAAGAAGACCAACAGTACTCTTCTGAGGTTGCCGTTGTACATGTAGCAGATGTTTCCAACGTTTGTACGTGCAAGCCAGGTGATATGCATCACTTCGGTTTTAAATATCCTGGTAGCCACATCATTCTTCAAGTAAACCGCTGATTGTTAAGTGTAATAGTTATAAAGCTTTTCATTAAAAACAAACCGTTACTTAGACTGAAACCCGGTTTTGCTCACTTGATTTTGATGATATCCATGCCGGTCAAAGTGAGACTAACGTGATCTCCCGCTGCAGCCCAATCAACTGGTTCATCGTGCAGTGTGATTCCTGGAAATGAGTAAGAACAGAACCTCACAGTGAAGTACCTAGGTTCTGGGCTACAAACAAACAGCTCTGTTTGGGCCATTTGTGCTTCATCAACCATTACTCATCAATTTTCAGTATGAATGGGTTGAGAGTAAAAGCTTTTTAACTGAGAAGTCTGAGGAAGCGCCTTTTTTCCGCCCCCCCCGGGCTCGGTGAGGACTCTCTATTCTTCTCACCCCACCCTGCACCAGAACTTGGCTTTATTTAAGCCAGAGGAGGGGACTTGGCACTTATCACAGAGTGGGGATGACGCAGTCCCGAAAACGCCGTAACACTAATATCTCCGTATGTGCCCCACCCATCCTTTGAGGCACACGCACACCCCAGACCGCATCTTTCATGTACTTTAATGGTACTATGTCAACTTTCATTTACCTTAAGTGGCTTTGCTGACTCTTTCATAAAAAAAAAAAAAAAAAAAAAAAGCACGTAACCGACGCCTTTCGTTCGCGACATCGCGTCTATTCGAAAGCACCTTTAAAAGCAATTTTATCCTGATTTTGATGTATTTAAATCATTTTAAAAGATAACCCGGCTGGTGGGTGAGGATAAAACTAATTGGTCCTGATTTAACATTCTGAGGGTTCTGGGAGACACCAAGAAGGAAAGAAAAAAATCCCCATTTTTGATGAAGACTGCACACATTTCTAGGATCTAGTTCTATTTCGTTACAGATTGTGTTTACTGATTTGCAAATCTGTTCCCAAAACCGCTCGTCAAAAACATGCCAGAAAGCCCCATTCAACTACAAGCACCTTAAGTACTGTTTATTAAGCAGTGTTGATAATTATTTCACATTTTTGCATCCTTCTCACACAGAATAAGCAAAACTCAGCCTCTTGAAATGAAAAACTGGAATCCTAATGTGCACACTGTAAATATTGTGTGATAAATCATCTCTTCTTTACCTTAAATATAAATAAGACATGCTTAAGGAACTAATACCCCCCAACCTTCACTTTGGCCATACGAGTCATAGAATGGTTTGGGTTGGAAGGGACCTTCAAGATCATCAAGTTCCAACCCAGTATAAAAGAAAAATCAGCACTGTACCATTGGGGATGCTCAGACAAAATATGTCTTTTTCCACATTTTTTTCCATTCTACTTCCTCAACTCCCAAAACAGAGGAGTGACCACAGTGGTCAGATACCTCTATTCATCCACCTCACTGCAAAGTTCCTGTGCATGCAACCAATGTGCATGCAACCATATGAACAGGCACACTGAAGAGCTTCCCAAATTGGCACTGAACGAGCTGGTTCTGTGGAAAGAGCTAAACATTTAACATCTTGACTTGGCTATTCCTCTTTTCAGAAATCAAACTTATTGAAATTTAAATCCAATTTTCTTCTCTTTTGTTGTTGCTCAGGACAATTATATCCTGAAAGTCTGTACATTGTGGAAGGATCAGCGACAAACCTCAGGAACATCAAACAGCAGAGACTCAATTCTCAAGCTTTTCCATATCTAATCCATAATATTAATTTCTAAAGGTTGTTCGACATCCTCACACTTCATCCTAACAGCAGTACCACTCCCCAGCAAAACCAAATATTAATGATTCCTGCGTTTTCATGGACATTGCTGGAACTCAGATGTTTTTACAGCTTTTTCACAAAGCAATGGCAAAAGTCATGAGGCTATAAATTTTGGAATAGCTGACATGGTAAAAAAAAAAAAGGTTAAAAAAAAAAACACCATGCAAGATTTCACATACTCTTCATAGACATATTTATACAGACACAGTCACATCTAAAGAAATTCGTTTTATGCTTTCACATTGTATGTTTGACAGTTAGTATCAGTTTGACAGTCTGTTACCATTTCAGTAACTGCTTCGAGCCCAGTATTGACCTGAAAGTAAACACGCTTCTGACGCCGGTACCTTTTGCAGTGCAAGTTTCATTGGGAGGCATCGCCAGAAGCCGTTCTCCAACCTGAATGTAGCCTGCTTCTATTTTACCCGTCACACAGAATCCAGAGCCTTGGTCTGCAAGAAACACAGCAAAAATTTTAAAAAAACAAGCCCCAAGCCTTCTTATTAAGGTCAATTTCCCATCACAAGTTAGCCCTTCAGCAATGCATAGTTTTTAATATAATGAAGACTTTTTTTTTTTCCCCAGGAGCGTTCAGCACTTGCAAGTTAGCCAGCTGTGCATCATAATGAAAATGAAACGTTGAATTCAAAACCTCTAGATCTTATGTTTTTCAGAACTAAGGGAGAAGTATCCTTCTTTAAATCAACATAGGTACATGAAGAAATATTTTTTAGCTTTTCAATATTGTATTCAGGCCCCCAGTTTCTAGCAATTTCATTTACTTCAGCACTTTCTCACCACAATCACAGATTCAAAAAAAACCATACCACAGACCTCTCAAACAAATTCTCATGCATACAGGTGCAAATTCCTATGCCATTTACTGTTTAACTGACTCAGAATTCTACATTATCTGCCTGCACATTACTTTTACTCCTGGAAAGTCAAAGAATGATTCAGTCCTATTTAATACAAGGAGCTATTACAGAATGGTTAGAGTTGGAAGCGACCTTAAAGATCATTGAGTTCCAACCCCCTGCCCTGGGCAGGGACACCTCCCACCAGACCAGGTTGCTCCAAGCCCCATCCAGCCTGGCCTTGAACCCCTCCAGGGATGGGGCAGCCACAGCTTCTCTGGGCAACTTGTTCTTCTTCTTATTATTATAACTGTGGATGACTTAAGTATTTGTGAATAAAAGCTCTGCAAAGTTTTTCTCCTTCAATGTCCTAATACTCTGTTCATTATGTGAATGATGGGTCAGTTATTTTCAACACGTGTGAGACATGCACATTTACACACACACACCTTCAGAAATGCCTCATCTCCTCAGCCTGTGCTTGCAGGTGTACGTATGTGGTGAAAAACAATCCCCTGCAGTGATTCCACAATGACATTTTCAGTATCCAAACAAACAATAAAAATACAGCATTTGCTGCACATTAGAATTCAGTGATAAGCAAGCAGCTTAGTATTTTGTGTGTCACATTAGATTAAAAGCTGAATTCAAAAGAGCGAGTTGACCCCAAAATTTAAGGTCACACGCTACCAACTTGCTCTTCTGTGTTTATCGCCGTTATTGACGGATGCTTCCATCTCTCTAGCTGGAAAAATACTACCAGTATGCCTGCAAGCTAATTTTCCTCTATTCATTCCAGCAAACGAGATTAATGCAGTCAATTAACAGATGATGTCAGATGTCAAAAGAACAGAAAACTGGAGCAGCAGATGCTTGCTAGAAAAAGAATCCCCAAGTCATGGTACGACCACCACCTCCATATGGTACACAAAAGGACCCGGAGCTGGTTCTGCAATAAGAAATGTGAACTGGTTCAAGGTTCCCAAGAACAATTAAGAACAATTTCTCTTTTGTTTTTGGTTTTTTTTTTTTTTTCACATCATCACCAGCTCTGGCTTGGTAAATCAGGGTGGTGGTCGCAGCTTTGCCCTCTCCCATGCCGACTGCTTCCTGCAAAGTGTCCAACTCCTTCAGTTCCCCAAGAAATCGGTGCAAGTACAAGGGGGGGGAGAGAATCAGGGCACAAAAAGTGGCCTGATTTCTATGTATCATGGTACTTGGGTTCTGGCAGAACATGTTCTTTGTCCTCAGGATTTGGCTGCTGGAGGAGGCTTTTCTAAAGTGCAGTCATGCCATACCCTAGACAGAATTATGATCCGATAAGTGGGGACTGATGCAGGGGTGAGGGAATTTACAGGGTCCTCTTGGATGAGGAGATGGTTTGCCTGCAGAGAATATCAGGAGGGCCATGGAGGACAACAGCCAGCATCAGGCTGAGGGAGATGAATCATATGTGTGGGTAACCTTAATAAAGAAAGGGGTTTTCCAAACTACGTAAGAGTACACTCAGCACTCTCACTTTTTACACACTTGTAAGGAGAGCTGCTCCTGAGCACGCACAGGGACTGGAATCGAGCTGAGAACAACTGCTGCTTCACGTACTCCTACCTGCAGCTACTTCCTCCTGAGGCATCCACATTAATTAAGTTTTGAGGTCACAAGGTTAAGAAAAAAATAGCCTAAAAAACACCTAAAAGGCCACGTTCAGTGAAAAACCCGGTACATGTAAATTGAGTCCTTTCCAAAGCCATTATTTTTTTTTGCATGCCTTAGCAAAAAAATCATCAGACCTTTCCACAGAACAGGTTTAGTCAAAATGGGTCATTTTGTGAAACTTAGCTCAACTCAAAAATGATTATTTCAACAAAAAAAAAAAATAAGATGTGGTAATGTTTTGAGAGATCCCAATCAATAATCCTAACACACTTTTGCACAAAACTGATTTTTCCAATTACAGTCAGTATTTTGATCTGGTTTATTTCTACTTCCCCTATAAAGACCCTGCATATAAAGTAATATTTCTTTTAATATATGAATTTCAATAATAATATTTTATTACAAATATTTACATTTCAAATCATCCTGTCATTTAGTTTACAACATTTCTCAAGGGACCTATGGAATGTTTCAAATGGGATGAGTATTACAAACCTTATTTCTTTTAGATTACCCTTAAATGTAAATACATTTGACTGAAAAAAAATAAAATCAAGTTTATCATGACAACTCTAAGGGCTCAAGGCAATCTATTTTCTCCAGACAATGGGAATCAGAAAGGGTTATAATTACTTGGTTGTTCATATCTCTATTAGTGCTAGGGCATAACTACCTGCCTTTCATTAAACCCTTGGCTGGTTATAACAGTCTCACCACCGCCATCCTTCTCTTCCAACTGACCCCACAAATTTTTATATGAAAAGGAGTGAATTTATCATTATTTACAGCTGAAACAATGAACGTAAAAGGAATAAGTCAAACTTTTTAAAAAGTGGAAGGTAAAAGAGCTGTAAGTCACCCTGTAAAAAGTTTGAGAAACATTCATTTAAGCAACAAGAACCAGTTTGAGAGAAAGAAATTCCCAAATTCCGTCCCACAGAACCATCAACTCATTACATAGCTAATTAGCTGGTCATGCAGATTTTCTTCCTCAATTTCTTTCCAGTGTGTTTCTCCTCAGTGGTACTATCTAAAATTCGACAAAGAACTGTGCTTGAAAACCTACTATTGCTGTTCAAGACTATTGATACACCTAAAGCTCCTTCTTTAAGTCTTATTTTTACATCACTTTTCAATGCTTCTGTTAACTATCAATGAAACGACGGCGAAAATATTATAAAAACCACCAACCTTTAAAAACATCAGCAACACACAACCTAAATGGTTTATCCACTGATCTCTGTGGTGGTTTGAAGGAATCTGCAAATAAATGGATAAGACCTTTTAGAATTCTGGCATTCAATAACTATCCCAACAACTTCTCACTCAAGGATAAATCAACTATATTGCGTTCCACAAACTTTCTCCCACATTTCTCCCAAAATATAAGTTTAGACATACAAAGGACTAAGATATATTCGCTTTTAAATGAGGAAAATTGCACTCACCAATTTGCTCTAACAAACACTTTCCATTATACCACCGTGTGAGGTCAGTTGACTGTCCCCTGGTGACCAGATTTTCACCACCAAGGCCACTCGTTGGGATATAAGCCACATCGGATTCCTAATTAAGAAAACAAACAGAAGCAAAGTGTACATTAACAACAGGATCTTCTAGCAGAAGCAAGCGGTGCATTTTTTCAATATTACACATCAAAGCTATAAAAGAAGTTGGCATATTCATATTTCCCCTGGAGAAGGCAAGATTACTCAGTGAATCCATTTCCTTTCTGTTCACCTCTTGCCTGACAGAGTTGGAGATACTTAAACATAATGATAATGACACTAATAACTAGAAACTGAGTTCTAGTTTGAGTTTGGGGGTTGGCCTAGATGACCTCCCCAAAGGTCCCTTCCAACCCCTACAATTCTGTGATTCTGTATCAAATTCCAATTCCATATCTGACAGCCAAAAACTTTGGCTTGAATTGCTGGTTTAGGCACAGGGGTTTCAGGAAGGCCACAGCCTGTCCAAAGGGATAGGGGTCAGAAGCAAGGAAACGTGAGAAAAACAGTCAAGAATGGCAAATAGGGAGTGTTTTTTTGAGTTCATAACCCACAGTGACACCTGCTCCAGTATAAAACTCTCTCCTGTCATTCATGTAACCCTGAACATTAAGACAGATGATCCTCGGTCTGTTCTGCTTGTAGACAACGATCCCAAGAAACTACAAAGGAGGTGAGCGTCCCAAAGGTTCAACAGACCTAAACAAAGATGAGGACAGCAAGGGCATCGAAGAACTCACTAACCTTATCCAGGGCTTCATCCTACCAGTAAGAAAAGGAATCTGCTATACTGGATGCACATAGTAGCAGCAGGAAAGTGACCCAAAATAACCTCTCAGAAAAGCTCATCCTACGCAAATGCCTGAACAAAGCAACTTTACAGAAATTCACATTACCTTAAAGCCAGCTTGTTTAAGAAATTGGCCGAGCTTACTCGTAATTTCCTGAAATCTTTCCTGTTGCCAATTGACCTAAAATAGAAAACAGGTTATGATAATAAAATTGCAGATTTTTGGCCATGACTCGAACATACAGCTACGTATCATCAACCCTGTAGTACCAGTAGGTGTTCTTCACACACAGCACCCAATGAATTCATAAATATGAGATATCCAGCTGGATTCATAGTTAAATATGTAAGAGCATACACTTTAACAACTACTGATAGCAAACAACACACCATTTAACTTGCAAGCCCCTTTAGTTTGATTTGTCCCTGAACAGCACCTTTATTTATTTTATTTTTACACAAAATTCAGATTCAACAAGAATATATATGCAACACAGTAATAATCTAAAACACAACTAGTAATATTTAACACATCTTAACAGATGTAAATAAAACTCTTGGCATCTTGACCTGAATGACCACCAACATGCACTCACAGATGCCACTGGGTTAACTGCTTATGTGAGATTTGTCACAAGTACAAGAGAGACCCCTACTCATTTTAGCACCAAAACTATCCTTCTGTGTGGTTTGAAAATAAAAATAAAAAATAAAAATAAAAATAAAAGTATTGTGGAGTCCAAACACAAGAGACAGAGCTGAGAATCAAAGAAAGAAACAATACTTTTTTATTAGCTTCACAATATTGATCCTTAAACTTAGGGTCGGTCCACAATCCTAGATGGAAGCCCTTCAATTAAATTAAAAAAAAAAAAAAAAAAAGGAAAGCTGTACCTGGTCCATTTTATTGACTGCAACAGCAAGTTGTGTCACTCCAAGAGAGCGCACTAATAATCCATGTTCTCGAGTCTGTCCACCCGTCTCAAACCCTGCTTCAAACTCTCCTCTGCTGGCGTCCACAACCAAAATAGCCACATCAGCCTAGATAAAAAAACAAACAAACAAAACAATTAAAAGTGGTTAAGAGGTAGAAATAATCTGGGGAAATATGCCAATCAGCAACCTGTCACACAAAGTGTACTTTAGACAAAATGAATCCTGATGTGCTTCAAATGTAACTGAAACTTCTCAGTCCTATCTGTCATGCCCACTTTGGTGAGGTATTATGGCATTATGTCATCTCATGTCATAAACTAGCAGTTTCTGTTAAACACAAGCCAACCCTTGGTTTTGGAAACCTGTCCTCTTCAAACTACCCACTATGAACGCGCTGCACAGACCTCAACCAAATGAAAGTGGCCTGTGCTCCAGAAGCTCAAGAACAGGCATGAGCACAATGTCCAGTTCTCCCTGTCTCAGTCTGGATACCTTCATAGCAAGAAGCTGCAAAAATTACAGATAAATCACCACAATATACAACTAGGACAACCCACGGACTGCATGTTGGATCTAGTTGCTGCACAGTCCACTCAACACCCTGGAGGATGCCAAAATCACAAGGTGGAAAGGATGAAGAAGCCTGTTTTATCATCAGGGCAAACTCTCTGCCAGATTTTGCTGTTAGCCTTAAATGCTGATAGTATTTCTTCTGCTTTTCCTGCTTTGGTAAGTAACAGCCAGTTAGACCATCGTCACATACCAATGGACATGAACAATAAAGGTGTTGCTGTCAAGAGGCAGGTGTAAGATGATTTCATAGGACTGATGAGATGGATGGGCATCATGGAAATAGAAAGGAGAAAAAAACCCAACCTGTACTTTCTCCCTTTCCTTACATGCTGATGCTTCAGGTTGGCAGGAGAAGGATCAGAGACAGCACATTGTCCTGGCTCTGAATTCCCCTCGCTTTCTCCTGGGCGTGAAGTCCCCACAGCTCATACAGGGACAGCGTGAGTGTGAGAATGGAAAAAGGATGAGGGAGGTGTACTGCAGTGAATTTCTCCCTCCAAAAAAAAAAAAAAAAAAAAAGAAAAAAAAAAAAAAAGGACCTCCTCTATTTTCTAAATTATAAAACCTGTACCTCGGGACTTATCTGATAAGGCTGCTTTGCATTTTGCATAACAGCAGATGGGGATTCACGCCTTAACAGAATTCTCCACAGTAAAAAGGCATCAGAGCCATTTCCACGTTTGCTTTCTTCCACCCATTGCTTCAGCCCTGAGCCTACTCTAGAAGGCAACAGAAACTTGCAAAGTTCCAGTGATTCCTTAACAGGTTTCAGAATAAAGCCTGTTCCATCCTGAGATGCTTCAAGACAAAGCCTCATCATCCTGAGAGCTGAGGGAACCCAGAGATACCCAGTCTTACTTGGCCAGCCTCATCTTCTGATGATACAACTGCTGGTGGATCTGCAAGTCTTCCCTTAACACTTCTGCCTCCATAACTTTTCCCCCAAAAGGCAAAACAATTTAAATTAAAGTTGTAAAGAAAATGGCGTGGCTGAGTCGATATTTTCCACTGTTCTGAAACTAAAGATCCATTTCAAATTTTAAAACTCCTGAACTACCTACAACACGTGCTCCACGATACAGATGAGTGTACAAGCTCCACACCATACTTTGCAAACTTCTGATTCTTCTGCAGCCTGACCATTGGGTCTCAAGGTCTGAATTCTTAACCCAGGCTCTGCTTCAGAGCTAAAGCAGAATTTGAGGCAAACCCTGTTCTTCCTACAGTAAAGTTCTCTACCTATAAAATCATACTAACAGTACCCATCCTCACTGATACCTTTAGATAAAAACTCACATTTCAGACTGTAATGACGGATACAAAGCAAGAACCTCTACATATTTGCTTAGCTTCGGGAAAAAAAAAACCACGTCTGATTACATCTCTACTTTGGAGAATCAATTCTACTGTTTAAAAAGGGTGCCTTTAAGTGGAAAAAATTTCACACATTTTATGTCACGTAACCGCATGTTATTCTTCCCTCCTCTGATTTATTATTTCCATAAATTAAACAACTAACCTCTATGGAGAATGGTAAGTGCCACACTGAATTTGATGGGCAGTGCCCAATACTTTTGACTTTACCCAGTGTTCCTAAAGCAAGTGGCACATTGTCTCTGCCAACGTCCTATTGACAACACATACACATTTTGCATAAAATTCATTATCTATGTCATGTTTTCTCACCCCATATAAAATACACTGTTAAACAGAAGAATGCCTTTTGTTTGACCCCTCCAAATCTTTTTTTCTTTAAGCTCAAAACCACTTAAAACCTTTACCTACGAGACCACTTTCACAGAACTTCTTTTTGGGTAGACATACACCACATTTGAATAGCTTTCAAAGCTCAACTCTGATTTTATCAAACTGCAACTCGGTATTCAAATTACTTCCCTAATAAAACTCTCCTCCAAAAAGTTGATGTCCCAAAAAAAGAAAACCAACTGCCGTTAAACAAACACATTCTTTTTTAAGTTTAGAAAACTCATTAAGACCTCACAGATATCTTAGCACTATCAATGATGCCATTTCATCTTAGATTCTAAAAGCAGAAGAAAATCAATTTAAGTTATAAATAATAATGCTGTTGGAAAAAGAGTTTTAGACCATCTCTACCTGTGCAGCTCCTGTGATCATATTTGGAATGAAGTCTTTGTGGCCTGGAGCATCCATCAGGGTAATTACTTTAGTCTTTGTCTCGAATTTGGTCATCCCCACATCCATTGTCACTCCCCTTAAACAAAGCACACACGCAATGCACCATTAGAACTGCTCTGAAAGCTTCATAGAGATATAAAGTAACCTATTAAAAACACAATCGTGTGGAGCAAACTTCTCACACTGGGACAGATACTTGAAATATGCTACTTCCAATGGCAAAAAACCCCAGTAAAATAATCCTCTCAAACCCCTGAGCATTTACAGATGGCTCCAGAAAGTTTTTCTTTAAAAGTACAAAACTCAAAGTAAAGAGAAAACAGAATCAATGAAAAATACCTATTCAAAAAACTTTTCCCTTAGTAATTACAATTTATCTTATGAAGAGAAGTCTGGTACCTAAATGCACAACTGTTGGATACCAAAAAAATCATAGACCAAGGGACATCTTGTTTAAGGCTCATGACAATTATTTCACACACTTTACTTTCTGTTAACACTTTACTCTTTGCAAGTAATAAGTATTTATTTCTATTTCCAGTTTCACATGTTAATTACAACCTACCAAAGGTAGCTTGTATTAATAAAATAACATACTTAATATGGTGTTTAATCATTCTGTTACAGATCTGTGAGAGCAACTGATCTCTAAGTTTGCCTGTTTTGCACCCAGCTATGTCTACAGGGATTAAAAAGACCCTTCTTCCATCAGCTTTTCCTCTTTTACATCCTTAAACTATATATTCAGACTACATATTCATGACAACACTACCACTATAGTATCATCTGCCCTAATTGATGTAAAGCTACTTTAAAAATTTGTGTTTGGTCGCTTCAGGATTGTTTCCCCCAGTTCCCTGTACCTGCACCCTCTCAACACACACCCCCCACTCATGTGTTTGTCAAAATAAAAACACAGAAGAAAATACCTTTTTTTTATTATTTTGTGAATAGAGTATTATGTCTTTAGCTTCCCGTATAAGTGTTCTTAAAAGCTCTTACAGAACCTTTTTCTAAATTAGCTTCACTGCTTCCCCATTACATGCTTTTCCAGTATGATAAAATTTGATTTTAAATTTTGTATTTCAAGTTAATAAATTAAAGGCAGTTTATAATGAATGCAAATATAACTTATTAATCTAATTAGTTTATAGATTTTATATTCAATGTAATGTAAGTCACATGTGATGAACCAACATTTCAGTGCTTAGTTTATGATTCTGACACACTTTCATAGAAAAATATAACCTAGAACTTTCCAATACAACGATAAGCAAACTGAGATAAATTTGGTAGCAATAAACCATTAAGGCAGCTTTAAATGAACTACCTCAGCTACTAGAAGCATTCCTCATTATATGTCCAACAATGCAGTCCTTCCCTGCACTCTACAGCATGGAAATATGCGAAGAAATACTCCACTTCTCATTCACATTTCTTATAACCAAACAAGGGTATTACTTTTTTCTTTTGATAACATCTCCTCATATAGATAAAGCAAAACATTTGCTAATAAGTACTGAATAAATATTGTTAAATATTTAGAGTATTTCTACCAAAGCATTATTAGTAGATTAATATTTCCTAACAAATACTGGGTTTTTTCAGGAAAAAAAGGTAATTCCCATTAAAAGATATTTCTACCTTTCTCTTTCTTCACCAGTTTCATCCAAGACCCACGCATAGGCAAACGAAGCTTTGCCAGCCTTCTTAGATTCCTGCTCGTATTTGTGCATAGTTCTTTTGTTCACATTTCCCAAAAGGTAGAGGAGATGACCCATTAAAGTACTTTTACCTGCATCAACATGTCCTATGGAGGGAATAAATATTATATAATTTAGGCATTTTAAATATTGTACAAGAAGAACTATACTAAAATATATGAAAATCACATGCACTAATAATGTTTATGCAATCCATAGAATTTTACAACCCTGTAATTCAGAGATAAAAAGAGACAGTTCATTGAAGCAGTCAGTGGGCAGAACACCCATATAGCACCTCCAAATTCATACTAAGAAGAACACACTGCAAGAATAAACCCAAACCAAAGTAGGTTGTACTATGATGTAAAAAAAGAAGCTGAGCTAACCTCACTGTCCTAGCCAAGAGCATCTGAATCACAGAATCATAAAATGGTTTGGGTTGGAAGGGACCTTAAAGATCATCCAGTTCCAACCCCCTGCCCTGGGCAGGGACACCTCCCACCAGACCAGGTTGCTCCAAGCCCCATCCAGCCTGGCCTTGAACCCCTCCAGGGATGGGGCAGCCACAGCTGCTCTGGGCAACCTGTTCCAGTGTCTCACCACCCTCACAGCAAAGAATTTCTTCCCAAGATCTAATTTCTTTCTAGTATCTCATCTAAATCAAGATGCGACTGGTCAAGCAGATGTGACTGACAACAGTATGAAATTCCCCTTCCCTGGAGAGCGGACAGGTTTGCTTCTGTATCACATCCAGATTTTATCAACAGTTCTCAATCTCTACGTTTGTCAAAAATGTAGAATCATAGAATCTTCTAGGTTGGAAGGGACCTTCAAGATCATCTTGTCCAACCATCAACCTAACTCTGACAAAAATAAACACCCACACAACAAACAGAATGTAACACCATCACTAAACCATGTCTCCCAGCACCACGTCAACCCGTCTTTTGAACACCTCCAGGGATGGTGCCTCAACCACCTCCCTGGGCAGCCCATTCCAATGTCTGATAACCCTTTCAGTGAAAAAAATTTTCCTAATATCCAATCTGAACCTCCCCTGGCATAACTTGAGGCCATTTCCTCTAGTCCTGTCACCTGTGACTTGGGAGAAGAGACTGACCCCCATCTCTCTACACCCTCCTTTCAGGGAGTTGTAGAGAGCAATAAGGTCTCCCCTCAGCCTCCTTTTCTCCAGGCTGGATAACCCTAGTTCCCTCAGCTTCTCCTCATAAGACCTGTGCTCCAGACCCCTCACCAGCTTTGCTGCTCTTCTCTGGACCCGCTCCAGCCCCTCAATGTCCTTTTTGTGGTAGGGGGCCTAAAACTGGACATAGTACTCAAGGTGGGGCCTCACCAGTGCCCAGTACAGGGCGACGATGTAAAAATGTTAAGATGTAATTTAACAGTATTACCTATTACCACCAAATTAAGCAGTTGCTTTCCTCCTTGTCTCTTCTCCAACTCTGCTTTCACATCTATTTGTGGTTTTGTCTTGCTTGACTTTTTTATTGGAGTAGGCACCGTATTCTGCTCTTCTGAAACCTGCACTGCTTGGGATGGAAGAGCAGATTTTGAGACTGCCTCAGGTCCTCTAGAAGCTACGCCGACATCTTCGGTCAAGAGTCCTTTCTGAGGTGTGTTAGCATGGCCATTTTCTTCAGCAATCACACTAGGGGAAATAAAGAAAACACAAGGAATGTAAATGAGAAAGAAGCCGTAGAAACATAGGAGAGCTCTTGAGTTTTCCCTTCACTATCACGTCAGCCCCAGACAAAGAGTATGGGATGAGCCCATTAAGGTGGAAACGATAAGCAGCTGGATACAAACTGCACAGATACCGGCTCTGAACATCTTGTCTGAAAAGCACTGTGTACAAAAGCAAGATAAGAAATAATCTCGTAAAATACACGGAACAGATAATCGAAAGCTTCCCACAGCTACTTCTTTCAACTGGGAGGGAAAGGGCAGTTGTGCACAACAATGAGACAGATCTGAATTAAGACCCCAAGTGAACTTAGAAGCATCAAGCCTAAAACAGCTTCCACGTACGCTATGAGTATTGCAGCTCAACGTAGCAATGTTCTACCTTGAGAACAGCAATACAGCATAAAGAGTAGACACTCAAGTGTCAACACATCCAGTATGAATTTTTCACTCTCCACTTTCTGTTTACCTACCGCAATTAACTTCCCAGTTTTCCTCTTTTCACCTTCTATAAACAAAACTACTTGTTTTGGTACTTCAGAATCCCACACCGTGACATCTCTGCTTTTAGTTGACATTTCTTCTCATTTTCTGTCTGCCTAGGAGTACTGGCATTGTATTAGTCCCTTTCCATCACATATATCTCAGGAAACAATATAGTCCAAGCACATTAGTCTACAAACGAGGCAGTTCAAGAGTTACAACCTAAATAATTAAACCTAGAAAATGTTCGTACTGAACGCAAAATTAGCCTCTCATTATAGCACTAAGCAACATGGGACGTTTTATAGTCTCCCTTTTCCCTCTCAGTTTCAGAGCCCACCCACGCAATCAGTATTGCAGCAGACATGGATTCTTACACCTTTTTCATAAGGCCCAAAGCCAACTTGTTCTCTTGCCACGAGCCAAGGCCAAGGTCTTGCATCAAGGCTGGATATGCAAGCACATTTCTCAAATTAGCTAAGAAAATTAGCGAAGAACTTCATTTACACAAGCCATGCTGCATGCAGAGGCACAGACACTGCCTGCGCTCCTGCATAATGAATATACAATTCTGTATAAAGCCTATTTACAGGAATTTATCCTACCAAAATACTCTAAACCACTTGAAGAGGACAAGTTTATATCAAACTACTGCCTGAGGTCACACAGTCGTGACATTTTAAATTTGACAGTAGGAATCCAGCTGTAGTGTATCACCAAGTGTAGCCTTAGACAAGCTCCAGTACATAACATCTGATCTTGACAAGCTGAATACCCTCTATAAGAAGATAACACTCGATTCCCTAAATTCCAAAAATCAGTAGTTCATCATTGCTTTAGATGTAGCTATGGAGAAAAGTAATTACACATGAACTATTCCACAGAAAAACAGTCACTACAGTTATTTGTGCTTTCTTTTACTGGAAATTATAAGTGCATTTCTATAAGGCTGAACAGAAGGCTTTATTTTTTCAAAATTCCTTAAATAGGACATTAAGTTCAAGCTGAAAATCTGCATTGGAGCACCACAACAATTATTTTCTCCAGTGTCTCTTCAGGGACATTTTACTTCATAAAAATTGACTGAAAACAATCAAGTTGATAGAATGCAATTATGCAGAGAATTGTGGTGACAAAGCTTTCTACATATTTTAATAATGTATTTAAATAATCTGAAAGATATAAAGTACAATAGATAATTTTTGCTGAATGATGTATTGAGAGCCTCATATATTTACAATTAATGTGTATTTTTTATCAAGATTAAGACTTTTTCCCTTTTTCAGTGTCAGCATCACATCTAGCACTTTCACACTGATGTCCTATCACTAGTGCCAATATGCAACGGTCACACTGTAATGCAAATATGGTATTTCACATTGATAGCAAGTTTTCTTCCTTGGCATCCTAATATTAGAAGTTCTGCCGAGAAGTATTAGTATAAAAAGCCACATCAAAGCAGACTTTGCAGTTGGGAATGGTCTTCTCTCCTTTTCAACAACTGCATTTCTTCCCAAATAAAATTTTCAAAATGAAAAAAATTTAAAAGGAAGATACTTAGATGAAGCTGCAAGCGATGTGACCCAAAAATGTAATTCTCATGTTTTTGGAAAGCTTTACAGAATATTTTCAAAGACTATCACATCAAGTCTATCGAAAGACAAAAAAGCATTTGAAAGACAGGTTATTTGTAAGCTTCTAAGTTCTATTTTGTTTAGCTAGGTAATCAGTCTTTTTCTCTGCCCAGGCGCTCAGATCTTCTTGCAGGCCAAAGCCTATGTCAGTAAGGATTCCACAAAACAGGATGGATGCTGAGTGGTAGAATTCAAACAAATTACAGCATCTGAAAGAATCACAGTTATTGCCAGATAACATGACTGCTCTCTCAACTCTAAGTAGCTTTTATTGTGACTACCACTGCTTAGGGCTGCCAAATAGTTTTGATTTTGGCTGCTGCAAAGCAAAAGTGCTAGATACAAGCGAAAGAATGACTAAAACATGACTCCAGCCATCAAAACATTAGACCTTGCTACTTTTTCAAGGGTGCAATATTTGAACAGTCACTACAGAGTTTTACAGGTTTCAGATACTACCATGTTTTGAAAACCTGAAAACAACCTGTGCCATGATAAACCAAAACTTTCCCTTTCAAAGGAGAAACATCAGAATGGGTAGAGTGTGTGATCTACTTACAGAGCATCTCTGATGAGATAATTCAGCTTTTTGCTGAGTAGTGTCAGGGGAAGGGGGTGTGAGTTTATTGCTGGGTACCTAAACAGGAAGATGGGAAGATGAAGTCGACAGTTCCAGTCTCATGGAACTACATGAAGGGAGATGCAGGAATAAGACCCTGACGCAGTTGGTTATTCCTCATGGCAACCAGATGAGTAGTTACCTCAAAGCTTGATAGCAGCTCAGAAAAATCACAGAATCATAGAATGGTTTGGGTTGGAAGGGACCTTAAAGATCAGCGAGTTCCAACCCCCCTGCCATGGATGGTAAGGAGCTTCATCTCTTAACAGTCGATGAAAGAATGAATGGCACTGAATATGTTTTCAGGTAAGCCTTTTCCACTGAGATTTTTCAAAACTATTGAATTGAAAATTTCTACCAGAAGACAGAGCACTTAGGATAGCAGACTAGTACCTCCTATGTCGCTAGTGCAGGTAGTTGAGGGTATAAAGAAGTGGACTGCATTATCAAGCATCTTCGGTAGCAAACTTCCAACTTGGTCTGAGTTACGTTGAACCACCAGATCAAGAAAAACTTGTCAAGACAGATGTGCTAGAAGGAACTCAACCTCAGGTAACTGTTGAAAGCTTCACACTACCATGCATTCAAAGAACCTGAAAGCTTATCTGCTGAAGATTAACTCTGCATAATTTAGCTCTTAAACATTATTTTCAATCTTCTAGTCTGGACGCTTAGTGAATTATTTTTATACAACCGACTCTTTCGGAGTACTTACAGTCATTACAGGAATGTCTACATTTATTTCCCCTTTCAAAATTATTACTTATGCAATATTGTTGAAGTTGGTTAAAGTAATCACCCCCTTTTGCTCAAAACTTCTTCTGGCTTCTGTCATGACTTAACGAGAAGAAAAAGCCTGATGAATAGTTTTGCTAGAGCATCAGAGTTTGTCAGAAGTGATCAAACTTCATTTTCTGTAGACAATCCCACTAAGAATATCCAGCAACAAAGGCAATCAATGCTCAAAGTAACTGTGACTTCTAATAATCCATTCATCTTAAGTAAGATTCATTTATTGGCTGTACACCAAATCTCATTCTCGTTTACAAATCACTCCACTTCTTACCTATTCCTCCCACTTAAAGCTACATGGCTAATGTGCATTCAACTTCTACAGCAAAAGAGGCTTGTTGTAAATTAGTATTTCAGCAGTAGCCCTAAATAAGTGAGGTGAATCAAAAAGCATCTTCACAATATTGAGGATTTACCTTAAAGGAAGTACCACACAGGTCCTGAAGGCTTAATTTCCTCTATCACAAAATATAGTACGTCAGTAAACTGGAAGCAAGCATGACACAAAATATTTCAGGGTCCCTGACAAGAAGCAAAGTGGCCAAGAACCATGTTAGAGCCAACCACCATTTCTCAGAGACCGAGTCATAGAATCATAGAATGGTCTGGGTTGGAAGGGACCTTTAAAGATCATCAAATTCCAAACCCTGCCATGGGCAGGGACACCTCCCACCAGACCAGGTTGCTCCAAGCCCCATCCAGCCTGGCCTTGAACCCCTCCAGGCAGCCACAGCTTCTCTGGGCAACCTCTTCCAGGGTCTCACCACCCTCACAGGATAGAATTTCTCCCTGAGATCTAATCTAAGTCTCCCCTCTTTCAGTTTAAAACCATTACCCCTCGTCCTATCACTCCACTCCCTGATCAAGAGTCCCTCCCCATCCAAGTAAGAAAAACCTTAATAGAAACAGCTTAATAAAAAAAATAATATATGTGGGGAGCCACAGAATGCTACATGTAATGACATTTCATGGACACTCTTCCCAACACAGATGCCCTGTCTTTACATATTTCTTTAAGTGTTCACTGCTGGCTACTGCTGTTGGTAGACTCTGATCCAGATGTCTGTTTTCATGCTCTCATGAGACATCCTCGCCGACAGTTCCAAGCCAGGATAAAATTAGAACTACTGCTTAACCACCCTAAGCATAAGGAGGACTGATTTCTTCTCTACAACAGTTGGACACCTGTTAAAGTTAATAAAAGCTACAGAGGAAGGCAAAGTTTAGCCGTAAGTGATTGTTTTCAAATTATTCTTAAATGTATTACTTCCTTTGAAGAACAAGCAATTACAGTTAAGATTTATTGATTTCATAATTCCACTTAGAGAACTAAATTTAAAATAAACGAACCCCAAGAAAGTTCAGTATTCTATGAAGCGGATGTTTAAATAATCTGACTAGCTGATATCTCTCTGCACTATTCATAGTGAAAGGATTTGTTAAACTCAAAACGTGAGGTACCATCTTCTGAAAGTAATTCTGAGTCAAACAAGAAGCTGAGATGGTTAGTTCTGGAGAGTGACACTAAAAACTGCTGTAAAAAAATAGAAAAAAAAAAAAGAAGAAGAAAACTCGCTACAGGTGCATCAGTCTGAAAGAGGAGCTGCTGATGTACCTTAATGTACGAGGGCTTGGCTTACCATGGAACTTCAAATCCCATAGACTGTTTCTTTCCAGACACTGTCATTTTGGTAACTTTTGGCACAATTTCAGACTCCATTCTGGCTGACTGGGAATCCCTTGTTTTTCCTAGTAATAGACAAAAAGTAAGTTGGAACTTAAGGTTGTGACTAACAGGTGATATATATAAAGCTTAACAAGTTACATTAGTTCTCTTCAATCCAAAGATACCAGCCTGTGATACTGAAGTGTGAGAATTCATCATCTTACTTACATATATTACATATTTATTCAAAATAATCTACAAACAGCTGTATTTATTGTGAAAATCTCATCTCTATCTCCAGGCATTCATGACACCTACACCACTCAAGAGCTTTACTCACAGCAGCTCTGCAAGATGCCAGAAGCATTTCATGCAGTATAAGGATGAAAAAATGCTTTGCAGCTGCTCCCTAGCTAATTAGGTTAATTCTTACTTAGAGTTCTAGTTTTGCCTTTAACATTGTTGAGCCTCAAGGTCTACTGTAAGGTAAAAAACATATGTCTACCTCAGGTACTTCTAGCAGCAGCACAAGCTATGCGTGGGCTACCAAGTCTTCCCTGAAACCAGAGTTCTGAATTATGAATTTGCACTGAATTATGGTGAAGAAGCCAAGCAATACCCAAAAGCTAGCTAATATAAAGGTTATTTAGAAATAATTACCAGAACTGAGTAACTTAATCACTTGAAGGGTATCAATTTTTACCATAACTTGAATGAAAACACAATTACAGTAAGGTTCATTCTTAATTTTGTGAAACTACAGTCTCATATCTAATGGCACTACAGTGCTATTAGTTTCTTGTCAAGGTGTAAAAAATATAATAAATTTTTTTACTCTGGGAAGGGGGAATTTAAATAAAAGAAGTAAACTAGCTTTTTTCTTTCCAGAATTCCCTCTTTAATATGTTGGGATCCCTTCTCCCTTCAAGAAAAAAGACTTCCAGCTTTACAGTGTGAGTAAGGGTGGCTGTAGCTTGTGTTCTGAGGGTTGTTATATACACAGGAAAGTAAAATAATAACCCAAATTCAGAATTAAGCTGCAAGTTTTAAACAACCTTCACCTATAGATACCTCTGAAAATTAGGAAAATGCCACTACTGTTCCAGTAACAGACCAATTTGGAGAGTCACTCAAGTGAATACTTATTTTGAATCACAACTTAATCATAGAATCATCTAGGTTGGAAGAGACCTTTAAGATCATCTAATCCAACCATCAACCTAACCCTGATAAAAACCATCACTAAACCTTTAAGTATATTAGATTACGACTGTAAGAAGAACTGTTGGAGTCATTTGGTCCCACTCATTTAGGTTAACTCTTTATTGCATTCTGAAGTATGATGGCTCCAGAGAATCATTTTTTATATGTGTATCTATAAGTTGTGACTAAGGCTGCTGCAGATTTCAGTTAAGGAAACAGAATGCCACAGCATTCAAAAAAATCTTGTGCACAACTTTTTCTAAACAATCACACTATAGATTGAGCCATTCTTATTTAACCGATGACTTGGCCTTCATCTCCCTCATCTGTCTTATCTGTCGATACTCATTTTATTTATATGCCGCCTGGAAACCCCTGGAAGAAGTAGCCTGTGTATGTATTAATAACAGTTGGGTACCAAGTACACTGTAAATCATGAAAAACAGAAAGAGAAATAAAGGGAACAGCAGAAACCATGGTTTGCAACATTCACAAATCATGTAACTGACAAACAAATAGTAAAGATTCAGAATATAAAATTCTCAGATCGCTGGACAAGGACTACAAGTTAAGCACAAAGATTCTGTTTCACCTTCAAACTCCCACATAGATCACATATAGCATTTTTTTAATAATTAGTCACCTAAGTTATAGTAAAAATTGCATTACTCTTGTTGCAAACTCGGTATTTTTTTTTTCCACTTCAATTCTAACAATTTTCAAGCAGCCATCACTCCCAGCTGCCAGCTAAGCATGAATGCTTCACCTGTCATTTGAAAGCTGAATTACAGTTAATTCTCAGAAAACACCATGTTTGAAATCTGGCTGCTAGGAACTAATAATTACAAAAAACACAGTTAAATTGAAATGAGATTAATTAAAGAAACCAAAATAACCATTCATATCATGTAACTTGAAAATAACTTGCAGTCTATTAGCAGTATTTGCTCCATATGATCCAAAATCAAAAGTCAAAGGTTTTACAAAATACATTTTCTCCAATCAATTTAGAAATTAGGCTTCACTCTGTAAAAATAGTGTTGGGGTGTTTTGACACTGATCCAAAGTTAAATGTACAAGGAGACAAAATACATTCAACAAATCAAGCATTTGACACAGAGAACACAGGAATTTAAAACTGGAGATTAGGAAACATTAAAAGTTGAAAGAAGATACAAAAATAAAACTACAAACAGCAAGAGAAAGTAATTGTCCATCCACAGCATTGACAGTTTTGGGTGTTTATTTTATTTATTTTTATAAAGCACTGATACTTCAGCATAGGTGGAGCGAGGAAGCAGAGCAGGATCACAGAAGACAAACCAATCCATAGAAGATAATCCTGGAATGGTGGCACTCAAATAGATGCAAATACAAGGCAAAAGTGCTTAGTAACACTACTCATAGAAGCATCAAATATCATTTTTTGACCTCAATGTTTTTATAACCAAGTATAATAAAAATCAAGCAGCGCATTTGAGATAAGGAACAAACCTGTCTTTTGTGCACTGCAGGTGTCATTAAAGATTAATAATTATGGGCTTCATTACAAAGGACACAAGGCCAGGAAAGGAGTACACTTTACTATCTAATCTATAGGGAGAAAACTACATGATAAATTCTTATCTGCTTCAGCAAGCAAAGCAAAAGCTATTCAGCACTTATCAGATCATATGCAAATCCTTAAACTGCCCCTTGGAACTAAAAGGAAGTCAATGCCCAACGCTGATACAATTCTTAAAACACTTCTTAATCAAACAAGCGGAGTATCCTATGGGAACTGAAGGGCACTACAGACCTGGAAAACTGTAGGAGGACTGATCCAAATCTGATTAGGACAAGAGCAGCTGGGAGGAAAAATTAACCTCTGAAGGGAAGGATATATAAGATATAGAAGTTTTTGCCCTGAAAGGCTTCGTGAAGTTCTTCATGCCTACTGCCATCTGGTCATTCTTAATCACATACCTAAGCAATTCGACGACAATGTTCCCTAAATCAAGAGTATGCATAAAATAAAGACAGATACATCTTTCATAAACTCCTAAAGAAATACCCCAATACCTCCCGGCTACATTTCGCTTAGTCTGGCTTTGCAAAAAGCAAAAGTAAGAGTGGATCACACGCAAGTAAATACATCCATTGGCCAGTGATGTCAAATTGTAGAGCGAGAGATTTTCCTGAAGAGGACACTCCATAAAAATTCTGGCAATTCACTAACTTAACACTAGGAAAATCAAAAGCCATTTTCCTTCCATGAAAACAGAAAGCATACATTCGTAAATTATAAAAATGCAAAGGTTTGTCAGCATGATAGTTCTCACAAGTCAATGTTTAAAACCCAAAAACTTCTAGCCAGTTTTAAGCAAAGCTGTTTTCAGCCAGACCTTTGGTATTTAGACTGTGCTGACACCAGGGTACCCAGACTGTAGCTACAAGTCAAACACCATCACAAAACAAAACGTGCACCGATGCACCTTGTCTCAGTATTAAATTAGGATGAGCCTAATACCGAAGGGGACAGACCAACCTGTGCTGATGTTACTCCAGTACAACTGTGGCAGCGTGTGACAACATGACAATCAAAGCTCTCTTTCCTTTATTATTCTTCTCTTTGCTTTTACCTTTCCCATGGCTGGCAATCTGACTTAAAAGCCTTTTGATTTAGTCAAGAAGTATTAGTAATGGCACCTGCCGTAGCCTCAAAATTATTAAAAGTACAACCCCAAAAATCTGAAGGTCCAAGAAAGATCTGAAAGGTCCAAGAAAGTGTCTGCAGACTGATAAGCAGGACACGGGCACATATATATGCAGGAAGCAAGTAAAACATAGGGACAGTCTTGAAAAATGAAAAGTGTCTCTCTGGGTGTTCAAGCTGGGATAGCAAATGTGTACGGATAGAGTCAACCATCTTCCTTCACAGGAAGCAATTCCCTAAGATTTTTGGATTTCCTTTGTAAAAATGGTACCTGTGAAAGATTCAAACAAATCAAAAGATCATTTTGGATTCTTCATCATACATAACAGGCGTGAGAAGTTCTGTTTTCAGCTTTTGTTCATTTATATACTTAATTGAAAGTAGCGGGAAGATAAAAACGGGTCTTTTCTCTAACTCTGTTGGAGGTATGGAAGTTATTTTTCAGTACCTGGAAAAGTTGACTGTCTCTGTTCCCAGGCACTTCAGAGGCACATAAAAACAACAGGAGTCTGTTAAACAACCACCATCTCAAGAAAGACATGCTGATACCCAATGAAGCAGGGATACTGGCGCATTTGGAGAAATCCATGTTTAAATTAACACTAACTTCGCTCAAATGGCCATATCTTTTCAACAACAGAAACAAAATGCCACCGATTTTGATTCCTACACATGGAGGCTTCTCCTCCCAGTTTGTCTTGCCCTCATCAAACTGTGTAAAGGCACTGAAACTTTAAGCTCAACCACACCATGGCACAGAGAACTCTGCTCCTGATAAGATGAACCAGAACTTTCAATGTGCCTGAATTCAGCTTGAAAAACAAGAAAGGAAGAATGTCACTATGTCGGGCATCTTTTAAGTCTGTGCTTTTTCTGGTAGCCCTCCCATTTAAATAAATGGGACCAGCAGGTTGAGGTGGGTGATTCTGCCCCTCTACTCTCTTCTGGTGAGACTCCACCTGGAGTACTGTGTCCAGCTCTGGAGTCCTCAGCAACAGCAAGGACATGGACTTGTATGAACAAGTCCAGAGGAGGCCATGAAGATGATCAGAGGGCTAGACCACCTCTGCTGTGAAGACAGGCTGAGAGAGTTGGGGTTGTGAGAGAGTTGGGGTTGTGAGAGAGTTGGAAAAAGAGAAGGCTCCAGGGAGACCTTATAGCACCTTCCAGTCCCTAAAGGGGCTACAGGAGAGATGGGGAGGGACTCTCGATCAAGGAGTGGAGAGAAAGGACAAGGGGTAATGGTTTTAAATTTAAAGAGGGGAGATTTAGATTAGATACAAGAAAGAAATTCTTTGCTGTGAGGGTGGTGAGACACTGGAAGAGGTTGCCCAGAGAAGCTGTGGCTGCCCCATCCCTGGAGGGGTTCAAGGCCAGGCTGGATGGGGCTTTGAGCAACCTGGTCTGGTGGGAGGTGTCCCTGCCCATGGCAGGGGGTTGGAACTGGATGATCTTTAAGGTCCCTTTCCACCCGAATCATTCTATGATTCTATAAATCCATGTCTACACACAAAACAACTACTAGCAGTATATCAGCACTGGCAAAGGAATTCACCTCCAAGGGAATTATGTGCTAATTAATTGTAGCCAGATTGCAGTTTCTCGTTCTTGAAAGCTTTAAATCACGTACATGCTTTTGGAACTGTTACTTGGTTTACATTGATTCTTCTATTTTCAGAAGTGGTACGAGCCCTTAAAGATAACTGCAGACTATTTCAAGTTTGAATGGGGCTAGGAAGCCTAAAAGCTGTTGACACTTAATAGAAAGAATTAATTTACTTAAGCAGGTCCTTCTAGAGCTGTGTAAACCAGCACTGCCATGGAAAAATATACATCTAACACCATACCTTCTCATCTAAAAGACACGGTTAGCATCCTTTACTCTGCTACAGACTTTCTATATAACCACAAGGAAGCCACTTAAACCTTTGTCTACTAATTATACAGCAACAGCCACCAACTGCAAAAAAAGAAAAAAAAGACAGTGCACTGGTTTTGTGCACCATGTCATGAGCTTGTTCCAAGTATGCTTCATGACTTACTATTAAAAAAAAATATATATAATTTTCATACAGTACTGGCAGTGCAACTGTTGAGTGTATTAGTAACAACA
Source organism: Tringa tobata (assembly GCA_033628505.1). Lineage (NCBI taxonomy): Eukaryota > Metazoa > Chordata > Aves > Charadriiformes > Scolopacidae > Tringa > Tringa tobata. The sequence goes on from JAHREE010000490.1 coordinate 1,405,587, forward strand.
GAAGCACAGATGAGACACAGTTCTGTCTGCAAAGCAGATTTAATAACTGAGGCCTCTATCAAGATGATAATTCCCTTCCTAAATGCTGTGCAAGGATTTAAAACTAAATTTAAGGCCTTAAAATTGTGAAAATATTCCAAATATAGACTACAAGAGACAACCAGATGCAGAGATGCCAGCCTGATTACATACAATTTCATGCTCAGAAGCATGCATCCACCTGCTTGCCCACAGGTACGTGGGTTTATAGGAACATCTAATACATCCATCCATCATTGTAATCAGCTATTTCAAAATTTTGACTGTAATATATCCCAGCTAACAAATTTCAAACTGTTTCTAGGCTTCTATTTGTGCCATAAACCTCGTGAGTTTCTAGCCAGAGGACACCGGATTTCCCATGGCACCAAGTATTACCATTATCAACACACCACGGTGCTGGGAAGAGTATCAGAAGTCCAGGATTCTCAGCCATTCCCTACCAGTACGTAACACAGCTACTGAACTTAGAACATCCCAGATTTCCTAAATTTACACAAAAGTTCACTAACCTTTAAAACATTGTGCCTGCATATAATTTGCCGTGCACTCATCCCCCTACAGCCCATCATTTAAATTTCTTTGGATGGAACAGACCAGTGACAAAGTCTGCTGCATGTGTGAGAATTAAGTCCAACTTAAAGAAATCTTTTCTTATGCAAATGTATAAAGCAATATAGGACAACTGGGAAAAGAAAATTAAATGATTTAGAAGAGGCTCTGCCACTCTTCTATGATCCTACAACCACCAGCAACCTCCAAGGAGAACCTCTGATAGCAAAGAAACAGCACCTACCTCTAACAAAGATGTGAAAATATTTCTAAATAAAATGTTACTTTAGTATTTACATTATACCAGTTCAAAGTACTCACTTTTAGGAAAACACATGACATCACACTGCTATGAACCACACCATACAAATGGATGCTACCAAACACCCATAGCAGCAGTGCTGAGGCACAGCCATTCTAAAGACACTACTGAAAACAATTCTCCAAACAAGAAGCCTGAATTTTTCTTTTTAAAAGAAAGGTTATTTCCTAATAGAAACCACAGTTAGGGGTTTTCCAGGTAGCTTCATCTTGTTGTTATAACTATTACCTTCTCTGCAAAGTTTCAGGTGGTGAATATGACTTTTTTTTTCTTTTTTTTTTTTTCATGAAACTGGGAGTAGGCATTTTCACTGAAAAATGCTGAAAAGATTGCCTACTCGCACCTGACTACAAGCATTTTTTGTTTTGTTTTGAAGGTTTGATGCAGCAGAAGGGACGAAGGACACCACAGGATATTCCTGAGCGTCTCCAACGCGGGCCAGCTCTTCGTAGCTCACAACACACAAACAGCACAACAACTTACTACACCAAGACTCAAGTTCCAGAACCAGTTGGCTTTACTACACGCAGCTGGAACAACTGGATGCACAGCTGGAACAACTGGATGCACAGCTGGAACAGTGAGAAGGGCTGGCAGCATCACCCGGCATTTATTGTTCACACTTTACTTTAAAACTTTACTTTTTTTACTTTCAACTTTCAGCAACTTAAACTCTTCAATCCCCAAATTAATTTGTTCCAAGTGAGGTACCTGCCTGGGACTGACATGTTTTGTTTTTTTATTTTCCTTCCAGACAGGGAGAACAGGGAAACTGGAAAAGATCAGACAGAACGGTTTATTTTCAAAACCTGCACCTGGAGAAAATATTACCTGCATAAATTAAATCCTTCACGTGATCTTTTCACCTTCTGAAAATCCACTCAATTTGACCTTAGCACATGCTCTTAAGTTTTAATAACTAAATCCCCAAAATACTTCATCACCATTCAATATGGAGCTGCTGTGGCTGGTTTTGACCAGGCTGGACTCGATTGTGTCACCTGAAAGCAAATCCCATCTCTCCTGTGGTCTCTGTAGTTTCCCCCCACATCAGTTAACTGGAGGCATGAATCTGCCTTGGATAATCATAAAAAAATAAAAAAAAAAGACTTGGGGGCAAGACAGAAAAGCAACAGTACAGTGAGCACTGGCAAGCAGATTATCAAGGACAGACAGGGACTATGAGAATGAAAATCGATAAAGCAGAGAAGATGAAATGAGCTACAGTAGCTATGAAAAAATTGACAATATTAGTTAATAACCTAACTTGGGGAAAAACTGTGGGTAGGGAGAGGGAGAAAGTAAGAGGCCACATACTCAGTGACAAGTTACATGCAGAGCTAAACATGAACACAGGTAGCAGAAGAGGATCAGAACTGAAAATGAATACAAACTATGGGTGGAACAAAGTGAACACGGAAAATAATCATGGCCAATGACCGGAAAACAGGTAGGAAAACCAGGAATGGCCAGATAAGGGGTTTGGAATGATCAAGTGGAAAAATGCTACTGCAATGAAAGATTTGGAATGAGAGGAGGAAATGTTGTGTTTAGGGCACAATCAGGAATTTTACAAAAAAAATCTGAACATGACTAAATAAATTAGAGTATGAGAAGGACACAGACGCCCGACACTGGATCAGGTTGAAGTGGATGGGGTGGAACCTGTTGTAACAAGACAATAACACGTTTTCTTTCCTGCCTGGAACTCAGCCAAAATTTCTGGAGTTCCACCATTTCTCTTGCCATCAACACTTCCTCCCCAACTGAAGGCAAATGACACAGAATACAGCAATCACCTACTGCTGCCTTCTCTGGCTCTTCTTACCTGAAACAAACACACACCTTCCCGTGGAACTTTCCTGGCCATCAGAACTTATTCAAATTACATGTATCCAAATACTCAAACAGCACAAAATTAGTGTCACCTTTTAATAGGGATTATAGCCTCTATAAAATAGATTTAATAAAAAACAGGCTATTTTTTTCTCTCTGACTCTATTGCAATCATTCCATTGAATGGTGTTCATTTAATTTAGAATTAAATGAATCTGATGTCCCACTGAATCCTAAAGTCTCAGAGAATGGCAAAACACATATTTTTTTATATAAAACTTTTTACTGAGCTCTGTTACAACTGTGAGTACTCAGTGTTTTAGCAAAGTACACTTGTATGTCTCAACACCTGGATGCTTAATACAACATTCTAATCAGCATCTCTCTCTAAGAAGTTATGTTTAAGCAACACTGGTCAATAAAGGAAGGCATAGTTCAGCTCTATTTGTAGACCATTGGTATGGTCTTTCCAGAAACACGGATAATTGATCTGGTTTACATTCACAGTTAATATATTAAGGGAAAGAAAGGTATTGGTGCTGGAGTAAAACTCCAGATTTCCAGTTTCACTAAGCCAGCACCTCCCATGTGAAAGAACGGAGAGGCGGACTCGGGGTGCTGGTGGGGGGGG
>JAHREE010000490.1:1413718-1443652 GCA_033628505.1 Tringa tobata
ATTTTTTGTTTTGTTTTGAAGGTTTGATGCAGCAGAAGGGACGAAGGACACCACAGGATATTCCTGAGCGTCTCCAACGCGGGCCAGCTCTTCGTAGCTCACAACACACAAACAGCACAACAACTTACTACACCAAGACTCAAGTTCCAGAACCAGTTGGCTTTACTACACGCAGCTGGAACAACTGGATGCACAGCTGGAACAACTGGATGCACAGCTGGAACAGTGAGAAGGGCTGGCAGCATCACCCGGCATTTATTGTTCACACTTTACTTTAAAACTTTACTTTTTTTACTTTCAACTTTCAGCAACTTAAACTCTTCAATCCCCAAATTAATTTGTTCCAAGTGAGGTACCTGCCTGGGACTGACATGTTTTGTTTTTTTATTTTCCTTCCAGACAGGGAGAACAGGGAAACTGGAAAAGATCAGACAGAACGGTTTATTTTCAAAACCTGCACCTGGAGAAAATATTACCTGCATAAATTAAATCCTTCACGTGATCTTTTCACCTTCTGAAAATCCACTCAATTTGACCTTAGCACATGCTCTTAAGTTTTAATAACTAAATCCCCAAAATACTTCATCACCATTCAATAGGGAGCTGCTGTGGCTGGTTTTGACCAGGCTGGACTCGATTGTGTCACCTGAAAGCAAATCCCATCTCTCCTGTGGTCTCTGTAGTTTCCCCCCACATCAGTTAACTGGAGGCATGAATCTGCCTTGGATAATCATAAAAAAATAAAAAAAAGACTTGGGGGCAAGACAGAAAAGCAACAGTACAGTGAGCACTGGCAAGCAGATTATCAAGGACAGACAGGGACTATGAGAATGAAAATCGATAAAGCAGAGAAGATGAAATGAGCTACAGCAGCTATGAAAAAATTGACAATATTAGTTAATGACCTAACTTGGGGAAAAACTGTGGGTAGGGAGAGGGAGAAAGTAAGAGGCCACATACTCAGTGACAAGTTACATGCAGAGCTAAACATGAACACAGGTAGCAGAAGAGGATGAGAACTGAAAATAAATACGAACTATGGGTGGAACAAAGTGAACACGGAAAATAATCATGGCCAATGACTGGAAAACAGGTAGGAAAACCAGGAATGGTCAGATAAGGGGTTTGGAATGATCAAGTGGAAAAATGCTACTGCAATGAAAGATTTGGAACGAGAGGAGGAAATGTTGTGTTTAGGGCACAATCAGGAATTTAACAAAAAAAATCTGAACATGACTAAATAAATTAGAGTATGAGAAGGACACAGACGCCTGACACTGGATCAGGTTGAAGTGGATGGGGTGGAACCTGTTGTAACAAGACAATAACACGTTTTCTTTCCTGCCTGGAACTCAGCCAAAATTTCTGGAGTTCCACCATTTCTCTTGCCATCAACACTTCCTCCCCAACTGAAGGCAAATGACACAGAATACAGCAATCACCTACTGCTGCCTTCTCTGGCTCTTCTTACCCGAAACAAACAAACACCTTCCCGTGGAACTTTCCTGGCCATCAGAATTTATTCAAATTACATGTATCCAAATACTCAAACAGCACAAAATTAATGTCACCTTTTAATAGATATTATAGCCTCTATAAAATAGATTTAATAAAAAACAGGCTATTTTTTTCCTCTCTGACTCTTTATTGCAATCATTCCATTGAATGGTGTTCATTTAATTTAGAATTAAATGAATCTGATGTCCCACAGAATCCTAAAGTCTCAGAGAATGGCAAAACACAATTTTTTATATAAAACTTTTTACTGAGCTCTGTTACAACTGTGAGCACTCAGTGTTTTAGCAAACTACACTTGTATGTCTCAATACCTGGGTGCTTAATACGACATTCCAATCAGCATCTGTCTCTAAGAAGTTATGTTTAAGCAACACTGGTCAATAAAGGAAGGCATAGTTTAGCTCTATTTGTAGACCATTGGTATGGTCTTTCCAGAAACACGGATAATTGGTCTGGTTTACATTCACAGTTGAAATATTAAGGGAAAGAAAGGTATTGGCGCTGGAGTAAAACTCCAGATTTCCAGTTTCACTAAGCCAGCACCTCCCGTGTGAAAGAACGGAGAGGCGGACTCGGGGTGCTGGTGGGGGGGGTGTCTGTTTTCTTCTAGAGATTACACAAACCCCAGCTGCCTCCTTTTGATGTCTCTGATACGTAAAATCGCAAAGGTCCAATAGGGATTCACAACAATCAAAACAGCGACTTTCTCATCCGTCGAGTTTTTGACAAGAACGTCCCCGTGGTATTTCTCATGGCCAGGGAGTTAGAGTTAAATGGACTAAAATCCAGTCCTTCACAGCATCATAACTCAGTACAACTCATCCTGTAACTACCGAAACCTTATCTGGGGGGAGGTGTGTTGCTTTGCACTCTAGCAATGCCAACGATGTCCCTTCTCAATCCGTAACCGAAGACACGACCTGCTGTAAAAATAATTTATTAGACATTTGCAGTTGTTCTCTAACAGCACCTTTACTCCCCCACACATACACAACCGTAAGTCGTTGGTGGCGTTTTCTAATTCAACGAATTTTTCTTAAATGACTGTGAATTGTCTTTCACTGAGATTTAGAAAAAGCTCGGTCTGGTATTTCTAAAGTGCGACTTCCTACCATAAATGGTCACGTAAAGAGCAGAGTCAGCACAACGGGCAGGATAACCCTAAAAAGATCCCCCCTTGAGCCAGTCACCGAATTGAACAGAACACAGCGTCCATGCAAATTACCAGAATTTCTGTTAAAAACCTCGGCCCAAAATGAGTGTGTAAAACTGAAAGTACAATATGTACATTCTATTACAATTATATTGAATTTCCCAAAATAAAAGACTGCGATTTCAGGTTTAATTCTCAACCTGTATCTTAATGCCAGAGGATGGTGCTATTTCCCTGCACATCATCCAGGTAATTCTGAACCGACGTCTTTTAAACACCAACATTATCTACCCAAGTACATCCCTCTGGACTTTATCACAGGAGCACAGACATTTTACAGAAGAAAGCTTTCCTCATCCACCACATCTATTTATGCATCAAAATTAGTCCAGTATGAGACAGAAGTCTAAATATAAGAATAGCGAACAAGAAAAACAGATTGGCAAATTGATCGTATGTAAAAAGAAGTAAAATCATTTTATGCCTGTTCAACTCTCCCACCATCACTCTTCAAACTTTCTCCAGAAACTTAATGAGGGGGCTTTTTAAAGTTGCAGAAGGAAAAATACGTTTACTAGTCCTGTACAATTAAGTATGTTGAAGCTGCAAGTATTTTTAGCATTTACAAGTCCTGGAAAACTGTATTTGTGCAAACTTTTAGTGTCACGAGAACTTCAAGGTAAGATTAGTTAAAACCTTATTTAATTTAATTTAGGTTCTCTGAATTCTCGACTCTCCCACTCTGATGGGGACGTTACAACCACACTAGATGCTGACTGGGTCAGAGGGCTGACATACCTGTGGGAGAATTAATCAATTTTTTTCTTAAGAGTCAGTGAAATTTGCAACTTTCTACTTGTCTGTGCATTCACTTTTTTGTTTCTCTACAAAGTTAGCCCTGTATAAGAAAAATACATTTCCTTGGTGCCCCTCCATGATCCCAGGGACGGCAGCACAGATTCCAATGTCACAGCACGGGGCACATTTCTGAGTGGAAGATTTGTGGCTTCAGAGGATCAAAAGAATAACCTAATATTAGGTATCAAGAATTTATCAGCTATTGAAAAAACAACAGTTTAGGGACTTATGTCAGACATGATTTCAAAGAATCAAAAATGAACAACAGATTAAGTACAGTTTAAAAGAAAAAAAAAAGAAATCAAGGTCCAGCAGTACAGCAATTATTGAAAACACTATGAATACACACACACTCTCCTTACTGTAAATTGAAACACAAATGCATTTAATAACAAAAAATAGGAATTGTTCAAGAGTACAAGGAAGACAGACTCACTCAGTGACACTGACTTCTACATTTCTGTGTGCAAGGTTATGGTAATTAAATAGCAAATCCTCAGAGATGTCCTCATTTAGTTTGTGCTTTTTTTCCTTAAAAAGACCAGACAGACATACTCTACTGGTATATTTTAAAAAGGTCAGCCAAAGACTCCAATTTTGAAAACTATAATGAAGATAAAAGGAAATGACAGTATGCATTAGAATTGGTAGGAATGGTGGTACAAGATTGCCCACAGGAAAGGGACTGAAAAGATGGAAGCACTTCCTGTGGAACAGTTCATATTTCAAGGGTTTTTACTTTACATCGTGACAAAACTGATTTCTTGGTCATGCTCCCCATGTCCACCACCCCCTACTCAAGAGACATGGAGTTCTACTACTAGTTAGGTCACTTCTCTGGGATATGGTAAAACTGGGTCCAAAGTCACAGAACCACAGAATTGCCTAGGTTGGAAGGGTTCATTAAGATCATCTAGTCCAACCATTAAAAAAAAAAAACAAACAAACAAAACACACACACCAACACTAAACCATATTCCCGAGCACCATGTCAATTTGTCTTTCGAACACCTCCAGGGATGGTGCCTCAACCACTTCCCTGGGCAGCCCATTCCAATGCCTGATAACCCTTTCAATGAAGAAATTTTTCCTAATATCCAACCTGAACCTCCCCTGGTGCAACTTGAGGCCATTTCCTCTTGTCCTTTCGCCTGTGACTTGGGAGAGGAGACCTACCCCTGCCTTCTACCTTACTATAACCAACAGAAACTATAGAACATAGAATCATAGAATGGTTAGAGTTGGAAAGATCTTAAAGACCATCCAGTTCCAACCCCCTGCCCTGGGCAGGGACACCTCCCACCAGACCAGGTTGCTCAAAGCCCCATCCTGCCTGGCCTTGGACACCTCCAGGGATGGGTTTGGGGTTTTTTTGCACTTTGGCAAGCTACGATCTTCCAATTAAAAATTACGTCACTATAGACTACTAATCCACTTTGGGTGTGAGCCTCAGTTGAAAAACAACCATCTTTGTGGGGGTTGTCCGCTATTTGTTCACATACGGAACTCGAAGCAGACCCATCTTGCCTTTTTAGTACAAAGACTTAAACCCTAGTTAAATTCTAGTGGAGCCTTGAACTCAACAAGAACTGCTTCAAGGACATTGCTCTGCTTCCATTAAGACAGAAAACTGCTATTGAAGAAAAAGACACCAAGGTACAAAGACGAATAAAGTTACAGAAATTTTTCCACATGAACCATAAATGCTTTTATGAAAAACCCACGTGCCAAAGAGTACAGCAACTCTCTACATTGAGGACTTCAACTAGATACAAGAACACAAACAAAAAGTTGTTGCTGATAAAAAAACCCTGAAAACTATTGTGCCATTACAAATCCCAAAATAAAAATCATTAAAAGGTATTATTTTGATCAAAGAAAGTTGACACGGTCATTTTCCGCACTGACACAGAACAATGTTCAGTGCTTTTGTTTTTTGGACCATGAGCAATTTTAATAAATTGAGGAAACTAAGAAGGAAAAAGCTGTCTGTATTCACCAGAATGGAAATAATGATGCGGGAAGGCAGGCTCCGATGAAGATGAAACCAGCAAAACACAAGACTAACATTTGACAGGTTTGCCTGCTCTGCAGAAACGACTGTGCTCTCTAAAAGGCCTTCAGCTCAGTGAATAACCAACCCCTGTTACTCTGGATGGAAAAAAAAAACCATAATCTGAAGGAACAAGAATAAGCAACAAAAGAGGAACTAGCATGTTACACGTAACAGGTGCTCTCACTTTTTAAGGCAAAGTAGTAAAACAGTGTCTCTCCCTATACCCCCAAGACAATGGGAATTTTTTTTCAGAGCAAAATGGAACAGGTCCAGAGGAGGTCATGAAGATGCTCAGAGGGCTGGACCACTTCTGCTATGAAAACAGGCTGAGAGAGATGAAGAGAGAGAAGGCTCCGGGGAGACCTTAGAGCCCCTTCCAGTCCCTAAAGGAGCTCCAGGAGAGATGGGGAGGGACTCTTGATCAGAGAGTGGAGCCATGGGATGAGGGGTAATGGCTTTAGACTGAAAGAGAGAAGATTTAGATTAGATTTTAGGAGGAAATTCTTTGCTGTGAGGGTGGTGAAACGCTGGAAGAGGTTGCCCAGAGAAGCTGTAGCTGCCCCATCCCTGGAGGGGTTCAAGGCCAGGCTGGATGGGGCTTGGAGCAACCTGGTCTGGTGGAAGGTGTCCCTGCCCAGGGCAGGGGGTTGGAACCAGATGGTCTTTAAGGTCCCTTCCAACCCAAACCATTCTATTTGCAGCTGTGGACATGGATTCCTTTACTTAAGATAAGTAGCTAACTGTTGTAAATAAAAATTTTGAAGAAAAAAAAGACATCTGCTCATATAAACTAATAATACAGCTGATGGAATGACACAAAAGGTAACTCAGATAGCTGACAAGCCCAAAATAGATAGAACTTCCAGACCCAGCAGCTCATTCACCCAGCTCAGACCCTGATTACAAAAGAGCTGTATCAAAAGATGGAGGACTCACTAGGAGATGTGACATTTTACCATGTTTTACAAAAAAGCACAGCTCAAAAGGACTGTACCTTCAACACCCTGCCCCTTTTATTACTCCAACCAGTCTCTTAACATGCAATACTTAAGGACCTACTGGAAATGTATAATCTTGTAAAAAGTTAAATGATACATTAAACGATACATTAACTGAGTTTATTTTAAAAAACTGTGAATCTTAAAACAGTTAAAAACATATATTTAAAGGTCACCTGAACAATTACTTTGAAGAGAAAACTACTAAACATGTTCAGATTTTTAACATTTTTAATGTTTCAGAAAGAATAAATGTTAAGAAAGGACAGGCTGGAAACAAAAGGCATTAAAAATGCATTGTTCTCCTTTGCACGTGTAAATTAGGTAAAGTTAAACATTTCACACAATCTGTTCAAAGGAAATTTGCTGAGTGAACATACACCTTTTATAGTACTCGATTCCCTAGGACTAAATGTAAAATAATGAAGCAAAACACATACGCTTATCAAAACCAAGCAAAATAATTAGCAAGGTGCTGTTCTTCCTTTGTTGGTTTTTTTCCTCCAAATTAGAGACTAATATTGATCGAGTTCCTGCTCTTCCTTCCCTTAACCATTGCAAGATTAAGATTAAGGGGTGACGTTCTATGCCATAAATTCAATTCTCTATTATTCCTCAACTACAAAATACTAAGTAGTTTTTTAAAAAAAAACTTAATTGGAGGATCACAATTCTTCAATAGAAATTTCAGAAACGCTACTTAAAGTTCTAATGCTTTTTCTTATACCCGATTCACCTAAAATAATTTAAAAAAAATGAGATTTATAAATTATTTCTCTCTAGATGGGACAGTTTAAGTATTCCATAGACACTCAAAATCAATTTCAAAAAGATGACCCCAGGAGAAAACGCTTAAGATTTTCTCCTTTTAGCTGAATTTTGTTTGCAGTATGTTCTTACCCCATGACACCCAAGGCCATAGGTGCACCATCAAAGAAGACATTTTTGCAATATGCTCACAACCTACCAATTCAACACTAGAGATTACATCTCACAATGTGCTATTTACCAATATGTTTACCAAATGTGTGTTTTTATATTATTATTATTTATGTTATTATAATTTATATTATATATTAAGTATTATTTATATTTTTTATATTAGGTACCACTTAAAATCAGAACACCTTCCCACCATCATCCAGAGTCTTACTCCTCTCCTTAAGGCTTTTTTCCACTCGTAGTGGAGCATCAGAAGAGAAACAAAGAGAAATGAGGCTTAAAGTCTGGTCGTGTTCTTATCTACCAGGTTTCGGTACCATGTCCATAGCAATGGGGTTTATGAAGATGTGTTATTCCAGATTGGACTGTTCTCTACTGGAAGAGACCTTGATTGGTCATAATTATTATAGAGAATAAGAATTTCATTCTACCTTACTACTGGGATTCACAGCTCAGCTTTTCAGATACAGCTGGCTATATCACCATGAGAAGCTCTTGCTGGGACACCTTCCAGATATTCCTGTGCTCTAAAGGACTTTTTTTCTGTATGTACCTCCTAAACCTGAGCAACTCCTGCCTTTTGGGGAAAAAAAAAAAAAAAAGGAGTACAATTTCAATTTTGTCCTCAGTGCTACACACACAAATCTACTCAACAGCATCTGTCTTTTGTTAAAGGCAAATAATAACCAAGTACATCAACAGGAGAGGGTGACCACACTCTCAAAGCATGGCTTTAGATGCAAACCGTTAGATAAAAGCAGTTTGAAACTACTCAAGCATCTTTTATTGCCACATAATTTTCTTCTAGTTCGTTTATGTCAAATTGTCTGTGTTCCCTATCAGATCAACAAGCTTCAACATCTGCTTTTGCTGCTTCCTTTAATTCTAATTGACATGAAATGACTGCTAATTTCATAAATAAACAGAATTAGTTTGCCATACTGTTATTTTGCCCCATTCATATAATAGATTACATTTGAGGTAGAGCAAACATGCAGAGGAAGCAATGGCTATTAAAAAATACAAAGAATAAGGAGAAAGAAAAGCTTTAGCATTTTTTGTTATTTAAATGTGTTAGCAGCAACACATTTACAGAGAAAGAATCTTTCAAACCTAGGTGTGAAACTGCTAAAGAGCTCTGAATCTAACTTGCAAAACAAACTCAGGCTGCATCAATGATCAAGGGAACTGAATTTCTGCGCAGCCCAGAACTTTTGCAGTATTAAAAACAACATATTAGCAGAAAAAAAAAAATTTAAAAGGCCAACAAGTTCATACATCTATAACTACTATTTTAGAGAAAAAATTTAAGCTATCTGAAAAGACATGAAGGCAATTTTTTTCTAGGCCACCACTGTGCACCACACTGCTTGTACAAACACTTGGTTACAACAGATTATATACCAGAAATTCCCTAAGAAACACATTATGAGTGCTACCAGCAATAATGGACATTATTAAGGATACAGAAAATCTAACATTAATTAGACAATTAAGCTGACAGTACGACTTTCAGTAGCTGAGATAAAAACCTAGTATTACGTTGTTCTAATGGCATTTATCAGGGAAACCCTTGCAAGGAGAAGCGCGGATACCGGCCAAGCCAAAGTAAGCAGGGTCAAAGTGAGCTACTTGACATACACAGCAACATGCACCTGAGAAGCAGAAAACGTATTTTTAAAAAAATAAAATCTGTTCTGTATTAAAATTTAGGAAAAGTTTATAAAAATTGCCCCCAGCCTTCAGAATGAGAAATGTATTCACTTACATAGTTGTTTTCCCCTTTTAACTGCAGCACGTTTTGCATTATCTGCATTACTTATCTACGCCTGCATTACTTATGTATATTATTACTCTGAAAATTTCTCTATTCATGGTTAAATTTGGAAGGGACCTTAAAGATCATCCAGTTCCAACCTCCCTGTCATAGGCAGGGACACCTCCCACCAGACCAGGTTGCTCCAAGCCCCATCCAGCCTGGCCTTGAACCCCTCCAGGGATGGGGCAGCCACAGCTTCTCGGGGCAACCTCTTCCAGTGTCTCACCAACACAGGAAAGAATTTCCTCTTAAAATCTAATCTAAATCTTCTCTCTTTCAGTCTAAAGCCATTATCCCTCATCCTGTGGCTCCCCTCCCTGATTAATAGTCCCTCCTCATCTCTCCTGTAGCCCCTTTAGGGACTGGAAGGCTGCTATATTCCACATTTTCCTATGAAGTCCTCTGGCAAAATCCAAATATATCTGAATTCCAGAGTTATCAAAGATGAACTTGTTTAACTAAGTGAAAAAAACAACAGAGACTGAACATCGCCACAATCTGAGTAAGGGAAGCTTATATTTGGAAAATAACAACCTATATATAGATGTGATGTGAAACATAGCACTAGAGGCTCTATTCTTCATTGCCAAAATCAGTCAGAGACAAGAACTGATTTAGAAAAAGCTGCATAGCTGAGTTTAGACGAAAAACTGACTACAGCAAAATATAACCTGCAGTTTTAAATAAGATTCATCAGATGCAGATGAATGCCACGAAAAGTTCATTTCCCAGTCTGAAGCAGCGCTTCTCACTCTATCCTCACTCTAAAGAGGAACTTGCACAACTCAAGCTCATTGCTTAATGTTTTCCTCTTGTTCAATGCAGTGAAAGATTAGTTGGACCCTTCACATTTCCAGTGGTACCTGCAAGCACACAATTAGCACCCACAACCTTACAACAGTTTGTTCATATAGAATCATAGAATTGTCTAGGTTGGAAAGGACCTTTAAGATCATCGAGTCCAACCATCAACCTAACTCTGATGAAAAACCATCACTAAACCATGTCACTAAGCTCTATGTCAACCTGTCTTTTAAATACCTCCAGGGATGGTGCCTCAAGCACTTCCCTGGGCAGCCCATTCCAATGCTTAATAACCCTTTCAGTGTCAAAATTCTTCTTAATCTCCAATCTGAACCTTCACTGGTGCAACTTGAGGCCATTTCCTTTTGTCCCATCACCTGTTCCTTGGGAGATCGACCCCCGCCACTAAGTATACATGTTATCAGAAAAACAGCATTAAAAGCATACAATTCAAATCACATTTCTTCCTTGAAAAATGCTTACTTTGATGTATATGCACTCGATGTATAATGCAGTTTCACCCCCTTGCCTAGTTGACAAGCAAAGTTAGTCATTTTCCTGTTTATGTGGGTCAGCAACAGGGAAGAGGAAAACATTAAAAATAGGAAAATGTGATTCTAAAAACCACAAAAAGTGGTAACAAGGACTGAAACAAGGAGTACCCAAAACAACCTCAACTCATTTTGGAATTAGTTAGACAGAAAATTTCCATTTAGGCTGAGCTTTTATATGCAGTAAAAGTATGGAAGAAGAACTGAAGGGACAACCAGTCAAAGCCCTTCCATGTCTCTGCCAACTGGGCACAGCAGCTCCTGCAGACATGGATATTTTCCATGTTAAAGTTACCTAATTTTCCAAGCTTTTGGCATTTTAACCATTAATTTCTCCCAAGGATTCTGACAGTAAACTCTTAATGGCCATTTGAAGTGTCACGACTATAACAGAAGGGAGGAACCTGGTATGTTAAGCATTTTAACTTAACCCTGAAGACCAAAATGCTGGTTTTATGAGAGAACAGGGAAGCTGAGATAATGAGAAACGTGTAATATTTTGTCACCCAAGAACAAAGCAGTTCAGGTGCAAATAGAGGCACACCAAGTAGCGGGGGGGTGGCATTTCTGTTGGTATGTATGTGGCATAACACACTAGACTATGCAACTAATATGTTTTATAACAATACTGGATCACACAGAATATTTTTAAAACAAAAAAAAAGTATGATACTGCAGAAACACCTCCAGAAGACAGTATGGGATGAGGTAGGCATTGATAACACAAATTTTACAGGAAAGAAACAACAGTATTTGTAGTGCAAGACAACTACCATAAACAGACATTGTGAAGTGATTTTGTTTTAATTGCATTTTTACACCTTCCTGGCTTCCTTTTAACTTCATTTCTGACTTTTTACATGTGTTTCCTATTAGCGTTCAAGGTCCTTTCCATCAGTAACTGATATATTTTAAACAGTTTGTTTTGCTCCCACAGTTTTGGATTTGATATGCCTGTATTTCTAATTTTTAGACGTCTTACTAGTTTCTAGAGCTGAAATGCATTGGTTTATGACTGCAAAATACTGTC
Organism: Tringa tobata; assembly: GCA_033628505.1. NCBI lineage: Eukaryota > Metazoa > Chordata > Aves > Charadriiformes > Scolopacidae > Tringa > Tringa tobata. The sequence goes on from JAHREE010000490.1 coordinate 1,425,448, forward strand.
TCAGCCTGGTCAAGAGCCATGCTTTGAGTACTGAAGTGCAAACAAACAGGATTTACAATGCTTAAATTGATATGTAACAGCACTACAGTAGCACACATTCAACCTTAAAACCTAAAAAAATGTGACTCCAACCATACCTTCCTGGCCCTCCAGCAATCGCATCTGAGAAATTAGTAAATTTTTCACTTTACCTTCTAAAGACACACAGAAAACCAACTGATGGTTCATCTTTACCATGACCTGAAGGGACTAAGATAGAAGGCCACGGTAAGAACGAGTGGAACTACCATTTCCCCAGGATCTCTGGTTCTTCTGGAATCCCAAAGTTCTAAAAAGGACACAATCATTTTTAGTTTTATCTAAGCTCTCTTGGCTTGCAAGCAAAACACCCAACTTTCATACACGATACAGTCAACTATGAAAATGATTTAATTTGTATTGGTTTTCACTCTGTCCAAAAAAAAGTAAATCAAACTAGTGCTAAAGGACCATAAAATAGAACTTAGAAAAAAGCTGGAGTGTCACTTTTTCCAGTGTAGGTGTAGAGTGTGTGTGAGGAGAATCTCGAAAAGGTATCTCAAAGGATTTTTAAAAGCTTTTCATGGCTGGTGACACATTTTTCCCTGAAATAAGCCACTTCCTTTCTAAAACCCACACAGTGCCTCAGTGTCAAGATTCAGTAACTTCTCAAAGTCTGTGTGTATACTTTTCTTACACAAAACACGGAAGTCTTAAATTCTCATTACTTTCCATGATTTAAGATATATCATCAGTCGTGTCAGATTTCAAACATTTCCATTCGGTGAAGAACGCGTTCTCTTTATCACCGACTGAATACACGCCAGAACTGAGCATCACTGGGTACAACAGGCTCTCACCACTGCAGCGGGCATTTGAGAACTGCTCCCTTACTGAAAAGCCAGCAGAAGCAATTGAATTTGGGGACAAAAATTTCTTTTGAGCTACCCGGATATAAACACTTCATTTTCCAATGTGCGAAATCAAAGCATTAGAGCCCAGTACGATAAATGGAAGTAAAACCTGAGGGACTCTAAGCTAATGAAAATATATTGTACGTCACCATTAAACTTCACAACACTCTCTCCTCCAGGATTTCTTTGGGATTCTCCCTATAAATAAAATCCACAGTATCAGTTTGGTTTTGTTTTTTTTCACTTAAGACTCCCAACTTCACTAGTCCATTAACCACAAAGCAGAAATGATAACAGTTATCTGCTAAAGCACAATAATCTGTATTCTGACACTTTGCACTAGGAAGCAACCGCTATCACAGCGTCCATCTGTAGCATAAAAAGACAGAAGACAAACAGTATTTGTCCATGGACTGAGAAACACCCATCATCCTGAACCAAAACCAGACCTTGCTGCACCCACCTGAGTAAAAATTAAAAGCTAATTACATTAAATCATGTTGTGGTCACGTTTGTGGGATTTTTGTTTATTTTTACTGGTGTAAAGCAAGAACGAAGGAAGCTAATTGTACAGGAGATGCAAGAAAAGAATTCTAGCAAATTGAAAGATAAACACCATTAACAAAATGCAAGCTAAGCACCTACTAATTTTACTTGTGGCTTGTGTTCTTGAAACTGCCCACGTGTCTTAATAGCTACGTCAAAAACATAAATGCATGCAGTATTAATAATAATCATAAATCAAAAATAAATTCCAGTGAAGAAATACTTGCTTTTCTATTAAAAGCTTCAAGCAAAGCAGTATAGTCAAGTATTTAGAAAAGTAGACTTGAGGTTAAGAACTGTGCCCTATTCCTAGATTATGTGGCATATCATGAGTAAGACTTTTCAGTTTCCTGTGCCTTACTTTCAATTTTGACTCTTTACTGCGAAGCTTATTTCTTATTAAATATTTATACATACAGCCTTATAAAGGCCCTGTTCTTGGTCCTATTCCTGAGAAATCACCATAATGTATAGCCTGTGCCCCCACAAAGACAGCTCAAATACGACAACAACTTCATTAACAAAAAAGACTAGATTCCTTCCTACCCCAAAAACAATCAAACTAAACATGCTCCGTTCACAGTAGTTTTAATTTCCTGCAAGGACTGCACATTTACAGACACCTGACCTCCTTCTTGCTGGTACATCACTAAAAACAAAAATCTTAAGTGTCAGAAAGCGGTTAACAATTCCGTTAATGGTGCCCGAAATGGAATAGACTCTCGCTCACTCACCACTATCTGTGTTTGTTCTGCAATACTAACATGGGCAAAAAGAAATGAAAATGCAGTTTAGCTAGAAAAAGCAAGGAGAAATGAAATGAATACACACAGAATACGCAGATCCTTTTGACTAAGAGGAGACCATTTTTACATAAACATTTTTTTAGAAATGTGAACTTTAAGAAGGGTTTCTCAGAGAACCCATAAATATAATATCAAATGAAATTATTTGCTTCTCTTGACTATAGTGAAAGCAAACTTATTACAACAGTTTATTTCAGATTGCAATCTCTGAACGTCACTAATACCCACTGCTGAGATCAAGCAGAGGATGCCCGGGAAATGCTGCACATGTTGCTAGTTAAAAAGAAATCTATATTATGATTCCATTCTTTGATTTTGTGGACAAAAAGACTCAAAACAGCCAAAAGAAAGATTAAAATGTCTATCTCCATCAGCTATTACCTCCATATATCAATATGCTGATGAGTAAATACCTCACAAGCAACCCTTCTCTAAAATCATAGAATCATAGAATCGTTTAGGTTGGAAGAGACCCTTGGGATCATCAAGTCCAACCATCTACCCTACTCTACAAAGTCCTCCCCTACACCATATCCCTCAGCACCGCATCTAATCGTCTCTTAAACCCATCCAGGGATGGCGACTCAACCACCTCCCTGGGCAGCCTATTCCAACGCCCGAGCACTCTTTCTGTGAAGAATTCTTTCCTAATGTTCAGTCTAAACCTACCCTGTTGGAGCTTGAAGTCATTCCCTCTCGTTCTGTCATTAATTACCTGGGAGAAGAGACCAGCACCAACCTCTCTACAGTGTCCTTTCAAGTAGTTGTAGAGAGTGATGAGGTCTCCCCTCAGCCTCCTCTTCCTCAGACTAAACAGTCCCAGCTCCTTCAGCCTCTCTTCATATGATTTGTTTTCCAGGCCCTAAAAAATCTCCATATTCTTGTTATAGAAGAGTAAAACAATTTTACTAGGTCTAATTCTTAACAAATTCTTCATGAGTTCTTTCAAAACGTCTCATTTTAATCTCTGCAGTCTACAAGCATTTTATGGGTTCTAGTCATTTGACTTCCAGAAAGCTGTAAAGAAGGGCAATGTGTTATTTTCTAAAGGAATCCTACCAGCACTAAGCACCCAAATCAATTACTTGACCAAGAAACCACTCATGTACCTCAGAAGTCACTGCCAATTGTCAGCGCAGATGGAACACAACAGTTTCATAAAAGAAGCTTCTCTTACTTCCCGAGGGAAAATCCTCTAAGGTCAAAACCAGTAGCACACACAGAAGTACAGACAACTCAGACTCATCTAAATAGCATCATCTCATCTCATCTAAATAGCAGTTTGGACATAGTGAATTGAACATAAAATCTACTTAAGAATCTATCAGCTGTCTACACTTCACACAAACCAAAAAAAAAGAATTTTTACCCATAAAAATTCAACTCAAGTTTCCAAAAAGCTAAAAAAGCAGAGAAGCATTCCCTTTCAGAACTCCAGAAAGTTTATTTTTACTGCATGAATTACAATGTGATGAAATTTTTGCTTTTTTTTTCTCCCAGCCACAATTCATAATCAACATTTTATACAAAAATGCTTTAACAACTTTGAAAAGCTGGGCACTTTAGATCTGAAATACATGTGAATAAACGTAACACTAAACTGCTGCCCTGTATAAAGGTACTGTGATAAACCATATACATTTCATAAAGAAACCTATATCCTATCTTCCCACAAATCCTGTGTATTACTATTCATTTCTGCTGTAGTGGTAGTTGGTCTTTAACTTTTTGGGTAAGTACAGATTTTCAGAAATAGTGGGTTACTGAAAAAAACCTATTTGAACAACACGATTAGAAGAAATGAGGCAAAACACAAAATTGAAAGACTACCTTGCTGCACCACTTAGTCTCTTAGAAATAAGATTTTGAAATATTATTGTGCAACAGTTCCAGAAAATGAAGTAGTTTCTGCTGCCTCTGAAGCCTAAGCTCCTGAGAATTGTCTTAACATTTCAATGAGAAATTACTCATGTAGTTATTTCTGAATAAAAAGTAAAAACCAAGTATGTGAACTTTTAATCACATGGGTTTTTTTAAATCTGAAGCTTATCTTCTTAACATTCTATACTTTTCTCATAAGTGTTTTCTGTTGTAATTAAAATACAGCTAAATATAATTACGTTAAATCACACCCTTCTCATACTTTGACTTTCAATTTGCCCTGGTTTCCCAAAACAAGTTCATATAGAAACTGGCTAGAAAAAGGAAACCTGAAAGAGAAAAATGGAACAGGTATTTAGAGACACGTTAAGAATGTTGATTTTGAGAAATCAACCATAGTAGCTCTAATTTCTACTGTAAGAAAGAGCTTGAAAACTAACTTTAGACAGTTGCTTTTTTCTTATGTCACTGATATCCTTTCCTATTTAAGATCCAAATAAGGTTTAAAAATGCTATCAAAATGATCTAAAAAAGCCCAAAACTTTACAAACCCATTTCTAACCAAAAGCCAACGGGAGCCTCAATGCAGTATCTGAAGACAAAACAGTAGATGCCAGTTTTTGCCTTACTTTCTCCAAAGGAATCTTCCATGGAAAGAAGTACGTCCATGCAAACCTAGACAAGAACTGGAGCCTGTTTCCACATTAGATAGAATCATTATAAAACATCCAATCACAACTCTATTTCTATCAGGTAAGTTAATAAGAAAGTGTAATTAAGTCAGTCCTTTAAGAATATGCATTTTATTTAGGTACATAAAGCAATGTCCACAAGGCAATTTTATATTAAAATTATTCAGCAGCCACTTAAAAATTATGTACAAAATAAATTTATATACAAAATACCTTAAGAGTATACAGTCTGAATACCAGAAGTAGTATGTCTACGTAGTTTAATATTCTCTTTTTTATGTCCATATGCAAACCCAGACACAAGTACTTTGCAATGTTAATACGTGAATTCCAAAACAAATAACACAATTACCCGTATTAGACAAAGATACACACCAGCTGCAAAATTGGAAGGGGAGGGGGGAGAGTTTTATAAATACATCAATAAAATAAGCTCACTGTGTTAAGCATAAAATAGACAGTTTAGTTAACAGGAATTCTAACATTCATCGGGCAGAAATACCTCAGTGCAAAGGCCAAACACAGACTTCTTATAGAAAAATGCCATATACCATAATATCATGCAGTATTCTACGACAATTAAACCTGTCACTAATGACACAAACCTGGTTCTCAGTAAGGAAATTAAGGAATAGTTAAGGAAGCCATTAAAATACCTGTTTCGTTTAAAAAGAAAATATACTAACACATTATCTTTTGTTTATAAAAACAAAGCTGTGAAATTTTCCAAGCATGGAAATAAATGATCTCTGCTGAAAATTAATTGCAATTCAGGTTTATCCACCACTTGGGCACCTCTGCAGTGTTCAGCCTGCAGGGTTGGACTAATTCAAGGCTCACTTCAAGATTCAGGATTATAAAATAAAGAAAAATCCCTCCCCTACTCCCTTAAACACTGAACAGCATGTATTGCTTCTTCCAGAACACTAACACCACCGAGACAGATGCAAATGAAAAAGTATTTATATATGAAAATCTAGCTACCCAACAAGATCTGTGATAAATATAAAATGCTGATGTCCTTTGGCTTCAGTCACTTGTTCGAACTTTAATCTGCATTAAACCTGTGGGAAACCCAAGCTCCAAGTCCTACACGCTGCCGCCTACTACTTGTACACACTTTCCAAGGGAATCCCTAGTTCAGGCCCTAAAATTATTAAAAATTCTAAGATTTATGCGAAGAAGAGCAGCAAGGGGAAAGAGAAAACAGACCAAAACCAAAGAGAAGATCAACAAAAAATCAGATAAAATTCTTTAGAGGGGAAAACCAAAGTCAATCAATGAAAATTTAAAAACTATGCAGGAATCTCTACCTACATTAATTAGGGCCTCAAGAGTATTTGGAAAATAAGTAAGCAAAACCACCTAACAATATACCACTTTGCACTAATATTTCACTTTTAAACATTTATCTACAAGAAGAACATATACAATTTTGGTAGAAGTGAACTTTAATGATAAACTCTCCAAATAAGGCATTTTGCCTCAGTGGGAAAAACAGACTTGGACTTTTAAGCAGTGGGAAGTTAATATTTGGACTAAGGACAGAGAAACTGATCACTATAAAGCATTTCATATTGTTCAGAAAGCAGAATTTGCTATTAAGGCTAATGAATAACACAACCAATATATAATCAGCATCAGCCAGACTTTTCTAGGAAGTCTTCTGAGGAAATAAATCAATTCTACTCCTGCTCATGAACTTATCAGATCATAGTATTTACACGGGATTGTATTATTTACACTTCAATGCTTTAAGGCACTCAAAATCGGTAAGGATACAGAGGGCTACATTAACACATAAACACTGCAGCACTGTCTTTATATAAAACTTTTATTAGGAAGGGTTAGAAACATTACTTTCATCCAAAAGGTCAGAGGTTACACTGCTTGTAGTCCTAAATGACACCAGCATCAACCAGATGAACCAGCAAAATATACAGAACAGGAAATTTGTACCTGAGAGCACTGGAACATGTTTTTGTTTTTGTTTTTTTTTATTTAGAAACAAAATTGTAGTGCAACCTGAAGTCAGGAATAAATCTAAAGTTTTTGTCTCCTTTTTGACGTCACATGCTCAGGAAAAATTAGATGAAAATTGGATCTACCATTCCATATTAGCTGCCAAGTTTAGCAGGAGTTAAGTGTATGGTAGTATCTGAACAAACCTATTTTTCTAGTTGCAGCAGTTCCTTTATTGCACTTATTGCTGTTCGGGATCTAAAACACTGACACTGGAAATATGTTAAAAGTAGTAACGTAGTAGCAATTTAGCAGTAAACTAAAAGGAAAGCTGAACTATACATGCAGTTGCTAATTTGACTAACAGAAGCATCGCAATCTGGTGCTAAAAAAAAATAAATAAGTCCAGAATGTCCTGATTCCCATCTTCCACCTAAAGATTCAACATACCAGCAATGGGTGCAAACACAAAAGAATATATTTCCATTACTACAGGAAGTTTTCTTCAAAACAGACCCAAGGCAGATACAAACAGCACTTACGCTTTGCCTGATTGTTGGGTTGGTTTTGTTTTTTTTCCATTGAGCAAAGACTTTTGTTCTAAAGTTGAAAGAATTGTTCTTCCAAAACTTTTCTGAAAGACTTGAGAATAAACAACAGAATCCCAGCGAAACTTATCCTGAAACACATGCAACATCTATACCTACAAAATAGCTGTTTTAAAACGCTAATATTGCATTTTGGCAGCTGACTGGAGGTTGAGAGGGGGCATGCAATTTTAATTACCTGCTCCCTAAATTTGGTCCTATCAAAAACTATACATGTCCTATCATAACTAAAAGTGTCAAAACCTGAGGTTAGTGAGGCTTTCAAAAAATAAATGTATTTCTGTTGTAATATTGCGATCAGTATTAAGACGGAAGAGAATAATGACATTGAGCAGAAATAGCAATTTCAAGACTGGCAGTTTAACAACATGAGAAAAATCTAACTTTAAGAACATTTCATCAAACAGGCAAAATGTAAACTGAGGTTCCTACTCCCCAAACTATACACCATATAATAAAACTAAATTATTTTACAAAGTAATAATTCAGTGTTCTTCCCAATGAACTGTAGCTTCAACACCCAGAGAGACATTTCATGAAGTCTGATGGTGTTTGTAGAATTTTGCACTAGCAATATCTAAATACTAAAATTCAAGACTTTGCAAAAGTTAAAAATGTTCAATCGTCAGTGAAAATTATGGAAAAATAAAGATATTCAGTGCAACAGCTTAAAAGTTCACATACAAATTTGCTACCAAACAGTGAAAATTGTAATATGTCAATTAAAAAAAATAGAAAAATTCGATTCTGAATTATAAATAGGTCCTATATAATTAAAAGTGTTTTTAATATGCCAAGATACAAATGCTGATTTTTAATTTTTTTTCCCCCCACTACTCTCTTGTAAAAGCTTTTTTTTGGTTAGCTTTCACAATATCATCGGGAGATGCCGTTTTGAAGTCAAATGGTGTTATGGCTATTAGAGGACCAGTCTCCTTGGGTTTCACGTCTTGTACTTGCCTACTGTATAGGAAAGCTTTATGTACCCCAACCGTGCGCCGCTTATAGCCTTTTGGGGGATAACGCAGACACAGGGTTAAAGCAAAAGCTGAAGGTCTTGCATGCAGCGCCTTCATCCATGAAAGGGACAAATCCTGACTTTTAGGACTAAGCCCTCTTTTGGATTTTTTCCTTGTTTTGACAAAACTAGAACATTTTCCTTGTTTTTCTTTTAAAAGTTTAGCTTCAGAGCGTGAGATATTTGCCTGTCCTATCACATTTTGCTCTGCAGATACATCTGCATTTTTCACAAGGACACTTAAATCAATGTTGGTTCTCTTAGAGGGCCTCGATTCGGTTACACTGAGCATAGGGAAGTCCGTCCTTTGTTGAGTTTTATCTATTTCATGTTGAGTTTTATCTATTTCAATAGTCTCTGCTATTAAATCCGAGAGGGATAAATTCTCAACCTCCTTTAGCGGAGAAACTTTAGAGAGAGCTAGAGAAGACAGAGATCCCGTTAGCTCTGGCATCCCACCTGGAGTCTGGGGTTGACTTACTAGTTGTGATAACGGTGAGCTTCCCAGTTTCGTATCAGCGAGACTTGCTGTTGACTGGGTATAAAGATCAGCCAAAGAATAACAGGGGCTAGAACTGCTTTCCTGGTGCTCCTGAAGTAACTCAGCCAATGATGTACTCCCAGACCTCAACGTTGGCAAAGCAGCCAAATCTGAAGAGGGGCTTTCTTGTTGCCTACTTTGCACATGCGAAGAGAAATTTTCAAGGAGTTCATTCTTTCTATTTACAGTGTGACTGACTTCGTTATCAAGAGCCAATTTTCCTAAAGCACTCGTTAAACACGGAGGATTGTAAAAATTTGCATTGCTACTACAATCAGAAGTATTTGAGGAAACGAGAGGAATGCTGTCTTCAGGACTCAGGGAATCACAAACCACGCTCTGCAACAGCAAGGATTTCAAGTCCTGTGTTTCCTTGCATTCCAACTTCTTAAAGGAAGGATTTCCAGCTGGGTTACTTGCTATGCTAAAGGAAAAATCTTCACTGGCAGGAAGCGAGCTTACTGCATTAGCACTTGCTGGGAGTGGATTCTCTGCCTGTTTATTCACAGGTTCAGAAAACGATCCTTTACACAAATCATCACCCAAAGAAGGCGAGAGAACAAGTGAAGAGGATTTCAATCCTTCCCTTTCAGATGAAAGTATACTGGATTTTTCAGCATTAAGGGGCATTTTGTCACTTGTAATTAAAGAGTAACAAGCCGAACCACTCTGGGCTGTGAGGTTTCCAAACTGAGGTTTGTTGGTGTTACCAACCACATTTCCTACTGCACAAGAGAAACTGTCTGTGTCAATACACATTTCTGGACAACAAAGTAGGTCTCCTTACCTTACAATAGCCAATAATTTTCAGATGGAAGTGCAGTCACAACGAAATGTCCATTTTTTTTTGTTTAAAGTTGACAGCAGCAACAAAAAAAAAAAAATCAAGAAGAAACATGAAAAGGCACTTAATTACTAAGTGTTATCCAAATATTTGCAATATTCTACAATTACATTACAATTACAGGTATCTACTGAAATACCTAAGCAATTTTAAGACTCAACAAAGAACACCAGTAAAGATTACAAAGATTTAAGCATAGATCAAAATAAGGAAGTTACTGCATAGACACTACCCATAAAAGGGAGGTACTGGGGATGGGAGATGTCAGTTCTCCAAACAAATAATGGAAGTGCATAAAACTTAAAGATGTCCAACTTTTAGGACACGTATTCATTCAGTTACGTCATATATTAGAAATCAGAAATTTACTGTGAACTGCAGGTGGTTGCAGTTTGAATTTAAGCTGACACTAAGGTTTTATTTTGACTTCTAGCTCAGGAAAAGCTACTGTTTCCTTTAAATGTTTTTAGAACACAGAAATAGAAGAGTAAGCTGGTCTTTTTTAATTTTCTAATAAATGACTAATGCAGTAACAAGCACCTTCACAGCTTGTAAAGCCAAAATTAAACTGTACTTAAAAATGAATCACCTTGAATGCAAACAATTAAAATGAATGTAAACAATTAAATAGAAATATACCTTTTGTCGTCTTTCCTACAATCACAGCATCCTCATTCTTGGTCTTCACATTTTGCTTACTGCCTTGTGAAAGCACAAGATCCAAAGCCTTCTGTACATCAAATTTACTATCCAGCACTGCTTGCACCATTGTTTGCTCTGGTACAGACTCTGCCAAAACTTCTCTCATTTGATCAAGGCATGAATTAAGACGGGCTAAAAGAGACATATTACTGTTATAAACTGCACCAAAAAAAAAAGTCTTAAGCGGCCTCACCACTAGCACCACACATCTGATTAACAAAAACAGATGAAAAATATCACAGTGAGAGATAAAACCTTTAGAAATTAATTTTGATCTCATTTACTGCCATGATAAACTCTGCCCCCCAAACCCTGCAGAATATTTGACTAATTTCAGATAATGATGCAAGGAACATATCACTGAATAATCAATGCTAAAAAACTTTGATGTTGTAAAATTAACTATCTTCACTGCAGAGAAGAAATACAAATAATCGCCCTAAAATTATCCAAAGTAATTTAGTGGAATCCCATTGAACAGCATGTTTTAATTGTTTACAGATATATAATTAACACCCAAAGTGAAACAGCATTTTCAGGGGCCTTGGGCCTGAACAACTGAAAGCTCTTGATCAACAGGTTTGAAACTACCTGCAATCTTTACCTTTCCTGAAAGAGTAACTCATTTTTTGACTGATAAAAAGCAATTTTCTTTGGAGCATATTTCTGCAACTTGACTAAGATTGGAGTTTCTTAAGTCTTGACTTGCTGCACAACAAGAGACTGAAAATTCACCAGGCTGCCACTGCCTGGAAGTAGGGTGCTGACCAGACATACACATGCAAGAGAACAGACGAAAATCTTCCTGAATATCACAGATTCTGCCAGTTCAGATTTTAGAAAACAGGAACTGAATGGAAGACAACTACAGATTCTTTATTTGAACACCTCCTCGAAGACGGTGATGTTTTAAGAACTTTGCTATGAGAATTCAACACCACAGAATTCCACCTTCCTCAAGGTCACTTAGATCAGCACCCTCGGCCTGTAATCCAAAGAGCAAATCGATGTTCCCCAGACATTTACTCTGCAAAAAAAATTACCAGCAGAGCCCTAAACAATGTGCTGGTTGGACAATCTTGCCAAACTCTCTGTAGCCACATTGACCACAATCAATAATTTTGTGTTAACAGCCAAAACCGCACACTACACCAAACACAACAGGTATTGTGGAATCACTTCTGTTTTCACAATAGAAATGGATCCTTCTAGGTTTCTTTTCCAGCTGTTTTAGTCCAGAATGTTACTTTCCTTCTTGTTCCAGTATCACTTCTTAACTGATTTGAGTCTGTCAAAAGCATTCTGAAAAGCCAGGGTACTGTACACATCACCTGTACCATGCAGAGGCTGATTCTTTCGAATTGCCCTCTACAGCATTATTCCCTGCTGCAAAAACATACATATTACACCCCAATTTATTGGTTTTACCCATATGTCTATGCATTAGCACAGCTTCTACCAATTCACTTTACATGGAATCCAGATTGTTTCTATTTTATCTATTGTTTCTGAACTTCCCACAACGTTTTTTAAATACCAGATGTCATTCATGCATTTTATTGTCTATTCATTCAACAACACACTTTACTCTGAGCATATGAATATTTTAAAAATAACCCTGATTATTTCAAAAACATCAAAAACTAAGTTAACCATTAATACTTCACAAAGAGACTAATGAATCTTTTCCACAAAGCATGTAATTATGCTATCGGGCAGCAAGTTTGAAAAACAACAGAAAGTATTTTTTTCCCCAACTACTCAGCTCAGAACTCTGCTGGTAACATGGAATTCAGGGCTGCAGGACTGAATGGAAACCAAAGTCTAATGAATTCAAAACAGGGTAAGAAAAGACCATAGAAGATACAGGTATCTAAAGATATTGGCCACTGTTTCAAGGAAATGTGTGACTTTGAAAAGCTCTCAAATACTGCTATTGCCACAATTTGGAATACAATACAAGCATTCTCCAAATACTCTGCTTCTAATACTCTTCTCTAAGCACTCATTTGGGGAATCAAGACCTTGAGCTACATGGATGCTTTTCCTGAGACAGTGCAATTGCTCCTATGTCTGAATTTCATATCAAATCTCATTATTTCTAATAAGAAACTATGAACATATTTCAATATATGCAACCAAATTACAAGTAATATAAGTAAGGTAGTTATGAACTTGAAGAATCACCCTTGAAGCTAAGCTCATGAAGGGTGCTGTAACCTTCAACAAGATTACAAAATTGCAAGCTGTGTCAGACAAGCAACAAACATTAATTTAAGACTATTTCAGTAAGTCCTAAATTCTTAAAAGAGACTGTTTTGAGAATTATATATTTTCTATAATTACCTCTATCAACTTCAGTCAACTGATGGTTGGACGTAAAATCATCAGCAGTATCATCTCTATCTTCATAGCCATACTCTTCTTCTAGTGGCTCAGCAAATGCTGCTGGTTTGTCTCGTCTGGAGTAGATAAATTGAGCTGCTGCATTAGGTAAAAAACAAAGTATTAACAAAAAGTATTTTTTTTTCCCCTTCTTTAAACACAAAACATATCTAAAGGGAAAAAAAGTTAAGACACTGACCTATTGCAGTGGTTTCAGGGAGAGGGGGGCAGTTATGGGACACTACTGTATAACAACTACTGGCTGGAGACTGTAGAGAGCATATATCATTTATGCTAGAATATAAATAAGTCACCATCACAGTGAAACCACAGGCTGGGTAACATCTCTATATCCATGTAATGCAATAATTCTGCAAAGTTCAGTATTCAAACAGAAGAATATAATCCAGGTTTGAAAAATAGTATTTTCTGTACTGAATCACCATACATGGCCTAATGTCTTCAGAACCTTACTCCACAATTAGGTTTTTTTTACCTTAGTTACAAGTTAAAAAAAAATTATAATTAAAACAACATTTGTTTTTACAGTATAGCACTGTTAAACTACTGATAACCATTTAATGGAACTGAACACATTCTTCTCTTCTTGGAATTTCATTAGAAACACAGCCAATGAGTAAAAACATATATTCACACATAACTTTAAACTTTTGATTCTGATTTAGCAACATATTGAGGCATATACAGACAAAACTTCTCACTGAATGCGAGCCCCAGTCATTACATATTCCCAGAAATGTACAAAGTATAATGTAAACAAATTTCCTTGTTGTCATATTCTCCCCTGCTCTGAAATACATACTGAAAGCATATGTATATCCAGAAATTAAATAATATAGCCTTACAAACTGCTTCCCAAATGCATACAACTTCATATTCAATCCCCATAACTGAAGCAACTATTAAAAGATTGCTGTACAATCTAGATCAGGTTATTTTATAAATGGAGCTTACATAAAAAGAGTTCTTAGGAAAATTACTGTGCACAAACAATAATTAGGTTTGCAATTTAGCAGTTTATACTTACTTAAAAAGTAAACGCTTTGCACATTTCCATCACAAAATACAAGGCTACCTTAATTCTTAGAAAAGGCCTGATAAATTCTAGCTATTAAACTCAGAAATTCAGTGCAAGACAATCTGAATTTAAATCAGGGAACATGACTACGAATAATAAAAATACACTCCTAGATTAGCTTGAATCCAGGTTGAATCCAGCTGGGCTGAGCCACTCCAATTATGTCCTGCCTGAGCACACAGCACCACTATTTTTACACCTACTTTCCAACATTACAGATGCCAGAAGGCTCATTAGCTCCACATCACCTTGCCTGAGAACAGAAGCCAGCGAGGACCAGCACTTCACCCCACATTAAGCTTCCCCACCTCACATTTACTCAAAGTTGTGTAAAAGACAGCAACTATCACATGCGGAATCACAACTCTAAGCCCAGCTAGATCTTCCTAACATTTTCAAAGATACCAAATGTTTCAAGAGCACCAACACATTCCCATAAACCAGATTTTTACATTATCAAGTACATTCTCACCATCCAAGATAATATTCTTGTAGGCCTGAAGATGGGCCCAGTTGCCTAATGTGACTTCCAAAAGCACAATCACTACCTGACTTCAACAGGATTGTGGCCTCTAGGCACTTTTCAGAAGTTTCACTAGCTTTTAAATACTGTTTCATTCTAGAAATAATATCAAATTAGGAATCAATGAACAGCACGTACATGTAATCATTTGAACTAACCTGTTGAAGGAGAAATGCAATAGTCATCTTCCACTGATTGGCCATACACATCATCGTCTTCAAAATCTATGGAGGAGAATCAGTAAGATTATTCTGCACAATTTCTAAATACTTAGAAATATATTTCTATAAAAAGGTCTTCTTTACACAAGATTTTAAGAAATTATGCGTCTCTAGTATTCCAGAAGTGCAGTTAAGTGGTGTTTATTTACATAAGTAAGAAATTCTAAGTTACGATAATAGAATAATATTTAATACTCTTTTCATTAGTAAAGCTAAAAATCTTCAGGAGTCACCATGCATCACACCTCCTCCTGCAGCATCTCCTTTGGAAGGCTGCCCTCCCAGTCCAAACCCAACTTTCTACAGTTCCACAAATCTTTACCCAGGGCACTTCTCTTCCTATTTCTGCTTGACCTCTCAATAGTCTTAACCATGGGCAGTTCAATTACACTCTTTGCTCCAACAACTCAGCATCAACGTTTCTACTCCATACCCATCTACTTCTCAGCTTTCTTCTCTGGTCTATTCTCATGGCCATCTAACTTTCAGCTCAAGTTCAGGAAGGCAAAAACACAATTCCCAATTCCCTTTTGATAAGCAAAACTGTTTCAGCCAAAAAGCAAGAATCTTACATATTTACTTAAACACAGCAGTATATTTTCCCCATTAAAAAAAGGTACCAGGAATCAGTTACCAGGAACACGAAAATAAAGTAAATTATCGCCCCCTCAAAAAAAGATAACCCTAGTATTATGTAAATCTTGAAAATAAATTTGTAATTTTTATTAGGTAATAATGAAATACACAAAATAAGCAATGAAATCTTTTTAAAGATGTTGTTGCATACTCTTGGCAGTCTCACAAATAACATGTATTGTTTGTTGTTTTAAAAGAGCGAGAGAGAAAAAACGTAGCTAACAGCTAAAAAACATCTGCATTCTGCTATCAACTTACAGACCACAGATTAGGGACATTAGAAACACTGTATCCATCTAGAATAGGCTCAGAATTTGGGGCATAAAAGGTTCCTTTCTCTCTCAACAACGAACAAGAAAAATCAAAGTAAACTTAACTCCATAATCCACTGGAATTTTCATAAAAAATGCCAACCAAAAGTCACATACACACAAGCATATGAAAAGTTTAGTGAAAGATCCAGGAAGCTACTTTGGAAATTAAGTATCATGGGACAGAGAAATCATGTTATAGGCTTGTTTTGATTATCTGTCTTTAAAAAAAGAACATATTGTTATCTACTTTTTGATCACACTGAAAAGAACACACTGTCTCCTGGTTCCATGCTAGGACCAATTAATCTATTAAAAGTCTAGAGAAAGGTATTTTGTTTGTTTTTTTTTTCCAAGGAAAGAACACTTTTTGTATTTTGGCCAATACTTGGGAGAGTGTCAAGGAGAACTCCAAGAGTAGTGAGTGAAATCAAGGTAAGTATTGTCAGCGTGCATCACTTGAATCACTTGTGGTTTAATCCCATACTGGTTTAATTTCTAGACTAAGGAAAGACACCTCAGTGAAAATAGCTCAGTTTGCACTGACCATAAAAATAACTATTTAAAAATGACAGAAGTTCCAGAGAACATAGTAGAAGCCAGAGAAGCATTCCACAGTATTTACAGCTGTATCACCAACACACTCGCAGCTGGAATATCACATTCAGTTGTGATCACAATACCTCAAAAAGGAGAGAGCAGAAATAGAATATGGTCAAATAAAGGTCACGAAATCTAAGGCCCCAGAAGCCTTCCTACAAAAGGAGACCCAAAAAAACCCTGCAAATATTTACTTGAGAAAGGGGGCAAATAATGGAAACAGACAAAGCACTACAGAACCTTAAGTGGCATAAAAAGAACACATGGCATTATATTACATAAAAGACACAAAAGTGTTCTTCATTTGGGACAGAAAATGATTGTGTGCGACTACAAAAGTAGTATCCAGCGTTAAGTACAAAGACCACACATATACCCACTTCTAATTAAACCTGATGTGTGACGCAGCAGTGAAGTTTCAACCAGCAGTAGCAATTTAAGCATCATATGGCCACAGCAAATTACTACGTATCTCAACAACCTCATTAAAAGAGATTCTAATGAGCGTACAAACTGTGAAAAGAATTCTACAGATTGGGCACCCAACTTCAGAGATCAACAATTCAACCGATCTGTGATGAAGGAAATCTCTGAAGGGTGAAAGAATCAAGCAGTAAAATCCCCAATCCAGTCTAAGATTCTGCCTATATTAGGTAAATTTGCACTAGTAAAACCTGCTAAGTAGGCCACACAGATGTCAAGGCTCACATGGATTTCCAAGACCTCCCCAAAAATTCTCAGCTCATGCGGTTTGTGCTACTATAATATATATATACACACATTGCAATCCATCCAACTCAACTGCAAAAGACCAGAGGCAGGCAGAAGTATTTCTTGTAATTTTTGTGTATAATCTTACAAAGTGAGGCAATGAAACAGCTGCTCCCATACCAAAAGGTTTTTAAAAATACTAGTATCGACGGGAAGCGTGTCCATTTTTCCACAGTCCAAGCCAAGACAAACAAAAGCATTGTGAAAAAAGGTTGTGATTTACAGTTTGCCTAAGTTAATGGCAGAGGGCACCGAGAAAGCTGCAGCACTGCAGGTACGAGTCGAGTTCTTACAAACGAGCTCCTCCATTCATAGAATGGTAGGGGCTGGAAGGGACCTTCGCCAGGGACGAATGAGAAGAGCCTGACCCCATTCTCTTGAGACCCATCCTTTAGATATTTATAAGCACTGATGAGGTCCCCTCTCACTCTTCTCTTCTCCAGGCTAAACAGACTCAGGTCTTTCAGCGCTTCCTCGTAAGAGAGATGCTCCATTCCCTTAATCATCTTTGTAGCCCTCTGCTGTACCCTCTCCAGCAGTTCCCTGTCCTTCCGGAACTGGGGAGCCCAGAACTGGACACAGGGCTCCAGATGGGGCCTCACCAGGGCAGAACAGAGGTGGAGGACAACCTCCCTCGACGTGCTGGCCATGCTCTTTTTAATGCACTCCAAGGAAGACCATTGGCCATCTTGGCCACAAGGGCACATCGCTGGCTCCTGGTCAACTTGTTGTCCACCAGGAGTCCCAGGTCTCTGTCTACAGCAGGTCTGTCTACCCAAACCTGTACCAGTGTATGGGGTTATTCCTCCCCAGGTGCAAGACCCTACACTTGCCCTTGTTCGACTTCATTAGGTTCCTCATGCAAGCACCAGGTTCCACTCAAGCTTAAGTAAAATATGACAGAAAAGTGACTGAAAAACAGGCTTTTCCTTAAGATGCTCAACTCCGTCCTTAAGAAATACATTTCTTCTACACGGAAAGGCTGCTGCCTCTTATTGTGGCTGAACATCAGCAACTATTTGCCAGAGTTAGGCCAGGAACATGAACCTTTAAGCCTCACAAGAGCAGAGAAGGCCGGGCCCTACCGAGACTGGTTTTCCAAGCCACTCCCACCCCCCGGCGAAGCA
>JAHREE010000490.1:1448560-1488148 GCA_033628505.1 Tringa tobata
GCTGATTCGTCCTGCAATCACAGGAAATAACGCACTTCAGATGTTCTTTTATTTTGCTTTCCTTGCTTTGTCATCTGGTAGTGTTTTGTGTATTCTCGAGTCAAATGTAGTCCTGGACACTAGCAGGGAATGGAAACTTGGCCTAATCTTGCACAATTACATCCTTTTAGTTCAGTTTTGTTTACTTTATCTGATAGGCAGGAACTACTTAACAAGATGCTCATTTACTATCTAGTTTGCTTCACGTGTTTGAAGTATAAAATTCTATCACTCGCTATTAGAACAAATGTCCTATCTTCCATGAGCTAATCTTGTATGGCAGATGCACTGTCTTAAGGTTATAAATCTACTTGAAAACCAATCTGATAACATTTTATGCCTGCAAAATGATGATTCACTTATATCAATGTACTTGTCACTCAGACCTTTAAAAAATACGTATAATACCACAGAGTTGGGTGGGTGCTGAAAATATGCAAGGCCTTGATAATAGGAAAACATTAGCCACAAAGTGTAAAGGAGAAATACCAATTAAAAAAAAAAAACACAGTACCAGTCCAATGTTCCCTACTCTGTACACCATGTATAGCAAAAAGGAATATGTAAGCTTTTGGTCTTATGGCGCTGCAGAAGCTACCTCATGGGGGATGGCAGGATTTCAGTTTAACTGGAGATAACTTACTCATCTCCCCAGTTTTCATATCTGCACCGTTTGTAAAAACAAAGACAGCTTAGGCCTTATGAATCAGTATTTTAATACTGGTGTCAAAGGCTTAACTGATGTAACTCTTCTACATAGACATTATTCTGCCTCCAAAGTATCCCCTCCTGAAAAGGTTGTTGTCTCACTTTGTAAGCTATCTCTGAGGACAGGTTAACTACATAAAATTTTGCTTAATGTGCTTAAAATTATAATGTGCTTTATGTGGTTTTGTTGCTGATTGGAGATGTGGTGAATTTACTTTCATCTTTGCAGTGAAGTCCACCAGTTTTTTATGTTTGTATGCAATGAATTCCCTGAAAGACAAAGTAATGTTGCAGTTTAAGCCAAATTCAGCAGATCCCAGCAACAACAAAATCTGTCTTTGCTTCCCTCTTTATTTCACTTATGGAAATCAAGAACTAAGTTCATTTTCCTTCCAGATCAGTAATCTGGGTGGGGTTTTTCTCAGACTTCTATAGAAGCAAGGCTTACGGAAAAACAGTTTTCAAACATTTCTTCAATCTTCATAAAATTTGGTGGTGAGATGCACGAGAGGGACTCAAAGTAGCGCTCCCTCAGCTGGAAAAATATCTAAAAATGAACTTTTAGGTGTCCTGTGTGTATGCAGAGTTTGACATTGGCCACAGCATAGGCCCAGTGTCATGGAGATACAGAGACAGCTCGGTTACTCTCTAAAATCCCTGAAAGGAGGGTGTAGCCAGGGGGGGTCGGTCTCTTCTCCCAAGTCACAGGCAATGGGACAAGAGGAAATGGCCTCAAGTTGCCCCAGGGGATGCTCAGATTGGATATTGGGAAATTTTTTTACACTGAAAGGGTTATCAAATATTGGAGCAGACTGCCCAGGGCAGTGGTTGAGGCACCATCCCTGGAGGTATTTAAAAGCCGGGCAGACACGGTGCTGAGAGACATGGGTTAATGATGTGGATTTTTGTTTTTATCGGAGTTAGGTTGATGGTTGGACTAGATGATCTTAAAGGTCCCTTCCAACCTAGACAATTCTATGATTCTACTGCTGGGAAGGGTGGTTGGAGGTCAGCAAATTTAGCACAGAAGAATCTGGATTTCATCCTTTCGCTGTTTGTGGAGCAACTTGTTTTACTTGGCAGAAGCTATTCCTGGAGTCTAAAAGAGTTTTAATATAAATAGTCACAGTCTAGCCACATTACTTAAGTTGATGGTAGGATATTCAGGAGATAACAATTATTTCTATTCAGTGTTTAATAATTGATAGTCGGTCATTAAGAGCGGATGAATTAAATCAGTATAATTTATTTGGCAAGGCAGGTAAAAGTGACTTCAATGAAATTTAATCAGGAGTGAATTTAACCCCATAGCAATAAATTTTAATATCTACTTGCCATTCAGAAACCTTATTCTGGTGGAACATTAGATAGATGCCTCAGTCCTTTGCTGAATTTCATAAATTTGAGATCATAATTTACAGCTATGCTGCAATGCCAGCACTCTGCATTGGTCACTGAACTTTGTTGAAAGAAAGTTTAGAATGGTAGAAAAAGTTACAAGCAGGATCAGTAAGAGCATTACTTGCATTAGAAACAAAAAATATTCCTACTGGATTGTTAATTCAGACATGCTAATGTGGAAATCCACATTTCATTCTCAATAAATGCTACAGCAGAATTTTACTAATACTCTCCAACTAAAAGATTCTGCTAATATTTTAAAAGAATTTTATTTGGGGCCTGGTACAATTCTCATGAAAAGTCAATAGAGATAATTCCACTGGCTTTCGTGAATCCGTTTGACCCTAACCAGACCAACAGAACGTATAAAGGAGAGGATTTTGGTAAAACAAAACTGGAAAAGGGTACATTGAGTTCCACCAGAGTAAATTATTTTAAAGAGACACCCTGTTACTGCTAGAGGAACCATGAGCTGAGCGACAAAAGATAATAATAGGTATAGAAAATTTCTTATCTATGTTCTCAGGCAGTGAGAAAATGTCAATGGATGTTATCTGTGAAAACACAAGATTGAGGAAAAAAAAGTGAAATATAGCAAAGAGGAGGCAAATAACTGAGGCTGCCCTTTTGGGAGGTGGGAGAGGACTACTGGGACCAGCCTTTCCCAAGGCATCGTTTGACCAAGAGTGAAGACATCGAGTGAGTCCCTCTAAGGACCATGAAATTCAGCTGGATCCCTTGACTCCTGGCCCTTGGGGGTAGCTTTAGTCAGGGGAAATAACCTAGTGTGGTGCTGCTTGGTAAAGTTTGCATTTCAGATAATAAACTGTGCCTGAGGGAAGGACCTTAAAGAGGCTGGGGTGTGGTACCGGATTTTTTTTTCCCTGGCTGGTGAGGGAGCCTGCCAGTTTACAAAAATATAGGGGCTTAGCAAATCCTGTGTGCTTGTACAAGACTTCCTTCACCTTGGAATAAAAGCATGACGCTTTCCAGTATTTTAAAGCAGACTTGACACATTATCTTTGAGTGCTTATCAAGAAAAATGAGCACCTCTCAAAAAGAAGAGGAAAAAGAGTCTGTGATCCATTGATTTGAATTTTTTTTAAAAAAACCCTTCTTTTATGTTGAAAAGTAGCTATTCTTCAACCACAAAAAAATGCTTGTCTCAGGTTATAAGCTCTTTGGAAAAAATATCATCTTTTTTTCTGTATTTTTACCCTACTGAGTACAGCATGGTTCTTCTCCGAGACTGGCACACAACTGCAATAGCGGTAAAACAGTGGTATCTCAAAGACAGACATAAACACATACATATATTTATGACCAACATAAAGACTGTCAACGTACTGAAAGTCCAGTTTTAATCTTACAGCAGTTTTGCATTTGTACGAGTTACATGACTTCTGTAGGCTCCTGAGATAACTGAACATTGTTCAAATAAGAATCATTTCTAGAATCTGCAGACACCTTTAATGTGGCTGCACATTAAATTTGCAGGATTTTTAACTTCCACTTCATAACCTGGATGCAACTACCATATATTTTTAAAGAAAATTCTGTTCAGGTACAGACCCAGAGGAACAGATTTTCCTTTAAAATGTCTTTTAAATCATGCACTCATTCTGAGAAGACTCCTAAGCCATGTGTGAAATAGTAGAAAACTGTATTACTTACCACCATAAGTTGAAGAAGCCTTAATTAGTCACACCGGTTCCAAGCTTCCAAGGCACAAACTGAGTTCTTGAAATCTTGTGGGGATGTTTTTCTATTGAAAATAACCAGGGGAAAACCAAACAAATGAGAAGCAAAGGCAAAAATGTAGCCATGAGAAAGAAGTATATGCGAAGAAAGGAAAATAATAATGGAGGGATGTCAAAATGGTTGTATATATTTCCTTCAGTAAGGGCAAAATCTGTAAAACTAGGTCTATATTCAGTTTTACCCAGCCAGATTGCTAGTCTTTATGCTTTCCTGTCTCTCTGATTGGAAACTAAAGTTGTCTCTTACAGTGCTTTGCATTAGTAGCAAAAAGTAAAATACAGTTTTAATGTGATCTCTTTGCTTTGCCATGGTTGAGGAGCAAGTTACACTGTTTCAGCTGGTGAATGGATGAACGTGTTGCTTTGATGTAACAACATTTATTCCATCTGAATGCTCAAACAAATGATCTGTGCAAGGTGTAAACGAAGTGATTATTTATAGTCTGAGCCTAATACAACCTGACACACTTAACTGTGTGAACAGTAAATATTTTGTGAGGGTAAGAAAGTGAAAAAAGTGCTGTTTGCAAGCACTGCCACATGGTGTACAGCATCTGCTGAGAACGAAAACACAACATCTCCTCCAGATCCCCACAGGATGTGTATTCTTGTTATTTCAGGGTCTCTTCCAAATTTATTTGACATTATTGTAAGATTCGCATCAAATTCAATGGCTTTCGGTCCTTAGCTTGTCATGTAAAATACTGGCTCAATTCAGAGTTTATATTTGGAGAGGTGAAATAAAACCTTCCTATTCCCACACCCTGAATAAGCACTTTCACCCTGTTTAAGATCATTCCAAAAATAACAGGAAGCAGGCAGGTAATAGGTACTATCTGGACTAACATTATAATTGCAGCCCCAGGGAAGGAGGGAATAATAGATTCTTCTATACTCATTTTCCCCGTGACTGAATCTTCAAGGAAGAGGGACATTTGTAATAATAAAGATTCCAAATCTTTAAGTAATTGCCTCTTAAAAGCCAACTGATTAAATCATTACTTAAAAATCAATCATTTCTGCCAGTTCTATGCAGCACATATGCAGTTGTTTACTATTTACTCTGTCTCCCTTCTTAACTTGAGGGGTAAATGTCTAATGAAAAACAAAGTACAGAGAGACTTGTATAACCACAGCTCAGCAGACGAGTGGAGAAATGTAAGCGTGTGCTTCAAAATGCAGATCTCAGTTGTCAGAGTGTGCAAATACTCGCTTATAATTACTCTTCATTAGGCTTTCTGCTGGTAGGAGCTAGGGGTCCTTCGCTCACGGGAAGGCGTGAGTGGCAAGGGAAGCTGGACTGCCATGCTGGTTCTGAGGAATGCCTTATACAACCGTCCATCCATCCATCCATCCATCCATTCATCCATCCATTCATCCGCCCATCCATCCGCCCATCCATCCATCCTCTGTGAGTATAACCAGCTACAGGTACCTCCCCAGACATCGTAGAGCTCTTATATTAATGGAGTCTCTGCCTTCCGCCGGTGATTTCCTGCTGTTTGTCAGTGACCTTGGCTTCACCCTTAACGACCGTGGTGAACCCCAGCTCCATCTTACCTGTTTGTAGAACAGCAGCCTCTCGTGAGCTAAACTTAGCCCGGAAAACCAGGAAGTGAAGCCAGCACCCGGCCTTTCAAGTGGCGAGGTGGTTGGAGGTGGAACCAAAATGTTGCTGTGAGTCACCGGCCGGAGACTCAGATGGGATCACGGGAAGAAGCAAGGGTCAGACACCGGCCTTGGGGTGTCTGTCTGTCTGTCTGTCAGGGGGGGAACAGACATGGGTGATCCTCAGGCAGCTGTGTAAGAGCATTGTCTTAATGGTGCAGCCATGACTTATGTCAATCCCTTCTGACAAAGGATTAGAGCTAAGCCACCATCAATCAAAAAAGAAAAAAAGAGCTATACACAAGAAACCCTTTTTTTTTCATTGTTTGATTCATGGACGTGAGAATTCCCATAATAATATTTCTCAAAGAGTTTCCTCATTCATTTCTGTGAATTTGTTTTCCTGAACACCGAGTGGCGGGTTATGCAATTCCAGCGTGAGGATTCCCGGGGGATTTGTACACCACCAACAATAAGGGCTCTATGCTCAACAGGGACATGGCCTGCAGATGATCAGAGAATAAGTTTCAGCCCTCGCCTCACACTATCCTGCTGAACTTGTCTGGGCTGAGGAAACTTGTTTTTGCTCTTCCCTGTGGGCCTCCCACTAAGAAACAAAAAAAATGAGATGATTTCAGTAGTTCCATCTCTGCTCTCACAACCCACCCGATTCTAAAAAATTGAAACGTCTCAAAACATCGCAAAACGAAACAGCAACCTCCATGAAAGCAAGAAAACATTTGCAAAAAGGTGAATGAAACCTCTGGTCTGTCAGCAAAAGACAAAAAGTAATCCATGAAGAACAATATGTGTGATTTATTTAACTAGAAATACTGCACTTCTTTATGCTTCAACAGCCAGTGAAGACTGTGAGGCTTTTCCTGGTAACACCAGTGAGACCTGGAAGACAAATACTTTATGTTCATTTATGACCCACACACAGGCTCCTGCTGATTTTTTACTTAGCTCCCACATCCAGTAATAATGGAACTACCTTCAACCTGGAGGCAACTATCATCTGCACACAAATTAAATTTACCCATGCATGGTTTCTCTGCAGGTCTGTTATTTCTTTCTGACAAACTTTCTTTTTTGTCTTGTCCAGGAATACTGATCATTTTAAAGGTTATAAATCAAGAAAAGACTAATGTTATCACGTAATGGGACCTCCTACATAAACTATCCAAATCAGTTCTTATTTGAATTGGTGCTTGGCTTTTAGATACGTTGTTTTATCCTGATCTCATGCTTCAAAGCCAGAAAAGGGGAGGTTGATGCCTGCATCCAAAGGCCCCTGACCACTCTGTTCTGCCTCCCTTTCTGCAACAGGTATTTTGGGTTACATGTGTCCTATGAAGTAAAACAGACTGGAGACTGTGCTCTGTCCCAGAAGACAAAAGACATGACATGGCTTAAATCCAGGTCCAAAACCACCACCACCACCCTATCCCCAACAGATTAATCTTATCCAAACCTCCTGATGGGAAAGGTCCATGTAACATGCTGTCCACTTAGTGGCACCCACACGTTTTCCAGGGTCCTCATGCTAGTTGGCAAGGGCCAAATTTATGCTTGGAAGTGTGCTAAAACTGTGAAAGTATCAGCAACTGCAGAAGGGTGCAGGACTACAAGCTCTGACCCTGTTTCGTTTGCAAGGGTAAGAAAAGCTCGGTGACCTTTATCTAAGCTTGCAGTCATTCCCTGAGGTTTCTCCATCTGCAATTTACTTCTCTGTCATTAATGCAGCACTCCCTGTGTACATAACTCCCTCTGCTCCTCCCTTATATTTGTCTTCACTACCGTGTATCTAACAAACTTATCTAGGACACCTTATGGCAGTCTGGGGACCTCAGGATCTCCAGGATGCGTGCTCACAGTTTCAACCTGCACCCAAGTTCTTGCATATTCTATTTCTTGTTTCTTCCCCTAAATAAATACGTGATGTGGTAGCTAAAAGTGGGCTAACAGCTAGCCGAGCTGACTGTACATGCTGAGGAAACGGACAGTGTGTTGTCCATCCTGATGGACTGATGGTAGGTTGGTTTTGCTCCAAATGAAACCAGTGTGTGAGGGAACAGTCACAGCTTTGGATCATGAGATCATGGCAAAATAGCAGTTTGAGAATTGAAAATCCTGAGCGTTCACGGGAAGATGAATGATCCTGAAGGATACAAACCGGTCCCAACTCTATACAGTTGTCTTCTGAAGCTGTCTTAAAATCAACCTTATTTCTGGACTGCGAGGGAGGGAAATCAATATTTACTATGTAGATGACCTTTCAGTATGAATTTGAATAGTGTCAATTTTTATGCCACTGAATTTTCTCCACACGTTCAGGTGGGTAAAGGAGACCATCCATTGTTCCCATTCATGTTGGGGGGAAATAGAAGTATTTGAAATTTCTATTTAGTCATCCAAGCAGCTTCTGGGTTTTGTCAGTATTTCCCATGGTTTGGGGGTCCTTTTGGCAGTACCTTTCTTTCAAAAAGCGTCACATCCTCTAGTAAAAGGTAATGATGTGAGAAAGCCCAACCTTTCAAGCTGAGGTAACACCTACTGATACCCTCCTAGTTTTATCTGGCTGTTTGAGGAGGAAGGAGGGAGATCTGGACTGTTGCTGCTCAGTCATAATTCTGTCACCATGGTGGTGAGTTTTCTTCTCAGGTAGGCAGGAGATGTCAATTCCTTCTTCACCCAGTATGTCGGGAATGAGGTCTTAGGAAAGAAGATGTTCACAGTACTTGACTGAGGGACAGCTCCAAGCAAAAAGACCTTCTGTGGATAGAGCTGCTACTGGGATTGCAAGGTAGGATGGGAAGTGGTACAGAGTTTGGGGCTGCAGATTTGGGGAAAGAGCTAAGGAGTAGGAGCCATGGCATGTGAAGATATGATTAGGGCCTCAAATTGCCTTAATGGAGGTAATTGACTTCAGTGCTTAAAATGTATTCCTTTTTGCTAGTTAGAAACTAACTTCTTTAAAGCAAGCTAATTTTCTTTTCGAGGTCCTACACTGGACCTCTGACACTCATACATGTGTCAGACATGATTCACATTACTTTTGAGACTACTTCAAACATAGATGCAGGTGGCACCACGATAGTGTTGGATGTCACCCTCTGCAAGATGTGCCTTTCTCAAAACCACAGTCTGCCTTTGTGGTTGTTGTTTTAGAAGCAGCACTTCAGCTGGTGTTATCACATGATAACACAAAGTGTGGGAAATGAGACAGTCAACAGGTGCTAAGAGGCCTTGAATACTGGAAGCAAGAAAAAAAAAAAAAAAAAAAGAAAAGAGACTAAAGACTAAAGTTAGGCCAAGGAGATGCAAAGCACCAAAAGTTTTGAAAATTATTCTCAAGGTAAAAAGAACCAAAGCCGAGAGAATTATAGGTCATTCTGGCTAGACCAGAGGAAACACTGTGTGAGAACAATATATTTATAGCCCATATCTTCATGTGGTTTTAAGATTTCCCTACTCTATTACATCAGACTTTCACTAGGACTAAGTAGAAGAAAACTCTATTTACTGCTCTTTATTTGAAAGTCTTTGCTTGCAACAGTAAAGCCATGCAACACTTTGACTTTGTTGGTTTAGTTGTTACTTTTTCAGTGCAAATTTAGTTTCAGGACATGGGTTCCAGGGCAACCATAGGATCTGAGGCAAACTCAGTGCTAGCATTGTTGAGAAGTTAGAGTAGATACTATAAGTCACATGACATAAATTTTTCTCTGTTTTTTAGCTTGATTTCCTTGAATTTCCTTGAATCAAGCCTCAAATGAGGATTTGATTGTGCTATCTATCCAGAGTTCTGTCTGTCTCTTCCTCTGCTTGTCTCCTGCCCCATACCTTCTGATTTCACTGGCCAGTTTCTTGAAATTTCAAAGTGTGGCAAGTATCTCAATGATAATGATGACCCTAATTATTTCTTGGAATTGAACTCCTAGGTAGAATACCATGCCACATTAATACAGCAGTAGAGCAAGGAAGGAGAACTCAGCAGTTGTAAAAAATAGTTGCCTCTTTGGCCAATGAACCTGCACGTAGTGGCTGGCCACCAAGCACATCAATATCTCCAGGTCAGCCACAATATCAACATCTCCTTCGCCCTGGAGGTGTTGAAGGAAAAATTGTTGAGCAGGGGTTATTGTGGTAGAAATAGTTAAGGGACAAAGGATTCAAATCTGTAGGGATCTGTGTGAAGCCAGCAATTCCTTTGCTTATGGAACCACCTGTTAATTACACATACAAAACCTCTCTGCAATCAGAAATCTTCAGGGTGCAGTAGGCTATTCAATAACCATATGCATGAAGAAGTACCCCAAATGCATCTCTAAATGTAATTAAATATGTGTACAAAATAGCGAAGGAATATGTTGATATGTTTATGCATCAATTCTAAACATTCAAATGCTCACCTGCATATACAAATAAAATGTACAATTCCAGCACTTGTAATACAGGCATCCAGAGAATTTTATTATCATTTCAGTTTGATTAGCATTATCAATTTTCTCCAGACTACTGCCAAAAATCTCAAGTCCTATTAAAAAAGAATAACTGTCCCAGAAGTATGTTTATATATTGTATATATGTATATTTACCAAAGTAAGACTTTCAAAATTAGTGCAAGACCAAAACTGAACAAAATTAATTGTAAGAATACATGTTTCAAAGCAAAGACTGATAGTGAAAGGTATCTTCTGAAACAAACTTTCAGTCCAAGACATTGTTTTTTCATTGCTATCACCAGTGGGGCACATGGTCCATCGTGGCTTCTCTGCCAACTCTTTTTTTTTGTTGTTTTGTTTTCTGAGTCAGCAGGGGACCAAAAGTCTGTCAAACAACAGAAAAGAGATAACACATCCCTAGACCACACTGTTTCATACAGGCCTCCACATCTTTATTCTAATATGCCAGAAGAGGAGAGTCAAAATGACTGCTTCCCCAAATCCAGCCACGTGCTGCTCTGTGCAAGCCTTGGTGAGCCGGGCAAAAAGGGAAAAACTCTTTATAAATGAAATTAGGATTAACGAGGGCAGTGGGGAGTCGGTTTGGTCACTGCTGCAGATCAGCCCGTGCTCCCCAGCAGAGACGCCGTGATGCCCCAGGAGCCATTGCCCAAGACATGCTTATTCCACCTACAGCAAATCCACCTTGGATTTCACTCCAGGAATACCAGGAGGGAGAAGTCTGGGGGAAACTCCTGACAAAACTGCATTACAGCTTTAATCTTATTGATTTTAAATTGAACCTGCCTAAAGGATCAGGCCCTCTGTGTAAAAGACTGTATTGTACTAGTGAAGAATATTTCTTTCCAGATCAACAAGCCAGCAATGAATTATTCTAAAATGAAGTCATTACCTTAATATTAGCCAATAATTAAGTTCTTCAAAAAATATCTACAGCAGCTCTAAAAAAAAATCCTTCTTCTAATATTTCAGTTTCTAAAGAAATGTTCAGAGAAACTCTCTGTCCCTTTTATTATATTTGTTCACATCTTCCAGATGTGACCGCAGGTATAAGGAATAACATTGATAGATCGCATTTGTTAAGTACAATTCTGCACTAATAGTTAAAATAATGAAAAATTCCAAAGATAAGCATGTCATGTACAGTACAGAAAATATTAAAGAAGATTAAAAAAAAAAAACAAGCCAAATGGAAAATCATCTTTAAAACCAGCAGCAAGACTCTTCCCCAGAGACTGAGTACAGTCAAAATAAAAAAAAATTCTACTGAATAATTAACAGGTGTTATTGAAACTGGGGTGGAGTGGTTTTAGGCTTATATCCTGAAGGAAGCAGCGTGGTACCACACTAAATCATGCATTACAGGAAAATGAAATCCTGCCCACCTAGCTGCTGTCGAACCTCTAAGAACTGCCATTGCGCAGGTGGTTAATAAGGCAGGAGCTGAGAAGGTTTATAAGTCTGGAGCACGACTGTGTCCCTCCACTGAACAGAGTTTTAGTGTCACTCCAGCAGACAGCTAAAATCACCCTGGTGATATTATTTGGTCACGTCAAAAAACAATATCACTGCTACACTTGAGGTGAGAATCCAGACCCGAAGCTCAGTGAGATCAAACGTGGGTGGGCTTCGGAGGGAAGTGGGTTAAGTCCAGGTGGCAGGAGGCAAGGAAGCTGCTCTCAGGGTCTGGGAAAGGGAAGAAGCCCACACAACCCACCCTGTTAAGTGTTCGAGACCGGGCTGGATGGGGCTTTGAGCAGCCTGGTCTGGTGGGAGGTGTCCCTGCCCAGGGCAGGGGGTTGGGACTGGATGATCTTTAAGGTCCCTTCCAACCCAAACCAATCTATGGTTCTATAGCAGTCAGCGAGAGAGTGCCTCTTGAGTACCTACACATAGATTTCTCTCTCAAAACACTGTAATCCAAAGGTAAGCTCAGCTCTCTTTGTTTTGACTACTCAAAGCTTGTAATAGCTGAACTGGAAGGGGTACAGAACATAGCGTTGCACCGTTAGCTAATCCGACAGCCTGGTCCGTATGTGCTCACAGTATAGATTGCTGTAGAAGACTAAATACAAAATAATATCCTGAATAACTGAAAATTAAAAAAAAAAAAAAAGAAACACCAGAAAATATACTTTGAGAAAAATACCTGCTTGACAGATGAAAACTCTGACCACAGTCTGACTCACTGCAAGTGACTTCTGATGATTCAGTGCCATTTTTTGAAACACTGATAACAATCTCTAGTTGTTTCCAAAAACTTTTCTTTTTTTTTTTTCTTTGCTAACAAATGGCTTGGGCAGCTTTTCATATCAAAAGCCTACCATTTAGTTTTCTTCTTTTTAGGCCCCCAAACAGCCACGTTAACGGGCTTGTAGTAGGTTAAGAATGCTGACATTTTTTGGTCCTTATACCACAGAATGCCATTTCTGGGTCTTGACTGCACCACTTCGGACTGTAAATGGCTTGCAATTCCGGTGGTGGTAGTGATCTCCCAGGAAATGGACCAAGGGAACAGAGCTCACATGCTGGGAGACCACTGGAATGCCACCAGATTGCATCTCTTGGTTACTAACATGGCCTCTGAGTAGTGCCTTGTTTATGCAGGAATGTTTAGTCACTTACTCATACCAGTATTGATACTGAGATAAAAATAGCTCAGTGGAAGCGCTGTCAGGTATGAGAACGTTCCTCCCAGTCAAGCATGAATCCCTTTCCACAGTATAAACTGAAAAAAAAAAAAAATAAATATGTTTTTCCATATCAGAAAGAGACGGTTGTGGGTTGTTTGAGTCTAGTTAAATCAAAGTTGACACGTTCAGCAGTGCCCATATGGATGGAGTGTAGCAGTGAAAGACTCAGCTCCATAATTACTAGTCCTCTTGATAGTTTCCACAGTCTTCTGTCCTAAACCTTTCCTCCCTTGAACTGAATTTAGGCAGGGTAAAAAAATGTCCCAGTAATCTCAAGGTATCCAGACAAATTTTGCAGGCAACGCTTTTGAAAATTGACATTATACAGTTTTGGCATAACTTTGAATAGTTTTGGAAAGTCATTCAAGTTTAATCTGCTTTGCAGATAAATTATTTGAATAAAATAAATGATATACTTCCTAGTTTAGACTGCAGGAAGAATTTCTCCAGCCTGTTCACTCTGCATCTTATTACACATAGGTAATATGAAAATTTTGAATGGGAAACACCAATAGTCAGATAATTCTTCCAGTAATTCTGCTCTGAATTTTTATTCTACTCCAAGGCATACATCAGTGACTGAACAGGGAAAAAAAACCCAACAAAACTGGTCTTGGGTTATTTGTTGCTGGTATCATTGCTGACTCTGTGAACACTCTTGGTCCCTATCAGTGCAATATGAAAGAGGCTAACTACTAACTGAGCCACTCTGAGCCTGGTTTGAGCTAATCTGTTTGATTTCATAAAGGAATGCTTATATATTTAGTTACTAAGTCTCAGCTGGAAATCACAGCCAAGAGTAGATTTTTCCTAAGTTGTTTGTTAGAAAAAAATATGGCAAAAATACCATCAGGTCATAGGAATGCAAGAGTAGGCTGTAAAAATATTCATGCTGGGTCAGACCAAAGGCACCGTATTCAACAGCTACATTGGCCACGAGCAAAAATACTAAAGGGAGGATACAAGAAACAAGGCCAAATTCTGAGTGATGCTGGCAGGTATCAATCAGCAGTTTAGGGGTCTCTCAGACTGAAACCCCCTGATGCACCCATCCTATGCTGATTTGACTGATCTCTTTTAATTAATCTGTATTTTTGCTATCCTATGGCATTGGTTTTGCCACAATTCACTTGGGCATCACATGGAAAAAAATATTCTCCTTCTCTTAAGCCTGCCATCTAGGCATTTTGTGGAGTGGCTCAAGACCTTACATTGTAAGAAACAGAAGACAAGAAAAGTT
The DNA here is from genome assembly GCA_033628505.1 of Tringa tobata. Classification (NCBI taxonomy): domain Eukaryota; kingdom Metazoa; phylum Chordata; class Aves; order Charadriiformes; family Scolopacidae; genus Tringa; species Tringa tobata. Next base: position 1,462,479 of record JAHREE010000490.1, read on the forward strand.
TTTACTAAATGTAAAACCAGTTCACTGCGTCATATTTAATGTATTAGGCATTATCGTTTACTTATAAATCAATACAATTGGGCAAGTCCTTATGAATTTTCCATTTGTTTTTAATGCACGTGGACCTGGCCGTTTGTGCCGTTTCGGTTACAGTGCGGAGATCAACGCTCTTCTGATTCCTGTGGGGACATCTGTTCATTAGCACGCAGGGTGGCCAATATCGCTTTAGGTAAAGATCAGCTAGTTCCTCTGTTCTACACACTGGGGAAGAATAGCGTTGCTTATAAAATGTAACAAATGTTTCCTGGACTCCAGCCAATATATTTTTGATCCTTTCTTGATCTTCATTTTCACTAATCCTTTTCTTTTTGTATTCTTGCCTTTTGTTGACATGCCAAAATTCTGTCAGTCTTGTTTCCTCTTTCAAAAAACGTATTTTTGTTAAGTTGAATCAAGCATTCTACCCTGTTGCCAAGAGCAAATTAAGTTCCCCCCGCACTGAAATCAAATTTCGTAAAGTGTCCGGGCAATTAGCTCTAATATGTGGTTGCTCTAACTCTTAATTTTCCCCTTTCAGGGATTTTCTTTTTTCTCTGCCTTTGTTTCTGAACAGAAGACGTGAGATTCTTCATCCTTCTCTTCCCTCTGGTTGTGGCGTTTTAGTTCCCCAGCATCCAGCAACCATCCACTGATACTTAGCCAAACCTCACTTTTAATCTATAACCCAAAGGTATTTGAAGTAACAAATTGTTCATTCTTCAACCAGAAAGCCGAGCTGGTGGACCAGCCTGCTGGAACTGGAACAAAACTTGAAGAGCAGACTTCTGAAGAGCTCTCCCAAGCGCCACATTTAAGCCCATCACAGGCACACCGAGAGATTTCCCATGACGACTGAAAGCTGGCACAGCTCACCCACGAAACTCCACAACAGAAGTCTTTCACATCAGAAGTTATCTCCCCGGCGTTTGTTGTCGGGGGCTTGATTCCAACGGGTTCAAGGAGGACAAAACACGAGCACACAATTATTCCAAGCAGATGGGAAAGGAAAGGCCCCACTTCAGAAAGATCACGACAGAAGCCTGCCTGGTGTTGTATGGTGGAATGGCCCAGGTCTGGCTTAGCCTTCTAGCAATGCTTTAGCTCTCTCACATCTACATCAGCCTCCTGTAGGCTTTCCTCTCTGGGCTGCCTTCACCAAAGAGGTCTTCCTCATCCCCTGCCCCAAACCCTTTGTATTGATGCACAGGCAGGATGCCTAAGAAAAGGCATAAGACTTCTCCCTGCGAGCCGTACCAAGCACTCTGGTGAGGAAGGATGTAGTCAGAGTCAAGGAAGAACTTGTTTCAGTTCCAATAAAAAGTCATCTTATGTAAAAAATAAAATAAAATAAAATCCTGGATCGTTTCCCAATGTCAACTAGATTAGGATCAGCTAATTTGTTCGTAAGGAATTTGACAGTTTCAACATTACTCAGTCAGCCACCGTCCTTCTCTTTACATCCCCATTTATTTTGACAGACCACAATAGTGCAGATGATAAAGCTGTGTTATAGTAACAGCCATCAGGCTATTTTAAACATAACACTAGAAGTGGGAGAAAAGCCACTTGGACTCCAAAGGTTATCTATACATGTCTACAAATTGACCGGCCACACTGCAAACCCTCCAATGAAGCAACAACTGATTTTAACACATGAAACTTATTCTGTATTAAAAAATAAATTACTTCTATCCACCGATGCATGCAGAAGTGTTTTCCTGCCTCCCATCTTTCCCATCGCTGATGGCCAATCCCTGTCAAGGTACTATTCCTTTAAGCCCGAGATGGGGGCAAGTTTTGCTGTTCCTGTCCTCCCCCTTTTTATCCCTACTCACTCTCACAACACTCCTTACTCTGCCTCTTCCCTAATTTAATTTTCTGTCAGCCCCATAAGTGGTTCAGAAGGGAGGTGCAGCTGAGGGGCAGGTGTTTAGCCCTCATGGATGTTTCACTGGGGACCAGGGACTAACTGCACTCCAGTGTTTTGAAAATTCCCTCATGAATAATAACATGCTAATAACTTAGCTTCTGTTTCAAGTTAATGTGACCACAACAGCATCCAGAAATTCATAGCGAACCTTCCACCTGGCTCGTGTGATACCCATCTATTGCAGCCAATACTCCTGCTCCTTCAGGCCACTTAAAATATTCTGCAGGTGGCCAAGGGCAAGGAGCTCAGTACGTATCTGCAGAGAACAGGCAGAGGGATCCTGGGGGAGGATGTGGTGACAAGTGGGAGGTGAAGCATCTTCTCCTTCAGCTGTCCCACCACTGCCCCATGGAATGGGTGGGAAAGGGCTTGGAGCTGGGGGATAAGGGAGCCTGCATCTGAACCTCCTCTTTTTACTCTCGGCATCCTGGACCTCTTAGCAGTTCAAACCCCAGACTTGTATCGTGTGGTCTCACCAGAGCAGCCACATGCAACCTGCTCCCAGTTTCATGCAGGACAGTAACAACGTTGGCCACCTTTCTCTCTTGCGACCAATGCCAGAGCTGCAGTGCCTCTACCTGTAGCGCCCCTAAAAAAACAAGCTGGGATGTTTGAAGGCAAATCTGACAGCTTGGGAATTCCCACAAAGCCTGAAGTTTCACAGTAACACTCTGCTCCCCAATTTCATCCTCCTCTCTATCATGAGCCTCCCCCTACTCCTCTCTCTTCATCTTTTCATTTTCCATCTGGCAGACCTGATTCATGCTCGTCTTAATCCTCCTTGATCCTCACCCCTGATAAGACTGACTTCTTTATTATTAATGCTATCAAAAGGATGAATTAAAATTAATGCAAGACTTGTAATTCAGCTGTATTGTTGAAGTGAGAAGTCAAGCCAGTCAAAACAGCAAATGAAACATGCTCAAAGGCATATCACGACAGCTTTAAAAAGAAAACACAGCCTCTTTAGAAAAGCCCAGGCTTCTAGACAGAAGAGAGAAGGGTACATGAGCACACAAGGGACAATAAGTATTCACAGAAGCTATTTGTGAAGTACATATGATACTTTTCAAACATTTTAGGTCAGTTACATGATCAGCACAACCCATGTCATGGTACAGCTCTGGTATTCCTTTGTCAAACCTACAATACCATCTTCTATAGAAAAAAAAATAGATTTTCATATTGTAATTTTAACACTATTTTCCTAATAACATCAACCACTATTTTTTTTCTATAATTTCCTTACATTAAAAGGCAAAGGCTAAAAGGATAAAAATACAAATTTTTTTATCCAGTATCTCTTAATCAGTTCATAATGCCATATAACATACAGCTACTGGTTTTCAGCTGAGTGAGATGCAGAGGTCACTTTCTTTTTGAACAATGATTGCAGCCTGTTCCCCATTAGCTTTAATTCTTGTAGCTTTTAAGACTTTCTTTTACAAGTTAAGTAGCACTTAAACTTGTATTTCCTGGCCTCCAGGTTAGGATTTCCACTGCTACAGCAAGCACTCTTGAAAGGCATATTATTTTCTAAGCATTATTTCCAAGCATGAAAATCTCAGGTGGAAAACAGATTTAAATTATCATGAGGCACAAAAGCCAAGGAAAAAAAAAGAAAAAGTAGCTATGAACGTATGAAAAAGGAAAGGAAAACAATGTATAGATCCACTGCATAGTTTAGAAATAAAGCAAGCATGGCTTTACACACACAAACACAAAAGATAAATTGCAGTCAGCCACTTGGAAGAAAATATATTTTAACAAGGGCGAAAGAGTACCAGACAGAACACAGGAAAAAACAGGTTAAAGAAGATATTTAGATAAATGAGCTATGTTCCAGGCAGCAAGCTAGATGAAAATTACTCGAGACAAAACTAGCAAAACTTAGAAGTAGGCAAGCTACCTGATTTTGGAACTAACCAAGATACTTTCCCAAATATTAGTGATTGCCTGTGGGAACCTGGGGAGGACAAAGGAGGCTCTAGAAAACAATAAAGGGCAGAAGCCTTTTAAAGAGGGAAAATTCTATGATTCTATGAAAGGAAGATGTGAAGATGCCGAGCATCATAAACTAATCAGTCTATAAAAATCCTGGAATGAATTGCTGAACAATCTATGTCAAGTGTCTTAAAGATAATAAAGTGATAAAAACAGGCAACAAGGGTGTGTCAAGAACAGCTCACTTCAAACCAAACTAATTTATTTCTTTGATAGGTAATCGACGTAGCACAGAAGGAAGGAGCAGAAGGTAGGCTATATTTCAACTGCAGTAAAGCTTTTTCATTGTCCACATGATGTTCTCAGAGTGGAGCAGAACCTTGATATAGTCACCACCAGGTAGATAAGAGTGGCTGAAAAAAACTGGTTTCTTCTTATCAATGATTCCCCACCAAAGTTTCTCAAGTGGATGCAATTTTGCCCTGGGTCTTCTGAATCCAGGTATGTTTAATGTTTCCATAATGACTTGCACAGTACAATAGAAATCAGATGTTAAAAACTTGTGGGCAGCCACAAATACTTTAGTGAAAAGGATCACAGTTCGCACTGATCTTTTTAAATGGGAAGAATGGTCAAAAGTGAGTGTGCTGAAAATCAAAGAAGAAACCTGCACATCACTGCACGGGAGCAGAAGGCTGCAAACATAAAAGGAGGAAGGATCTGGGCAGTGAGGCAGACCAAAAAGTGGAGTGCCTCAAAAGCTGGAAGGGAGACAACAGTATGGCTAGGAAAAAAGCAAATATTGGTTTATTCTGTGCTGGAGAGATTTCTGATGGTGCCCTCTCTATCCATGCTGATACTATGGGTGCCAAAAAGTATCTTAGTCACATCCATATTGCATACAAGATGTATTCTGATTCTCAACCCTCTTGCAAACCCTGGGAGACATCCTGGTTCTCCTGTTAGGTAAGAGGTTGAAGGATATAAGACTATAAATAAGAATATATAATATATATAAGAATGAATATAAGAAGTTCCACCTAAACATGAGGAAGAACTTCTTTCCTGTGAGGGTGGCAGAGCCCTGGGACAGGCTGCCCAGAGAGGTGGTGGAGTCTCCATCTCTGGAGACATTCAAAACCCACCTGGACACGTTCCTGTGCAACCTGCTCTGGGTGGACCTGCTCTGGCAGGGGGTTGGGACTAGATGATCTCCAGAGGTCCCTTCTAGCCCCATGTGATTCTGTGATATTGTTTGTCCTAGGGAGTTTAAGAGGCATATTGTATTCTGAACTTGCCAAATGCATCTATGGAACTGCCTCAAAGACCACTTCAGTTAATACAAGGTATAATGGTATGAGGATGGGCAATAAAGTCTTTTGGACAGGTTCTGGAAGACTTTACTCACTTCCCTAGCAGAGCAATGGAAGTATTTCAAGAACAGGTTAGACAATAATCTGACAATTACACTTCTTTTTACTTCACTGGCCATAGTCTTTTGGGGATGGCTCCACACTTCCATCATTTTTTTTAATGATGGATATTAAAATATTTTAATGTTTTAATATAATTTTTTAATGTAATTTAAAAACATTAGTCCAGGTGTTCACTGAGGGAAAACTGGCTATCACTCCACTTGGAAAAAGTAAGTTTGCCTGGTTTATAAGAGGTCGTGGCTCTGGCCCCACCTGTTCAAATGTGAATATGCAAGTCTGTATTATGTGAATGATGTAGTGCTATTTTATTTGGGAATATTTTGGGGTTTTATAGCAGTCCCTTAAAGAAGAAAAAAATATATATACATTTCGGGTTTATATGGCATCTTTTACTTAAAAAAAAAAACCAACTATAAATTGTCAGTGTTTGGTTTGCTTTTGTTTTTACCAAACATTGGTACCTATCACATACTTAGGCCTTTATATCATAGGCCAAGAACCACTGAAGTCAGGCTTAGGGGCAGGATTTGCATTAGTCACAGAATCATACCTATACTTTCATTCTCCATCTCTTTATTTTACTATCACAGACTGCACAGAGAAAAGACAAAGACAAGGCTTATTCACAGGCACCAAAGCACGAGAGGGTTTGATCCAACGTAGCAAACTAAAATGGCAAGCACAAAATTTCTGTATCAGAGACTCAAAAGCCTGCTCAGGCAAAACACCAGCCTTACATCTTAGCTGGGTACCAGTTTCCCAAACAGCAAAATGCTGGCTGTAAGTACAAGGGCAGATCAGCTGAATCTTAACCATGAGTCTCATGCTATCTGGCCCAAAACCTGGACAACCGAAGAAAATACGGGAACCTAGATTAACTTCCAGGTCAACTGGCTGAGCGTTGTGGGGACTCTGCCTCTGTAGATATCCCTTCAGAAAATGTCATTTATTGTTCATAGCAACCACAGCCTGTAGGTGCAAAAGGAGGATAAAAGGGAGGAAAAAGAAAGCAATATTTACAGTTGATCTTTTTTTCACTTAGGTCTCACATACAGAAGTGATTCATTTTTACCAACAGGGAACATAAGGGCATCCCTTTCATGAGTCAGATTCTTTTTTTTATTGTGGATTTCTCTGTTTTCAATGTTTTGTTTCTTGATTTTGCTTTCAATTCCCTGTGGCAGCAATAAGCTTAGCAGTAAAAAGGTGACCACCAAACGTACTTTGTTTTCATCCTATCTTCCTTGGGATTTTTGAACTAAGTTGCAATTCGGGATTTCTTGTTGCTAATAAGTCTGAAGTGAACAGTTCAGGTCAGTCTTAAACTTAAGTGCCTAAAGTTACGGAAGCTAAAAAATACACACCTTTTTCATCTTTGGTCAAGAGACACAAAATCTCATCAAAGCATGCTGTACTTCACAGACAGATAGATGAGTAGATTGAGGACTTACCTTTAGTCCTTACAGTTTGAAGATCTCCATCAGCTTTTCTGAAAGTAAAGCAAAAAACAAACCCTCAGCAAACTTTATACATACAAACTTCCATTTCACAATTTAGCCCTGATGTAAATCATCTGGGCCTCCCAAATCACACCAGAAATTAATCAGCCATTCAGAGGTAAGGCTGAAAAAGGGCTCAGAGGTATTCACTGACTTTGCATGCCTCTGTTTACGGTTGTCTGGCTTTAAACATTTACCAGCAGGTGTCTAAATTAGGCTATCTAAAAAAAGAAGAACCCAAAACGTGGGGGACTTTTTAGAAAATATTTCCCTCAGTGAAATCCTTGTTCAAGGATTTCAAGTGCTCCATTCAGCAAGGGCAACTGAGGGCCCCATCCAAAATTGACTGAAGGGCACGGTCAGCTTATCCAGCTCTCACGTCTCTGGTAGTGGCAATCACAACGGATCCCAGATTGTGTAGAAAAATGCGTATGTTACAGGGTTCTGAGGGACAGAGGTGATCATTTTCATATTGAAACTATATATTGCTTTTCTGTGCACCTGGCTAGATACTTGGTACACAGACCTTGTCTTCTCTAAAAAGGAGAAGGGAAAAAAAGTCAGTGAAAGCTGGTTTTAATCCATTTCATTCATGATCTATGCTACAGTCCCAAAGCCAAGGAAAATACAGTCTTTAATCTTTCTCAGCTAATCAAGGAGTGCCCAAGGAACCTACTATAATAATTTTTACTCGTATTTAGAAAGTTTTTTGAGCTTTTCTGAGTTTTCTTTGACTTTCTGGAGCTAAAAAAAATAATCTGGAAAAGCAGTGTCACTTGGATCCCAGCCATTCAAGTATTCTGATGCCAGACTTCTACCTCAGTTTTCATCTCCCTCAAAGACTTATTGCATAAGTTGTAAAAACTCAAAACATCATAACCTTTTTTTTTTTTTATATATTTACAGCTCTGCTGAAATCCTTAGCTCCCCCTCACTGGCTAACAGGGCTTCAAAACTCCAGTTGTCTTGTCTTCCTCAAGATTTTATCAAAGATTAATTAGCATGGCTTGAAATGCATCCATTTTCTTAATAAAACAAAGGCTGTATTTAATTTTTTTTTTCTAAGTTACCACCAGGAGATTCAGGATATGAAAATAAAAGATTTTAACAACAGAAAGACAGATTTGGAGAAGTTAGACTAACCACCTGACAGTGGCAGAGTGCAAACAGAGGTGAGAAAGGAGGTCAAATACACATCAGTTAAATACACCTGTGAGAAAGTAGGTGTGGAGAAGAGTTCACTTCAGGAAAGAAAAAAAAAAAAAAACCACACCAAAAAACAGGGTAATGTAAAAGTCCATAAAAAGTCCATAAAAGACTGAAAGCAGATTGTTGAGCTCCCATCGTTCCCCAGCCATCTTGTTGGAAAAAAAACAGGACAGTATTTGCCTGCCTTTTAGTAAAAGAAATTGAGGCAGATTGGCAGATTTTCTGACTCTTTTTGGAAAGGTTTAAGTACAGCAAGAAAATTCCAAGATCTTGGTTATTCCATGTATTTAACTAAGCAGAGAATTTGGCGTAACATTTATCTTTCTAAGAGATTTTTTTTTCCTACTTTTCATAAAGTCTTCACTCAAGCAAGATAATACCTGACTTACAACCACAGGGTGAAATGCACTAACTATGCACAGGATGGGGAGAAGAACAGTGATGTCCTCACTCCTGGGTGGGGACCTCAGCTACAGAGCAGTTGGAGGTCAGGTACAAAAGGGTCACGGTTGAGCATCTCCATGCTTGATTCCCACTCTATGTCTACATTAGCAAGGAGAGCAGCTCCAGAGGAATGGACTCACTGCACAGAATGGTTGATGTTGGGGACCTATGTCTGCAAGCTGAGAGTTTCAGGAGGTTTTAATTGCCAGTTAACACAGGAGTGCAGTAGGTGCAGCTCTGAGGACAAAGACCTGGAAGTCCTGGTGGACAACAGGATGACCATGAGGCAGCAATGTGCCCTTGTGGCCAAGAAGGCCAATGGCATCCTGGGGTGCATCAAGAAGAGTGTGGCCAGCAGGTCAAGTGAGGTTATTCTGCCCCTCTACTCTGCCCTAGTAAGGCCCCATCTGGAGCACTGGGTCCAGTTCTGGGCTCCCCAGTTCAAGAAGGACAGGGAACTGCTGGAGAAGGTACAGCAGAGGGCTACAAAGATAATTAAGAGCCTGGAGCATCTCTCTTACAAGGAGAGGCTGAGGGACTTGCGTCTTTTTAGTCCTGAGAAGACTTAGGGGTGATCTAATCAATGCTTACAAATACTTGAAGGGCGGATGTCAGGAGGATGGGGCCAGTCTTTTTTCAGTGGTGCCCAGGGACAGGACAAGAGGAAATGGCCACAAACTTAAGTATAAGAAGTTTCACCTAAACATGAGAAGGAACTTCTTTACTGTGAGAGTGGTAGAGCACTGGAAGAGGCTGCCCAGAGAGGTGGTGGAGTCTCCTTCTTTGGAAACATTCAAAACCCACCTGGACACATTCCTGTGTGACCTGCTCTAGGTAGACCCGCTCTGGCAGGGGGATGGACTAGATGATCTCCAGAGGTCCCTTCCAACCCCGTATGATTCTATGATTCTAGGTGTGCTCCTGCCATACACTCCCAGCTTACTTCCACCTGAGAGGACATCCAGGCTGTGCGCTCCCCGGCCACCCAGACCGGAGCAGAACAAGTTGGGCAGGATGATGGGGGGTAATCACTTCGAAGGTGTGGCCATAGACACTGACTGTCCCCTCGCCTGGCACCCAGCCGGGTGGGCTGGCGGTGGGTGAGCCTGGCAGCCAGGCCCCATGCCCAGCGGGTGGTGGGTGGAGAGATGCTTTTCGGCCAGGCAAGCTCAGGCACGAGCCAGGCACTGAGCTGTTGGGTCATGTCCACGCCGAAGCGTTTCTTACACAGGCAGGGAGAAACAAAAGCTCAGGGGCCTGATGAACTTCAGGCCACGACCAGCAGTGGTTTCAGGACTGTGTTTTTTAAAGTATTAAAAGACATGGACCTGTTGAAGCAGGTCCAGAGGAGGGCCACAAAGATGATCACAACCTGCTGTGAAGGCAAGCTGAGAGAACTGGGGTTGTTCAACCTGGAGAAGAGAAGGCTCCAGGGAGACCTTAGAGCCCCTTCCAGTCCATAAAGGGGCTACAGGAGAGATGGGGAGGGACTCTTGGTCAGGGAGTGGAATGATAGGATGAGGAATAATGGTTTTGAACTGAAAGAGGGGAGATTTAGATTAGATATTAAGAAGAAATTCTTTGCTGTGAGGGTGGTGAGACACTGGAAGAGGTTGCCCAGAGAAGCTGTGGCTGCCCCATCCCTGGAGGGGTTCAAGGCCAGGCTGGATGGGGCTTTGAGCAACCTGGTCTGGTGGGAGGTGTCCCTGCCCAGGGCAGGGGGTTGGAACTGGATGATCTTTAAGGTCCCTTCCAACCCAAACCATTCTATGATTCCATGATTATTTTGCTGCCTAATTAACATTTTAGGGACCTGTAGAGCACTTTAAGTAATTTGCCTGAAGCCACCACAGCCATTTGTGGCAGAACAGGGAAATGCACCTTCATCCCCAGAGGCTCTGGCTAACACCATAACCGCACCAGCGTCCTTCCTCTTTTCTCCTTCCTCCTGGCTGGCCAGAATCAGCTTAAATTCACACAACAGGCACATATTTTGATCACAGAGAGATGGGGCCTTGAGAGGCATTGCAATAAGACAGCTCTTGCTGAAAGGGAGGCATTTTCTCTCAGTAGTCATATGTATTTTTTTTAATTTAATTGAACAAGCACTTCAAGATTTCCACCCAACTTTCTGTTCATTACTTTTCACAGGCTGTACTTGCATGAACAAGAGTTTTAAACTCAAAACATAAAGTTTGAATTTTCAAAACTTACCATGCTCAAAATCTTGTTCCCCCTGATGGAGGAAAACTTGAAACCGTGGTAGCACCTATTACCTTTCACATCACTTCAGGCCTTTGGTGAAAAATCTTTATTATGTCTTTCATCTCTGTAAAAATCTAGAGAGATGGAAATTAATGAAAAATAATTAATAGGTTTTTTTTTTTCTCAAAGCTTGTTCTAACCTGTTGTTTAGTTTACTTTAGCCAAATATCTCATTTGTATTATTTTATTTATTGGGTGTAAAAAACAGTGAAAAACAGTAATAATTAAAAATAATTTAAAATTGATGGAATATTTCTCTTTGTGTTTATAATAAGCTCTTCAACAATTCTCATTTTCTAATGACAGTGCCAGAAGAATATGCTATATGTTTTCATTGCACGTGCAGAAGCAGCAACATATGTGTGAATTGCTACCAAATATTCTGATATACACATTTTCTTGTGGTATACTTGTAAAATTAATATGAGATCTTATTGAACTCCCATTCATCTCCCATTCATCTCCCATTCCTTCCTTTATACTGATAAATCATGAAAAAAAAAAAAAAGACAGTATCTCCCAAAAATAATATGGAATAAGATGTGGTTCTGCTTTTTTCTGACTATCGAGGGTTTTTTCTGAGCTCCTACAGGAGAGTCTGGGCAAGTTCACAGGGAAGGGGACTGGTGTTGGTTTTATGGTTCTACTATTAGGATGGGAATGAGCAGGGTAAGAGGAATGAAAACAAGAGACAAGAAGAATGTCTTCTCTCATAAATCCCCTCCATGAAAACTGGGAAGAGAACAGTGCTGATTATCAGCTTGGTGCCAGGTAAGAGGAAATTGCATTTCTAAATCTGGGGCAATGAGTCAAAATATTGAGGTTTGCTTTATAAAACAGTTTCCAAATGGTTTCTGGGGAAACATCAAAACAATTGTATCGAAATGCTAAACATTGGAATGGTTCTGCCACAGGATGTCAGTTTAGCAATACAAAGAGTTATTAGTCTTTCCAATGTTTAAAATACATCACATTAGCATTAATGTAAAGGTTTTAAAAAAATAAAAATAGGAATCAAATAAAAATTGGATAGCACAAGAAAACTGAAATAACATACAAGCTGATACTACCAGTAAGATTCAAACTATTTTAAAATGAAATAAAATCTTGTAAAATAGTAGTATTTTGACAGCAGAGTACCATTTTCTGATAGTTCTCCAATATTTTGAAGCAATCTGATAATGACGATCATAAAGAAATGATACATTTGGGTTGTGCTTGTCGTTCCCTATTTTTTTTTTGTGTCATTTTGATTTTTGGACAATAGAATGTGCAACTTTAGATATTAGCTTCTAGTTCTTTGTGTATAATGGAGACAGGATATTGTAGGATACGGTTCTAAAGATCTTTTTCCCTGTGGATCACCTCTATCCTAAAATAATATAAGACAAACGCCCACTTACAGTCAGTGCTTCCTTACTGAAATGCAGAGAGAACACCATGTAGCATGGTTCTTAATTTTAGAGTAAAGCAAGATTTCTTGAGACGTGTGGGAGAAAGAGGATGGGGCCAGTCTTTTTTCAGTGGCGCCCAGGGACAGGACAAGAGGAAATGGTCACAAACTTGAACATAAGAAGTTCCATCTAAACATAAGAAGGAACTTCTTTCCTGTGAGGGTGGCAGAGCCCTGGGACAGGCTGCCCAGAGAGATGGTGGAGTCTCCTTCTCTGGAGACATTCAAAACCCACCTGGACACGTTCCTGTGCAACCTGCTCTGGGTGGACCTGCTTTGACAGGAGGTTGGACTAGATGATCTCCAGAGGTCCTTTCCAACCCCATATCATTCAGGGATTCTGTAAAGTATTTGGAGGAAGACCATGTCATGGCAAAGAGCTTAAGCTGGACCCTGCTCTGCTAAATGTTTCTTTACACAGAGCTGCCAGTGTCCCTCCAGAACCCCACGGCCAGGGATGCTGATACAGCTTCATCCAGGTGCCACAACCTGCAGGCTCTTAATTCCTCTCGCCTTCCTGCGGCTGGAAAAGCAGGAGAAAAGAACCCCGGGTAGGAAGTTGCTTACAATCATTCTGCTGCTTTTTATGAGATTAAATGAGGGGATTTCCCATCACGGCGAAGGAGAAAGCACACCTGTAAAGAGTGAACATCAGCAATAATTTGGCATAGCCTCCTTCCTGCTCCGAAACCTGCTGGAACGTTTTTCACTTTTTTTCAAACTCTCTTTTGTGCTGCCGCTGAAAAACAATATACGATTTTAAAGCTGCGAAGCTGTACTTTCCCACCTGCTCACGTTTTAACACGACTGGACTTGGTTTAGAAACACTGAAGACCTGCTTTGATAGCTCTCCGTCTTTACCTTCCAGTCTCGCTCTATGATTTATTTTCCTCTCACTCTGTCTTTCTCTCCCATGTGTCATTGTGTTGAGGCTCTTTAAAAACCACCACACCCTCCGTACTCCACCACTGGGACAGCCTGGGCTTTTCTCGTGTTTGGATCACTCTCTTGGATGTCACACTGCTGATAGAAGCCCGGAGTGCAGGGGGGAGATAAAACCCATTCCTCCTATATAAAATAACGGTTGGACAAGAGTTGACCAAAATACGTTCTGAAAGGGCCTGATCTAATATTCCCTGCAATCAATGGAAGGCCTTTAACTGACTTCAGCAGGTCTTAGATAAGGACCCACATTAATATTACCATTATCACTTGTAACGGAGGCTCTGAGCACTGCTGTACGGTACGTTTTGTAAGAAGCAGAACAAATAGGGGACGGTGTGCTTCTCTCCGCTGTTTTAAAACAACATTAATTTCATGCAAATTTGTGCTTGCTTTGTTTTCTTTGCTGCTCTTCATACATATCACATGTTGCCTTGTTAGAGGTCCTCCGTGTGCTTTGAGATCTCTCGAGCCTCAACAGAATGAGAAGAAGATTAAAAACCAACAAGGAGCTTTTTTTCTCACAAACAGTTTAGGCATTTGCGGTGATTAAGTGTTAAAGAGAAAAGACTTTGGAATAACTCACAAGAAAGGAGAAGTCCCACCTTATTTAATCGGGTCTCACTTGTATGGGTGACACTGATACCATTATCCTTCATGTTGCCTTGTGTTCCAGGAAGAAACAGACCTAAATATCTGATATGAAAACCCGAGCTGAACTTTCTCAGGCCAGAGATGTTGAAAGCTTAAAAAAAGGCATAAATGCTGCTTCCCTTTTAGAAAATTGCCTAAATCCTATGTAATAAGAATCTGTAGAGATCAGAAGAATTAATAGGGTTGTCTCTGCCCTTGTTCACCTCCACTGTGTGGAAAGAAGGAAGTGGAGCAGGAGAAACTGTTCTAAAAGAAAGATATCTCTCAGAGAGGCTTTTGCCTCAGTAACTTTCCATTTGATTTGTATCACGATCATTTCAGCGACTCTCATGAACCTTAATGGATTAACTCTTGCGACGTCCTCTAAGGAACGGAAATGTTATTACCCCTCCTAAGAGTCCTTAAGCTGGACCTGCTGAAGCTGAATGATGTGCTTTGGGTCATGCAATGGATCTATGTACATATACACATATGTAGACATCTCTTTCTGCCTGAACAGAAGGAATTCTCAAAGGTGGCCACCAAGTTTTATTGCAAGGCATGTTGTAGGTAGGGGAGAGATCCCTCAGTTTGCAATAGGGTAGGAAGGGGAGAACATTGGTTTGCCAATCACAGCTTTCCAAATCCAGGAGGTGGAAAAGAAATAAATATATGAAAGCCTCGAAAGCCTCAGGAAACTTAACTATAACTTCATGTCCAAATAAAGCTTTATGAGATGGCAATAGTTCCAAAGGGAGACTGCAAAGTATTTGCCAAGATGTAACTCTATGAGAGTAATTAAATTTGAGACAACCTGGTAATTGTTATTTCTGAAAAGGACTGATGGATGGCTTTCTAGTCATATACCCCTGGCACTGTAAAGAAGACTACCGAGGTGACCCTAAGAAACACAAAGAAGGCCATTTAACAAAGTATTTGAGACAGACATTATGAAAGTATTTCCAACTAATGAAAGGACACAGAAAAGCACGTGTGATCAGAGCAGGAGACAGTACCTGAAGACTGATCTTGATCACAGATGTGCTAGAAATGCAAAAAGTAGGAAATGCCAGAAGAAGGGCCATTTTTCAGTCTTGTGCTGAATAAAAGGCACCCAGGAGGAGCGTGCAGAGCCGTTCTTCTCAGGCTCTGTTATTTGGGTCAGTAAGTCTGGTGAACCCTGGAAAGTGGGTTTCCTACTTCATGGTAAGCACCTGAGCTTCAAAACTGGCCTGGTGTTTCTATGGTCAGAGCCAGTACACACAATCTTCATTACCAGTCCAAACGAAAATAAACTGGTGTTGCCCTCGGTAGCTCAGTGGAAGAACTGGACCTGAAAGGGCAGTTTGCAGAGGAGACAACTCACAGCAGCTGTTTGTGGAGACCCAGCATACGGAAGGGTAGAGGCGTGCAGTCTGTTGAGCTATGGTGTCAGTGCAGCTCAAGGGGAGCTTCTGAAGAATGTGGGTCTCCTGAAACGTGAGGCCAGAAGGGTGAAAAGCTGGAGAGGCGATTCCCTTGTAGCAGGGATGGAGAGCATCAAATCTCATTTCTCGGCAAGGTCTGGAAGATCTGGCCAAGAGATCCATGTGCCACAGTAACAGAACCTGCAGGTTGAGACACTGCACGCGTCTGGACCAAAACCAAAGTGACAAAATATTGACAGGACAGCAATGTGTTCAGGTAACCACTCTCCCAAAGCCCTCGGACAGGCAGATACGTTTCCCCAGGACATGTATTTACCCAGGTCATGGTATTTCATGTGGACTTGGGCAGAGCTTCCTTCTTGCAGAAAGTTCTTATTTGCAGATTTTGAAGAAATTAACCTCTTAGTACTGGCACCATTCTCCCTCCCCCCAGCTTTCAACACCAGAGGCTAACTGAGGAAGGCCTGAGCCTTTTGTACTTGTGTACTCAGCACATGTGCTTAATCAAAAGGAGACCAAGAAGGTTTGAGCGTTTCCTTAAGGTTCATAAGTGCACCAGTGTTTCCCTGAATCAGGGCCTGCATCACCATTACTAATTCAGAGAGCACAGGAGATGAACTGCAAGCAGAGAGCATCTTCCTCGTGCGAAGGGAAGTAGCCGGCGTGTTTCGTGCCGCTCTCCTGTGAAATGACACCAGTGGAAGACACTTATTCTACAAATGAATCTGTTCTGAGTTTCACTGTTGACTACGGTAACCCTGAGGTCATTCTCCACAGTCAGCTCATCTCTATCGGGAAGGAAAGGAATATAGAATGATGGGGCCTTTCCAACACCCGTAAAAAGAAAATATAGTGTAGTGTACCAAATTGCCTGAAAATGTTTCTTGTAAAACAAAGAATATTTTTTGGTATTGCTACTTTCCACATAAAACAGTCCTCTTTCTTTCTTCTCTTATATGAAACCACGTGAAGCTTTTATGACTCGCTCCTTACACAAGATTTCTACTAATAGGGCATCGGGGTAAATTACTCCAAAGCCAGGCATGACGTTGTCCTGTGGAAAGTTTTTGGTAACGATGGACAGATATCCCAGCCTGTCACCCAGTCACAGAGACTAAAATCTCAATATATTTGTCCTGTGGAAGAAAGCAGACGCCACAGGAGCAGGGAAACCTACAGGCCACTGCTCTTCGGGAAAGTCAAAACCAACACATTTGCCTGACCAGAACCTTGCAGAGTGGAGTCGGTAGTCACAAAATACCCTCTGCCTTTTCAAACAGGAGTGAGTCACCAGCCATAAGCAAAAAAAAAAAAAAAAAAAAGCAAGCATATTCTTTTGTGGGTTTAGGGTAATCCCTAAAACCTGGAGAGGAAACTGAAAATAGAAGACAGGATGGCCCTGAGGCTTTTAGAAACTGCTGAAAAAACCCACTATTTCTAGAGTAGCCTACAGCATGTAAAAAAAGCCAGAGAAACTTTGAATTCTGACACTTTAGTCAGGCAGTAAAAAGAAAAGGGTGATTTTTCTGATAATACCAGCTTTGTTTGAGGAAGACCAGAGGAGTGGATATCAATCTTTGTGCACTAGAGAGGGAGAAATAGCCAGCTGGGGTAGAATATTAGCCAAAATACTTATGAACCGTGTGGTTGCCAAGTACAACAAAAATGTCACTGGGGAGGTTAAGAGCATGTTTTCTTAGTGGGGAATTCCGGAGGAACTATTATGAAAATAAAAAAATTAATAAAAAAAAAAAAAAAGGACCATGGTTTATAGGGCGAGGTTTCAAAGCTTTTTTGGCAAGATGTAATTTCTAGCGCATTATCACCAGCCCTCAATGTCCTCAAGCAAAGGCAGAGACTGGGAGAAACGTGCAGACAAGATGATCCTTCCTTGGCACTGTTACCTACAGGTCAGCTCCTGTTATGTCAACTACATAAAACAGACTTCACAGAGAAGCACTTGCCATCTCGGTGACTGATGCTCAAAGAAGCTCTGTCTGTCTGCCTGTCTGTCTATCTGTCTGTCATCTATCTACCTGCTCTATTTACAGATAATAGAGGCTGTACACACTACATTATGACAACGTCCAGCTGTCTCTGAAGCATTTAGGTGGGAACTTTGGCGAGCAGCAAAGGTGAACACTGTCCACAAAATCACAGCAAAGTTTGTCTCAGCAAAATCCTATCAGTACTTTTCTACAAATGACGCTCAGGTATCATCAAGAGTACCCACAGCTGTGCATTTAAACAGAAAAAGCAATGTTGCCTCTATTGCTTGTGAAGCTGAGGGGTATCTGAGGTTTAAAAAAATCCCATGATTTGCCACAGAAGCAAGCTCTGGTAGTGTGAAAATATCAGTTGAATGTTTTATTCCCTGCAGCTGCGTAGTGAAAGGAACTTGTGCAGTATGAACTGGTACAGGATTTACTCCCGTGCTTAAAGTAGCCTGAAGAAGCAGCTCCTGTAATTAGCTCATGACATGACATTCATTTGGCTAAGTCTGAAAACTAGAGAAGGACCATTTGGACATTGCCATCGACTACTTCATCGTTTATATTAGAAACATTAAAAATATTTCCCAGTTCTGTCCAAACTCCTCCAGAACTACATTTCTTCTAACCCAAAGTAATGCCTTCAGCTTCGTTCTTGACCTCTAGAAGGCACTGGCACCTCAGAGGAGAGAATTTGCGTGTGTGTGTGTGTGTTTTAGGATACTACATTGAGATTTAGGGCACCTGGGGTTAATTTTAATGTGCGATCAGACGGCTCCTCCATGTCTGTCAAGAAGTCATCTGTCACAGCCTCATAATGGCACTTAGCTGGTGTGCTGCCACTGCTGAGCTCCGGTCCCTCACCCTGAGAGTGGAGTCCTGCCCTCCAGTTACATTTGGGCAGAGAGTGGGGCTGAAAGCAGCCATGGGCCTCCTCATCACACTAAAACAACATCTGACAAGTGACAGATCAGTAAGGATGGATGCTTTACTTATTCATACGCACCCCCCAGCAATCTAGCTGGTTCCCTAATTGTCTTCTTTAAGAAAAGTGAGTTGCCTCTACTTGTCGTATATTTCTGCCCACAAAGCGCTAAGGATCCGTCTCGTTTTGTCATTTTCAGAGCCACTAAAGGTACTTTTACCTACGTTTTTTCCCCTTTTCTTTTGCACAGCAATCACACCCAGTGCAAGACTGCCTCTCTGCTAATAACCAATTTAAAGAGCCAGATACTCGAGAAGATGGAATTGTTCTGTAATTACTTATGAAAGTAGGTGTATTAAAAAAAAATAAATCACTCCCCAGAGAAACTATGAAATAGCTGTATTTGTAATTGAGTAAAGGGAATATCCCTGAAAACTGCAATTTACCTAAAACTGGAATAAAAAATTTTAATGAAAGTTCCACGTGAAAACATGAAGAGAGGCGAGGCACTAAGCAATCATATATGATTGCCAGCAAACAGAAATTTAACTGAGCATAATAAAATGATTATACTCATGCTTTACTCTTAATGAACCAAGTAGTAAATATTTTATTACAGGCTAATAGGTGACTAAGTAAAGGAAATTTTTTTCCAATAATAATGTTGCATGACGAGTCCCTCCGCCTGTTTTCACAGGAAGGAAAGGAAGAAATATCCAACTTTGACCTAAAAGCAGAGACCAAAGAAGCTGTCTCTGGCTGCAGCTGATTCTAATCTAGCAATAATACCCCCCATCCACCCGAAGTCCAAACAAATGCCCCCGCAGCAGCTTGGCTTCTGATGAGAAGTTAAGCGCTCGCGACGCTCAGTTTCTGTAACATCTCCAAAAATAACTGAGGAACCAGAACCCGACTGCTGAGCGGGTGGTACAACAGGCAGATGATGACCCAGCTCCCTTTTCACGGCTCGCTCTTTGTGTTTTACAGTGCTGACAGCACCAGAGCTTGTTTTCGTCAGTAAACTGTCCAGATATGACTCAGAAGACATATGGAGACTAGATATGTGTACTACCAAGATTCAATTTTTAAAGTCACTTTTCTGTTCATAACCACATTGAAAAAAAAAAAAAAAAAACCAACCCAAAAAAAACAAACCAGCAACCACCATACAATAAAAATGTGCTAAACTGACAATAACTGTCACTAATAGTTGTCTAAATCATTAGCTGGTCATCTCCTGCCCTCTAACTTCAGTGGGGATGGGAAAGGTGCTTGATGTACAACTGTGAAAAATGTCCATTTGGGGAAAACTCTCAGATTAACAAACCTGAACACCGAGCAATATCCGTTTTACAAAGTGAAAAAATGCAAGTTTATGGCAGCTGAACGCATGACCCAAATATATTGGTTACTATTCAAAAGAAGGGAAAAAAAAATTAAATAAGATTTCGGTTTGCAGTGGAGACACTTGCATCGCAAAATAAGAAGTGCCTATGAAGAGGAGAACAGCCACTTGGGAAGTCCAGCATGCACGATATGGCCATTTGCTGGGCGATCTGTAATCCATACTAGAAAGCAACAGTAGATGGCCTACTTTTCACAAAAAGTGAGAGCTAGAGCAAACCACGTTGTGCCATAGGGAGGGGAAGCACGGGCATCGCCTTCATTATTAATTGGCGTACACAGAAAGAGCAAGCAGAAACAAGACCAGTCAAAGAAAGAAGGGAATTCTCCCCGGAAACATATGGGAAGCACAAAACAGAAGCCATAAAACATTAAAGAACAGGGATACAAACACCAGCGTGTCCATAAAGCGCAATCATCGGTAATGAACGTAGTGAAAGCACTGGGAGCGTGAATGCAAAAGTTAATGGCTTCATTTACACGTGTGAGAGAGGGCACGGCGAAAGACCAGGGTTATCTAAATAAGAAATGTCTGAAAGAGTCTTCCAAGTATCATTTTCTATATAACTCACCAGCCTTCGCTGAAGGGAGAAGTAAAGGAAAGCCCAGAAAATTCCACTTTGACACCTGTCTTTTAAAGCTGTTTTCATTTTCACGGTTTCTCTTCGCAGTCCCTCCCGAAGCCCAGCACTCCCAGCCAGTCGCTCCGGCCCCAGACCTGCTTCTCTCCTCCCCCATGTCACCTCACCAACACCTTCTTATAATTAGCCACCAAGGCGAATTTTTGGGGCCGTGCAAACCCCCTCCCGGGCTCAAATCCCAACAGAGAAGGGAGCACCCAGCCACCATTGGGGTGCCTTCTGCTCAGGAAACCAGGTCTAAGCCTTTTCAATACTT
This sequence comes from Tringa tobata, assembly GCA_033628505.1. NCBI lineage: Eukaryota > Metazoa > Chordata > Aves > Charadriiformes > Scolopacidae > Tringa > Tringa tobata. The sequence goes on from JAHREE010000490.1 coordinate 1,482,917, forward strand.
TTAGCTGTCCTTTCCCTATCTGGGGGAGCTCTCAGACCACAGGTTTCCAAATGTTGTCGAGTGACATCTGCAAGGTAGCTCAGGAAATCTTTTTGCGGGTCCCCGAAGCGTTTCCAACCCTGGAAAACCAACGTGTACAAACGCAGATGCGACGCCACTTGCCATTTGAAGAGTTATGGCTAAAAAAAACCCACCCAGTGAATGCGTTTTCAAACGGGATCCACAAAGTTTGTTGGACGTAAATACCCAGGAATAACATCGTGATGGCTTCAGGGTTGTCCAACTGACAGCAATGGCCTATTTAAAACCACTCAGTCCTGCTTCTAGGTAGGATCCAGGGAATTTCTTTCAAAACTAAAGGTGGGGTGTAGGAGTAGCTTAATTGGATTAATTGAATTGTGCACTTATGGGCACAAGGAAGGCAGGAAGGGGTGCAGTGTTATTTGTATACACAGTCTTACTGCAAACAGAATTTGACTAGCTCTTGAGTGGGCAACAAAGGGTTGCAAGGTATAAAATGGAGGTGATTAATTCTGTCTCGGCCTGAAAAAATCACTTTTCTTGCCAATCTTTTGGCACCTCCTACTGACTAATACAGAAAGGAGTGACATAGGGCCTGAGGATGTAAAACAAATATAGAGAGAAATGAGAAGCTTTACCATGTAGCCTGCATTAGGCGACATCGGTGACAGGGTAGGAGTGAAGGCAAATGAAAAAACAAGGAAGGGACTGATTCCACTTCAAAATATTCAGTTAGTTCAACGTCAGGAGAAAGTTTGAGGGGGGAAGGTTATAAGCCTATAAGATACATTGGATTTTCACAAGATGATAATGGACTAAGTGGGCAAGAGGGGTTTGTGTGTGAACGGGAGGTGTCCATGACAAGTCGGCAAGATGAGGTTAATAACGGGTTGACCTATAAAAGGAAACCTGTAAGAAAAGACTGCAGCCAGTGAGTTGGGATCACAGAAGGAGAAACGTCTCCTTTACGTGTCTTCCAGGAGGAAGAGGAGAAACGAATGAATTTCGCAGACAACGGGCTTGACAATACAAGAGGCTGCCCCCTCCTTTTACTTAAACCGGTGTAAATCAAATGTATTTCCTTCCAGGGCATCAAAGTCAAAGGCGGAATTCCCTCTTCCACCAGTGCAAAGGTGCACCTCCCTCAGAGGACACTTTTAAGAGCAGGCACAGAACAAAAGCCTCTCTGCTTGCCAGCCCGGCATACATTATAGTAGCCCCACCCTCCTAGGTAAACCATGTACATAGAGCAAATCACTTCTTTTGTGAATAGGGCTTACTTTGTCATTTTGAAAGGCGTATTGCTATTTCTTGGCATATTAGCCTGCTTAAATGAATCACTTAGGAAAATAAACTTATTTGCCTGTGTTTACATTTATTTGTCCTCTCCCCTGTTATTAATCAAACCTGTCTAATGTTTTTATGGCGTTGCGTTTCAAATAAATAAATAAACAACACAATGACCTTTTGAAATGCCAGATGCTAGCAATAAAAGAAAGGCAAGAGATCACAGAGCCTCCTGCGTGGCCGGAGATGGTGGAAAGGAGGTGTTGCTCCAGGTATGCTGACCACACGCGGCGCCAATAACCCACAACACAATGCCAATACCCCGCTGTATTGTTCATTTTCTATTGCTTCAAGTGCCGGCGCCCTGTTAGAGGTTAAAAAGATGGAGCTTCTTATTGATAGTGCTGCGCTTTAAAAAGAAAAAAAAAAATATAAATAAATAAGCAAATCATTCTGTGCGATGATGTGCGTTTTTACCTGGAAATGGGGCTAGTTTTCACGGGGGGCACCGCTCCCGGAGCATCGCCGAGCCCACCGCGCTTGGGCAGCCCCCTCGATGGCATCCGAGGAGCTGGTGCCACTTGCCCCGAGCCTCCTGGTGGTGCACCTACTGTGCCCGTGCCGCTTCAGAGCAAATGGAATAATAGCTTTTGTAAAACATATGTTCAGTTCCTATAGTACTCTATTTTCGCAGTTGGAAGGCCTCGGGCGTTGCTCTCCTTCCAAGCCGTACACAAACAAAGAGGGTTCACCACAAAAAAAGAGCCTCTGCTGAAGAGAGCAAGGTTTACCTCTGCTCCCTCACTCAAGATCCCAATTTCATCAATTTCTCCTTCCTTTCTTTCTACGTCACACAGCCAGAACCTCCAGCTTTCTCCCAGCAGCAGCACGGCTCCCTCTCCATTTTCCCGTAACTTTTAAACCAACAAGCTCATCCAAGACCTTGCCGTCGGGAAAATCTAGGTGTTACACCAGAAAGGAAATAGATCTCTCATTCTGTTGATAATCCCTTGCATATAAAATTGCGATTGATTCAGTCTAACCTTATCACTGGATTTTTATTGCTACCAGGCCTGGGCCAAGGCCAACTATGCTTTAAAGATAAATAAGTAAAAAGAAATAATGCAATGAACCGGTACGTCTGAGTCGTTGCTGTCTTATCCCAGTTCTGTACCAGAACAGGCTGCAGATTTTCAGGGTAGGGACAAGGTAACAGTGGTCCAGGGGGCTCTAGAAGTGCACGTCCTGAAACCAGATGTGCAAACCTTGAAGATCTGGGCTACGCCATCTACACATCTGGAGTAGGAGCCAGCAGAGCATCTCCTCCTTTCTCCCCACACATGGATGCGCTGCGGAGTCTGACAAGGAAGGGCAGCCAGCACAGGGGGGGTGTCCCAGCACATGCCATTGCTGTCCCTAGGGTTCAATCAGGAGGGGCTTTTCCTAGCCCAGGAGATGTTGTTTCCAGCTGCTGAAACAGTTTCCTCTCAGCTCATTACCCTTTCTCTGGCTTTTCAGCAAGAGACCCTGGGGACGGCGGTGCGGAGGCAACCGCATCTCCTGCTGTCCCACGTTTGGCCATCTCTGGTGGCCCTAGCCAGGTGGACACAATGGCCATTTTTCAGCAGGGCGGGTGGTTGCCACTCACACCTACGTGTTTGCTGTTCTCGGAGTCCCGGCACACATGCAAATCTGGGTGGTGGCACATCCAGCCACCTTTGAGGTGGGTACCCCTCAGGAATTCCAGCAGCGCCGCAGCCACCGGGGCTGGCCCTCACACCCCACCACACCTCCAGTTTAATGGAAACAAAAATGTTAATGGACATTATTGGGCATAATTTATATCCCCAGGTAGGGGAATCTGGCTCAACACGTGGCTCTGAGTGACTGGGTATGTGACACCAGCAGCATTAAACCCCAGTCTCCTGCCTCCCTCCCCAGAGCTTCTAATCAACCTCCTTATCTTCTTTTATGAGGAGCTCGTGGTAGGAAGTTCCAAATGAAGGGAAAACATACATTCTTATTTTGCTTCAAATGTGTTAACATTATTTATTGAAAATATTTCTGGCAAAAAAAAAAAAATAAATTAAAATAAATAAATAAGAAAACCATCTGATTTCCAATGATAAAAATACCACAACTGCAGTTGAAACTTTACAGTAACTACAGTCTAAAAGTGAAACTAAAAAAAAAGTGAAAGTTGCTTGTTGTTTTTCACTGCACAAGCTGAGAGAAATGCTGAAAGTAAACAAAAAGAGCACATTAACAAGCATTTATAAAAATGCTTCCCGCGTTCTGAGATGCCTCTGGACCGGAGGGAGAGAAACGTGGTTATTTAAACACTTGTGATTGATAGAAAAAAAACCAAGAAAGTGTCTGTGCGAGTGACCACGTCAGGAGTTAGACACTGATTGCACAGTATTCCCTGCAGATTCCACCACAAACTCGGGGAAAAAAAGCAGGAAAAACACATAGCTAAGAGATGGGCGCTGGGATTTTCCAAAGGCTGAAAAGAATTTGTGCAACTCCCTGGCACACATTTGGAAAAATCCCAGCGTTTGGGCTTGAGTGCTCTTCTTCTCCCAGCTACATTCCCTTCACAATCCCTTTCCTCTCTGGCTATGCCCAAACAGCAGACCACATCAGGAGAACATGAAGGATGGAGGCAACGTGTCCTGGGTTTGATGTTTAACTAGGATTCTCCAAGCTCTCTTGGCCTGCTTTTAACTCCATTTTGAGGTCGCGGCGGGAAATCCAGTAACTCAACGTGCATTTACCATTTATGTAATCACTTCTATTAAATTACTTCTATAATTTGTCTAAGTAAAAGATCACCAGAACGTGCAGTTACGCTGTTTACAATTACTCTGTCAGTTGATGCAATCACTATAAATAGGCTCAGAAACATCACTAATTAATGAAGTTGGAAGGGTAATATAAGAAATAATCTGCCAGTGCCCATCCAGGGCATTATGATCTCTAAATTCAGGGGCAGAAGGGCGATTTCTTTTTCTTTGGGGCTCTGGAGGGATACATTATAAAGAACCCTCACCCCCCCAAATTCCCTCAGGCTACAGGTGCTCAGGAAAGAAAAAAAAATAGTAGCGTCGTGGCTCATTTTTAGCTAAAATTTAAACATTGAGAATGGATGGAGACATGTGGGGTGCCTGCAGACACCATACTGGCTTTAGTGGGGTTTAGACGTGCAGAGTTGGGGAAGACTGATCTTTAAACCTGGGGCGGAGGTGTCATTTCCCTCTTTGTTTTGAACACAGTAAAAATGGGGTTTATTTGCAATTTTAAGTGTTCCTATAAACCAAATGTGGTTTGGTTTGTTTTTTCTGGGTTTTTTTTCAATCTGGGAAGAAGAAAGGTATTTATTCAGAGTCACTGGAGAAGAAACGTAGTCTTGCAAAAATCCTTCAGAGGAAAATCGTGCATATTAACAGTCCTCTTGAGAGCAATAATAGACATTCTTTGCATTTATTCAGCAAATTTACATCTAAATCGGGAAGATACTGGATTTGTCTCAGCTAACACTGAAATATTTGAAAAAAAAAAATAAAAAAATAAAACCAGCGAGGGAAAACTGTTTCCCGCAGAAGCAGGAAGAGATAACCTTGCACAGTTTTGTTTGTACCTCTGTGGGAAACTCTAGGCAACACGACCACAGCGTTTCAGTGGAACATTAACATTTTCAGTCACGGAGTAAGTGGCACCTGCCCTGAAGAGCAGATCCAGTGGGTCTGGAGCCTCACAGCTGCCTCGCTGCAGGCCCAGCTTCAGGCCTCCTATTTATATATATATATATATCTCCTTATATATATATAAGGATACTCATCAGCAGAGCAGTACTCAGAAGTCACTCTCCCTTTCCAATAACTTTCTGTGAAGGATGCAGGGTTAGATTCTGACAGAGTGGTG